>CM033619.1:32230919-32280919 GCA_019453435.1 Rhinogobius similis | reverse complement strand
AGATGCTCCTCGCGCTGCTTTCAAACGAGGAGCTCCGGAAAGGTAATCCTACCACCAATTTTTTTTCAGACAAATTAAAAAATATATATATATATCTGGTGGCACGACGTTTTATGTGCGTTTACATCATTAAACCGAGCTCACCAAAATATCTAAAAGCTGCTCGTTTTTTATCCGAATAAAAGACCTCGCCTACAACAGTGTATCATATTATATTTTTCATCCATAAACTATTGATGGAATGTATTTTAATTCAGCCAAACAATTGTGTTTACGCGCGGCACATTCTTTTATGCACGACGCTCGTTAGTCTCTCATTCACGATCACGGTCATTCCATTTGTTATGGACTAATATATTTATTCGTTTAAAGATAGAGTTTGTTTATTATGATTTTTTTCTTTCTTTTTTCTTTTTCTTTTTTTTCTTTTCTTTTTTTTTTTTTTTTTGGTTGACGTTAGGATACTATTTAGCTCGTGGACTACATGTTATCAAGCGCACACTAAAAAACAATCCAGTCCAAACCCAGAATGCTGTTTTGTGATGATATGGGGCCAGCTTTCTAGTTTTACACCGCACGATAAATTAATCATGACCTTGGATACACCTGCTTTGAACGCTGCTCCCACTTGGCTCACTGTTGATGCTGCAAGAAAAACTTTATCAATAGTTGATGAATTGTCCGCAGCAAACAATGGCCACACGATTCCTTGCACGGATGGAATATGAAGTGGCTATGCTTATTTTAATTAGTACCGTCTGACATTTTGCAAGTTGTGAGGGATCTTTTCATGTATAACAAGTTCCAGACTCCTTCATATTTATTCCTTTTGTTTCCATGTTTTTGTTTATGTGGCCTTTGTGTTGGATATTTGTTTGGGCAACAACTAAATATGGAATAATCCTTATCGCACCAAAAATGTACTTAAAAATAGTTTACTTTTTTTATTTTATTCAGCTAAATAAATGCATTCTAAATAAACATAACCATATTACTTGTGTCAGGCAAAGTTCGTTTAAATTAATTATAATTAAACTTAAAGGCTATAAGCTACTTGTTTTGCATTTACAGGCTACGGAATAAAAAATCAAGGCTTATACATTTACAAACGACCTTCTTAAGAACGTATTTCTAAATTATTTTAATGTCGTCATTTTAAATATGACAAATAATAAACAGTAAATAAATACACAAATAAAATAAAATCATGATGGCGATACAAAATGTCTGCTTAAATTAAACATGTTGCAGAAAAAGCCTACTATTGCATATGACAAGAGGCGCACTCATTTCGCTCATAATTGTCGACGTCCTCTGACACTAATTTTGCATTTTGTGTGTCTCAGAGATCCCAGTTTGCGCGGGCTGCAGTCAACACATCGTGGACCGCTTTATCCTCAAAGTACTGGACCGCCACTGGCACAGCAAGTGCCTGAAGTGCAGCGACTGTCAGGCCCAGCTCGCGGACAAGTGCTTCAGCAGAGGAGAAAGCGTTTACTGCAAAGACGACTTCTTCAAGTGAGTTCAGCCGACATCTTATAATATTTGGTCCTATTTTGGCCACAGGCCTAACCTCTACAGGCCTAGAATTTAATGAGGATTGTTTTGCCTCTCACAAGGAGATTCGGGACCAAATGCGCGGCTTGTCAGCAAGGCATCCCGCCCACTCAGGTGGTGAGACGCGCGCAGGATTTTGTGTACCACCTGCACTGTTTTGCTTGTATCGTGTGCAAGAGGCAGCTGGCCACCGGGGACGAGTACTACCTGATGGAGGACAGTAGACTAGTGTGTAAGGCGGACTACGAGACTGCCAAGCAGCGAGGTGAGAAAGGACGAGTATAAACGGCGATATGGACAGGAAATCTTCTTGTGCCAATTTGTGCATTTGTGTCTCATAGAGTCCGCAGTTGTGTTTGTGTGCAATGTCTGGTTTAGGCCTATACTTTATGAATCAAATTAATTACAATGCATCAAGCCTACTGCATTCCTTGTAAATTTGCTACTAAATAGCGTTTGCTCTAGACTAAACAGTGTACTAAAACGTTATTTTCCTGTGCATTATTGGAATTTACTGCCGCAGCTCCAAACCAGATTTATGCAGTGACTATTTATGCATCAAGTTTTCACCAAAAACACACAGTTTATTTTACTAATGGGTGACTGCAATTACTAGGGCAGCATCCATTTGGATGATGGTCTTGCATTCTGCTGTGCTGGCCAACAGATGTGCAGTTATGCTCAAAGACACATTTGGTTTATAGGCAGGAGAGATCAAATGTTTATGGTGCGCTTGAGAGTCACATCTGATGCACAGGCCCATGTTCTGTGCCAAATTGCCCGTGTGCATTACCAACAAACAACCTGACATTACACTGTCTCCTTTATGTTTTTAGAGGCAGACTCAACTGCAAAGCGACCAAGAACAACAATCACAGCAAAACAGTTGGAAACATTGAAGAACGCCTACAACAACTCTCCCAAACCGGCTCGTCACGTACGGGAACAACTTTCATCTGAGACTGGTCTGGACATGCGGGTTGTGCAGGTAAAAACTGAATATATTACCTATTAAAGCAATCCCATTTGTGTCCCGGCTTCATTATGAATGAGCTTTTGTGGCTGACTGGCACGAGACTACTGACCTTACAGATACTGGAAGTGCTGCAGAGGTGAATTTATGACTGAAGATGGAGTCAGTGGAAGTCTAGTTTAAGTGTGCAATCGTTAACAATTCTAAAAGCCCCTTTACATTGTCCTCTCTGAGCCTCTCTCCCGCAGCAATGTGCTGCTGCTCGGCTATATATATTGTTTTATTTGCAAGGACAAGAGTGGAAGCCGATAAAACACTTATGAACGGCAGAGATAATGGTTCTCTAAAAGTGGAATATCATTAAACGCCTTTTTTTTTTTTTTTTTTGAGAGAGAGAATATTACTTTTTAATAGAATAGAAACGTTTGGTATTTATTGTGTACAAAACAGAATAAGATTATTGATGAGAGGTGATCACAGGATGAAGTATGTAACTTATGTGTCCCTCAAGCTTTGTTGCAGCTGAAAAGTGTATTTATATACTTGCGTGTGTGCGTGTGCGTGTGTGTGTGTGTGTGTGTGTGTGTGTGCGTGTTTAAATGGTGCTGTAATTTCAGTGAAGAAAATAAAACATGATCTGAACAGCTCTAAATCAAATATTTGAATTAGAGCTGTTCAGATCATGTCTTTTAAATCGCATGACAATAAAAACGATCTGAACTGTATTTATTTTTAAATGGTGCTGTCATTTCAGGGAAAAAATAAGACATGATCTGAACAGCTCTAAATATTTGTTTTAGGTTTGGTTCCAGAACAGAAGAGCAAAAGAGAAGCGTCTAAAGAAAGACGCTGGACGGCAGAGATGGGGGCAGTATTTCCGTAACATGAAGCGGTCTCGAGGAAGCTCCAAATCTGACAAGGACAGCATCCAGGAGGAGGGCATTGACAGTGACGCAGAAGTCTCCTTCTCAGGTAAATCGACAAATTATAATTTACTTTAGCCTATGAACAACATTAATGCTGTTGTTTTGTCATATTTATTTGGCATGTGAATAGGCAATTAAAAAAAAAAACAAAAACAAAAAAACGCAATAGCACTTTTGTATATGTAAATTGGATTATTTCCCTTCTATTGCTGTGGCTCATTGTCTTTCCTAAATGCTTCATTTTTTCCAAAGTGGAGAAAGTATAAATTATGGACTTTAGACAATATTCTCCTCTTGCCAATAATTATCAATTTCCAAAACTTAAACAAGGCCAAAATATATATATATTTTTTAAGTATTAAGTTTTTGTGAGGATTTGTGACTTGTGACTTGGGGTGGTCAATAGTGACAAAAATTAAATATCTCAATAATTTTGTTGGATAGTCAAATAACAATATGTTCTAAATGTAAAATGTATCACAATAGTGCAGAAATAGCACCATTATTTGACCTTTTTTTTTTTTGGGTAGGATTTTCTTCCATTAATGTCATATATATAATTTATATATTAAGTATTATTTTATATTAAATGTTGATATTATTGTGCTTATCTTCAAAATAACCGTAATATTAACAATAATATTAATATTAATAAAATGAACATGAATAATATCTGAAATTCACCATTTTGCCCACTTCTGCTTGTGACATAACTCAACTGTTGTTGCTTTGCAGATGAGCCTCCATTGTCAGAACTGGGCCACTCCAATGGCATCTACAACAGCCTGAGTGAATCTTCGCCAGCGATGGGAGGGCGTCAAGGGGGCAACAATCACAGCTCCTTCCCACTGGACCACAGTGTACTCCCGTCCCAAGACCAGTTCCACGACATCCGCTCCAACAGCCCCTATGGCCTGCCCCAGTCCCCGGGCTCTCTGCCGTCTCTGCCCCGACACCAGCCACTTATCTCCAGCCTGGTTTACCCCGACGCCGGCCTCTCCATTATGACACCCGGCGCAAACAGTGGCATCAACTCCAGAGTTTCCATGGGAACCACCAACGGACCCAGTTCAGACCTCTCCACCGGCAGCAGCGGGGGTTATCCTGACTTTCCCGCCAGTCCTGCCTCCTGGCTTGATGAAGTAGATCATGGACAGTTTTGATCAGTCAAGGAAAATACTTTTTTTAATTTATTTAACAAAAAAAGGGACTCTGGGATGTTTTTTTTTTAATGTAAAATTGGGACAATTCTTTTCATGCTGCCCCTTTTGATATCCCTCCATCTGAATGTCAGGTGTGGATTAATTTATTACAATTAAAAGCACTTGGCCTGAAAATTCTGTAGTTAAAATTTTCATAAGGTAAGGAGAAAATTTTACTTTTTTAAAGAAGAAAAATGTACACAAACTTGTAGTTACTGTGGAATTACCTTATGTGTGTTTTTATTTCTCACACAGAAACAGGTGGATTGGGGGTCTTTAAATGTCAGTTTGTTGCCAAATGTCTATAAATATAGCTATTTATCATTGTAAAAATTTTATTTTTATACTCGTTCCTTCTCAGACAAGAATAAGGAGAGAAATAACAGTCTTTGTACATTCTTAAACAGGGACTTAGGACATATTAGACGTTGTCTTAAATTGTACCGATTCTATGCATATGTGTGTTCTTTGCTTTGGTCAAACTTTGGTCAAACCCCAAATAAAATGTTGCTATTGCAGCGTGGGGCATAATGTGTATGTTTGTTTAATGGAAAAATCATGTCGTATTTATTCTTACTGGAAATTATGATATTGATAATAATTTCTGAATTCTTGGCTCAAGGGTTTAATAAATTTGACTTAATTATTGTACAAAAAATATCTCTTGCTGTTTGATGTAATTTTAATGTAGCCTACTAGTAGAAATAAAGTGAACCTGCGGTAAACAGAAAACATGCACAATAGGTCAAATCTGCAGCTAAGATGTGTCCCCGGGCGCTACGCTGCACCCACTGCTCCTGACAGTTTGCCCCTGTGGCATTGAAGGATGGCCATCTTCACATTATTTATCAGATGTATAGTATGAATAATCCATTTTTATTTGAATTAATTGATTGAAAAGAGGCTGCCATAGTATAACTGTGTGGTAAGATGTTATTCCATGATGTACTTTATAACTCAAGATAAGGCGCACAATTCATATTAAAATCACTATCCAAATACAAACAAATAAGTCAATTAAAACATAAACAATTTTCTATTTTAGTGTTGTTGGCACCTGCTCAAAGAGGAGCCATACCGCCCTAAAAATCAACATTCATTATACAATTTTAACTTTAAAAGGTAAGAAAAATCTGTTCAATCTATATACACAGCTTAACAGAACTTTCAGCCTGGATTTGAACATTGTCAGAGTAGAGGCCCCTCTCACACAGAAGACTGTTCCAGATTTTAGCTGCATAAAACTGACACTGATCCCTCATGTTTAGTCCTGACTCTGGCACCAAGAGACTGGTCCCTGAGCTTCTCAGAGTCTGGGCACAGGACTAATGTGCTTGTATTTCCTTCTTATTTTGGAACTAAGCCAGTAAAAAACCCCAAATGAAAAAAGAGAATTTCAGTCTAATTGTTGTAAAATATGTATGTGTATTAATCAGAATACATCTGCTGCAGTTGCACTGCTCATGAGCTCATTTAGTGGTCTATTGCATGTCTGAAGACAATGTTAAGCTTCATAATTATTTTTGCAATTTTCACACTTAGATAAACAATTTCACAATCACTAGCATAACCAAAGCTACAACACAAGTCCAAGGTCTTACATGCAAATGCTTGGCATACTCTCAGAAAAGGAGAAATCTGATGCAGAGAGTCCACTCATCATTTCACAGATTACTTGTCTTGTTTGTCCAAATGCCCCTATGGGAAAGGAATCTGCAATCCATTAGTCTAGAAGGGATCAAGTGCCCCTTGTGAATTTCCTCATTTGTTTAGTTATTCAAAGTCAGGTTCAATTAAATAGATTAAAAGAGGTGCGTGTGTGTGTGTGTGTGTGTGTGTGTGCGTGCGTGCGTGCGTGTGTGTGCGTGTGCGTGCGTGCGAGAAGATGATGTGTGTACATGTGCCCTGTTTGTGCATTTTAGTTTTTATGGTAATAAGTGCATAAAACATAAAAAACTGTTCTTTGCCCCACATTTTATTTATTTTCTGCACTTGTAATTTGAAAAGTGTTTCTGCTGGCAACTGAAGCCAAATATTTGTATACACAGTTATAAATTGCATATATTTAATTAGTATTTTAAATATGACAACCTAAATATATTTAAAATGGTTTATTGTAAGGCTTTAGTTAGGTGTAAGGCTTTTTTCAATTCACATTGAATTGTTTTTTTAATATTTTATTTTTGTAGTTTATGTTTTTCAGTTTCATAAAGTGTGCATTGTGTAGATTGTGCAGGTGATCGCCAGCTGTCTCCAGGACCTTTTGTTTTGGAGTGCAACCTCCAACTTCCTCCATGCTTAATACCCGTCTGCTCCGCTGCTCAAGTTGCCAGAACAAGAAAAGCTACACCAGGCAGGATATTCATCTGAATCCCACCTGAGTGGCAGGTATCACTATGGCCTGGCAAAAGCAACAGGTGTGAAACCTGAGCCCAAGTGACTTTGGGAGAGTAAAGTGTCAAAGGCTGTAGTATTGTGCCAGCGTACACTCGGTCTGGTCACTTCACCAGGCAGCTCACTTTTAAGGCAAATATTTACCCATTTGGTGCAGTCCTAACATTTAGAAAGGAACAAGATTCGTAGTTAGATGTGAGCATAGCGTAAAAGGCTTTTTGTGCCTCTCTGTGGCAGTTTCTCCCTTGCAGGTGCCCCACATGTGAAAATCTCCTCCACAATAACTGGGATTTACCTCGGTTACTTACTTAGATTAGACAAACACTTCCATTTATTAAGTAGAGTATTATGTTGAGATAGGTATGCAATTTTACTCATTGCTTTACAATGGAGTATGGTGGGAAATGTGCAAGAATAAAACAACAAAAGGGCAATCCCTAGCATATTAGAAGTTACCCTCACCTGACCGTGTAAACCCCAACAAAAGCAGGGTGTGTGTACTGGGCTGACCTTTTTGTAGAATAGTGTGTTTGAAGCTTTTTCTACTCAACAGAACTAAAGCTGTGTGAAAGCCTCCAAAAACGGGTGCCGTTTGTCCTAAGTTTTCTTTTTTTCTGTTGTAATTTCTTATTTTGATTTTATCTTTTAATTTCAGGTCTACTGCATCACGGACATTGTCATGAGTATTTGTCTTTTTGCACGTTGTAAAAGTGTTGCTTGTGGCTGCTCTGGACTGAAGGCCTCTGCTGCAGGCCTGTTGTCTCTCACACACATCCACACAAGACCTGTGTGTCAGATGGTGCTGAGTAAATCAACTCTGACAATAACATCTCCCCAGGGTCCTACACATCACAGCTACAATTCAACTCTAATGGAGCAGCAAGAGATGGCCACGCGCATGTGTGTGAATGTGTGTGCTCTTTTCATTTTCGGGCCTTTGGCTCAGGATCGCACAAAGGAGAAAAGGGGGAGACTATACTCATGTAACAAATCAGAATTAATTACAGAAATGTGTTAATAAAAGTATGTAGTCAGCAGTAAAGGGTTTGGGGTTTTGAAATACACAGATAATTTCACAGATAACTTTGTGTCAACAAATTTTGATTTATTATATGTACTGTATATGGCAAAGAACTTTTCAGTATTATTTTTGTAATAGTCACCAGTAAATAGTCACATATATTTGAAAATGCACTGGACCACCAAGTTCCTAGTATTTCAGCAATGGCGTACTGGCGTACGTTTGTTTATGCGGCAGATTAACGACTGTAGCAGTATTAAAGCAATCTAACTAATCAACACGGTCATTAGCGCGTGTTTTCACTGACATCTTGAATCAGATCCATCAATGCTCCAGGCAGCCATTAGCACGCAGGCTGCATAATTATCTCTTCATTTCATTCTCAGACGGAAATGCAATATCTAGTAATCTGTCTGCAATGGCTGACTCAAATGCATTGGGGAACATTCATATTAGAAATGGATCAGTTCTTCTTCTTGTGCCTGCTGCTGTTTGGATGTTTGTCATTTTAATGCAATCTGCACCAGATTTGTTAGATGTAATAACCAGAAAGTATTGACAGAGATTGATTGTAGAATTTAAATATAATAAGATTTTGTTGTGTTCGTACATAGGAAACTACTTTTTAGTACTTTACTAAAAACTCTTTACTCTTTTTGGTGATAAATCTGCACTCCTCTACAAATAATTACTATTCTATACTATATATATATACATATATATGTGTGTGTGTGTGTGTGTGTGTGTGTGTGTGTGTGTGTGTGTGTGTGTGTGTGTGTGTGTGTGTGTGTGTGTGTGTGTATACACACACATACACACACACGCACACACACAAATTACAACATAGTGACTTAAAGAGAGACTTATAGAGAATTAAAGATATGTGAGTTTCTGTTTGTTTTTTTCTAAATCAAATAATAACAATTGTGATATCAATGTACAGTATTCCTACAAAAACAATGATCATGATGTTGATGTGGAAAGAAAGCACTATGAGCTCCACACTTTGCCACTTCCTATGACTAAAACAGTTGAAAAGAATCAGACTCTCTATTCGACCTCAATATGCAGGTTTTAAGGCGCTGGCAACCCAAGTTCTATTGTGACTTGTGAGTACGTTCTTCAGACCAGCAGAAGCACAGGCTTTGAGGTATATTGCGACTGCCTCTGGTGGCTTAACCATTTTACATTGGATTTCTTTGACACAGCTTTTGGTTTTTTTCTTTTCTTTTTTTGTATGTTTTTATTGCACCAAACTTCTATCCTTCGTCCTTATTGTGAGCGCACTTGTATCTATGAGAAATTGGCTTATTTGGCCTGGAGGAGCCTCCTCCATGGAAATAGTATCGCTTTCGTTATAATATTCCACAATGTGGCAAAAAAAACAAAAGCATTTGTAAGTATGGTTTTAAAGGACACATTCTGCCACAGTGACTTTTTTAAAGCTTTTTTTTTCTCTTTTTTTAACCAGAATCATCTGCTGTTGCAAGTCCTTAAATCATCAGCAGACTCGCTCTGAGCATTTCGGCTACTGCTAGGCTAATCATCACATCTCATAGTGTCTCTAAAAGTGATAATATTACTAAATTGTGTAAGCGCTAGGCGCCATCTACTGGCTGCATACACACTAAATGAAACTTGTTCATTTAATGCATAATAAGCGTTTTTTTTTTTTTTTTTTTTTCCAAAACATGAGGTGGCAAATGTAAGGTACTCAAGAACATGTTTGAAGGCTAGTAACAATATTTTCCTTTAACTAAAATCGTGCAGGTGATATATGGTTGTCACTTTAATAAATAAAATAATTCCAGGTTTCTGACGCTGTTTGGCGTTAAATAGGAAACCACTTCTGGCTGATTGTTATTTTTTCTGCATTTATTTCACTTCTCTGTGTTTTCATGTCTCTTTATGTAATGTATTGGCTGATAGATAGATAGATCCATTATGCTCTGGAAATGTAATAATAATATATTATATATATATATATATATATATATATATATATATATATATATATATATATATATATATATATATATATAATTATTTATTTATTATTTTTTTTTTTTTTTACCTAAGTGTCGTGCATCCATAAACAGCAACAGCTGATGCTAACGTGTCCTTACTTTGTTTTGCTGACGATGAGCATGTCGGCCCAGCATACAACTTGCCATCAACTTATATGTTGGCGGTTTAACACAAAATCATGTCAGCATTTGGTGAGAAATGATAATGTTCTGTTTATATTTGCTTTACATTGTCTTGTTTTAGTCAGAGTGTGTCCTCTCTTGTCCAATCATGTCGTTGCAGCGTGTAGCTCCTCCTTAGCTTAAGTGGACCCGTAGCCGAAGTGGGCCTGACCCCTTTGGGAGGTGGTACCTCATGTGGGATGCTTCGAACCCCTCGGACAGCCTGATACTGTTCTCTTCAGACAGTGGAAACACTTTCTGACCCTATCTATCATCTTCAAAGCAAATTCATGGACACAAGGCTACATCTAATGGTGCAGCCAGATTCAAACTTCTTTAAGAGACAGGATGTGTGTGTCAACTATGGAAAAAAGGTGAAGATACAAATTATGTCCTCCACGGTGAGGTTTTTCACATTTATGTTTATTAGGCCTGGTTTATTTCCATTAGATTAGTACAAGAGCATCTATAGATCTGCTGAGTTTAGAAATTGTTAAACTGTAAAAGATTTTGACTAATATAGCTGCATACTCATTTGCATATAATAGCTATCAACAGCAGACGTTTGGCAAATTAACGCCAAAAATGATTAACAAGTCTGAATTTAATTAATTTTCTGTTGATTAAGTGGTGATTTTGATTAATGTTTTTAAGTATTATACATCTTTGCCTCCATCTCAAACATTACTAGAAACGTATATTGTAATTTCATCCTTATCAGTGGCAATAGAATAGTTGTCAGCATATTCCGTCATTATAAGCGTTGGCCATCTATGAGGTGTTAACAGCTCCCCAGGGGATCTGTCTGGCTCACACATGACCCTTGACCCCCCCTCCCACCCAGGAGCTCCACACTTACCAAAACACTCAGACACACAGATGGCAGCCACCGCGGCAGCAAGTCATCACGCTTTCCAATTACCCCAGCAGCAGCCAGGGAAGGCCATTGCTCAGCTCTGCGACACTGGAGACGGGAGAAGAGCCGGAGAGGAAAACTTCACTAAGGGAGAACACACATGATCAGTGCAGTAGAAATGAAGTCCTATGTATTTGATGGTAACAATGAAGCTCAAGACTTCAATAAGGTACACAAAAGAGCACCAGGTTTGCTCTCATCTCTGCTCCCTCAACTGGTGATAAATCACTTAGTCTAATTGTTGTTTTTGAAGCCAGCTCTTGAAGTACTAAAAGGGAGGAGGAGGTGGAGGCTCATATTTGATGTCGTCGGGAAACTGATGGAGGGGAGGAGAGATGATAAAGAAATGGCAAGCCCTGTCTATGTGTTTGTCAGATGGATATTGTGCTGGTGATCCGTTGGGTTAAAGTCATAGCGGTCTGTTCTTTTGGCATTTAGCCTGAAAAAATAACAATTGTAAAAGTATTTTGAAGTGTTTTTTCTAATAGCGCAATTTACATACTGTTGAATAAAATAAAATGTGTTTGCCTTACTTTGAAGGTGCACTACGTAACTTTTTGGGGGGAGGATCTGCAACTGCTTATCGCAATAGGAAGATATTTATTTTTTCCCCTGAAATGTTCCATAGTATGCCATTAAGCATATGTATCTCCTTGGAGACTAGTGACGCCACATAGCCAAGATACAGGAAAGATCTGTGGAGAGACAAGCCCAACAGTAAAAATGTTGTAGATAGTCCAATTATCGTCAATTTCTTCCACTCATCCTGGGCATCCCTCACTCCAGAGGCATTCCCAAGAGACACAGTTTTCCCCAGAGCATCTCCTGGTGGAACATGGCTGGAACACCTCTCGAGGAAGGCATCCAAGAGGCATTCGGAACAGATGCCCGAGCCACCTCAGCTGGTGTGGAGGAGCAGTGGATCTACTCCGAGCTCCTCCTGTGTGACTGAGCTCCTGGCCATGTCTCTAAGGGAGCCACCCTGCGGAGTAAACTAATTTCGACCCGTTGTTTCCACGATCTTGTCCAATCGGTACCCAGAGCTCATGACCATAGCTGAGGGTAGGGACGTAGATTGACTAATCCAAAGCTTTGCCTTTCGACTCAAGGCCTTCTTCACCACACGGTTCGACACCAAATCACTCCAGATGCAGCACCGATCCGCCTGTCAATCTCACGCGCCATCCTTTTCTCCCTCGTGAACAAGACCCCGAGATACTTGAACTCCTTCATTTGGGGCAAGGACTCCTCACCCTGAGAGGGCAAGCCACCTTTTCCCGGTTGTGAACCATGGCCTTGGATTTGTCTGTCCATGAAAATAATGAACAGAAACTGTGACAAAGGGCAGCCTTGGTGGAGTCCAAAATGTTTGTGTTTTTATATTAAAAACAAAACCGAAAACAAAAAACACAGAACATGACACAGAGAGAGAACAAAACAAACAATAGCGGCATCCAAGACATCCAAAACATTTCACAGCACAAGTTTTGCAATGCATGTGTCAAATTGAGGTAATTTACAATGTATTTTTAACAATAAAAACACCTCTAATTGAATAAATGCAAGATACATAAGTTTAATGTCCTAATGTGGAATGTTACAGACAATCTTCATGGACAAAAGCAGGTGCCACCACCGTTTACTAGTTAGCATGTATTATATCTCAATAATCAAGTTTTGCTTAGGTAATACAGTATCTTCAGTAAAAGTTTAATCTTATCCCAAAGGTCTAATGGTGTCCTGAACCGTATGAACAAAACAAAACCTGTGCACCTTCAGATAAAGACCCTGACCCTACACTTGAGAGTCCACTTCTTATTTTCACTGTGCTATGTCCAGTATTGCTATTACATTTCCCCAGACCTACAAAGTAATTTCACTGTGATTGTGGGGACACATGAAGGTTGCAGCCAGCCGTCCTTAACTCTCAATCTGCACTGGAGCCCTTCCTCAACCCACTGCTACTTCATTTCTCTTTTTTCATAATTCATGTCAGAGGAACCTGTGGCGAGATGAGCGACGGTGTGAGCTGGGGGCGGGTGGAGAGGCCGCACACTTAATCCCTGGGTCAAGATGTATTTATTGAAGATTAATAACCGAGCAGCAATCTCATCATGCTCTCGATGATTTTATAATCTTTTTTTGGGGGGGAGTGAAGGGGGGAAGCAAGGGACAAAGACAGGGGAGGTAGAAGGCGCTTAGCCTTTGTCAACTCAGGCACAAAACAGTACACTGGAGGATTTCATATACAAGGGCTTTAGAGGAGTTTCTCCTTAAAGGAACAACTAAATATACACATTTGTTAACAACCTGCAGTAACATTACCTCTTAAATAAACACAAACACAGAAAAGGTAAATTAATCTACTAAACTGTAATACTTTCACTTACTTTATATGTATTAAATTAAATGAATGCAACAAAAATCAAACTAGCAATGAAAAAAGCATTCAGATATTTCCAATATCTGTATTATAAAAACAACATTTTCGTCGTCTTTTGCTGAAAAAAGAGAAGAAATTATAGGAGAAGAGAGAACACAAGCAATGATTAGAAAAAACCCATGCTGGGAATTGTTTCCCATATTGCATATGTAAAATGGCTGCTGCAATCTCATTTACTTAATGGATTTGTTGCACACATGCACTCACTATACACAAAGAACTGCACCACTTAAGAGAAAAGAAATACACACCTTTTGTCACCAAGCAACACGGAAAAATTGTAAAAAGATACATATGTGCAAAGAGTAAAGGTTGAAAGTTCAAGGTGCAGTCCTCCATCCAAATTTATTTATACCCCTAATAATAATGAGTGGATTGAATTGATTGTACGTCCCTGACCTTGGTGATCAGGCAAATCTTGGTGCACTAAATCAAAGCCGACAGGCAGACATGTCTGCTCCATGAAGGCTGCCACTGCAGACGCGAGATGGAGGAAGAGGACGGGAGCGAGGGAGGAAGTCGGAAGCGAGGGAGGGATAGAACAGAAGAGATGAGGGTGAAGGGGCACACAGTTTGCATTCGGATGAGGAGAGGCTCAAGGGCACATGAAGGACACAGAGGGCCAGCTGTGCTTTACACATAGCTTGATCAAACATGAGATGCTCAAAAACCCTAGTTTTGTTTCAGCTTTTTCAGTTTAATTAAAACTGTTGGGATTGTTCTCTTACGAAGGATCCTTAATTAAAATGTCATATATTAAAAAAAAGAAAAAGAAATCTATTGTTATAAGAAATTACGCTGATGTTATATTTTGGAAAGAAAAGTCCTAAAAATTTCCAAAATATCCCATACAGTTAATTTGTTATATTGTGCTGGTAAAATTTGCAAGAAGCATTTGTATTTGAAAAATGTAACAATTATTATCCACTAACTACTATTTCATCAAAAAGGAAAGGAAATTCAGCTTCTCCATTTGATCAAACCTCCAGAGACAGCAGTCCAGTATAGCATTAACCATCAAACCACCATCCAGTGTCCACCTTAAATGTATTTAGCTCTGACAAAGTGTTTCCCCTTTGACTCCATCACTTCTTTAAATGACTTAAGAAGCAAAAAGAGGCATGCCGAAGTGGAGAGCACAGTGCAACAGGAGAGAAGGAGCCGGCGAGGGAGGGGGCGGTGGATTTACGGTGACAAAACGCCGGGGTCAGGAAGGGTGTGTGGCAGCGGTATTGATCAGTGAGCCATGCAACTGCCGAACCCTGACCCTTAAATAGCGAATGAATCTCAATCCAATAGACTGGAGTGTCTTCTACAGCCAACGCACAGCAACGCATAAAAACACTCACGCAAATAAATATGTGTTCAAATATATGACGATCTGACCTGCGCAGTGCACTGCAAGAAATAACAAATCAATATCAATGCACTTGTTTACTGCATTTAGCTGTCCATTGAATCATCTCTGCATGAAGGCCCTAACCCCTCAAAAATAATAATGCTGAAACAGAAAGGTTATTGGCTGAAATGATGCAACTAAATGTTTCATCTTTTTGCCAGTATAATTACGTTAATGCAAGAAAAAATAAATAAAACCATTGAGAATAAAAATTATGAGACTACTTAGCAGATGAAACAATAATTTGCGTGATTTTAGTGGCCGTTCTAATTTTAAGAAGAGGTTGTGGGTTCAATCCTCACTGTCCAAATGGTGTTAAAATGTTTACATGAATCGGTCACTGAAATCTACAAAATATAGATAAAAAACACACTGTTATTTTAAGTCAAACATTCGGTTTCAAAATTCAACCAGGGCGACTACATGCTGTTTTTTTCTACATGCCATGTACTGTAAACAGATTAAATGATTTAAAGGTCAAAACACAACTTCCTTAATCTGATCTTGTTAGACATAAAAAAAAGGAATGAATCCAACTAAATAAAAGTATCCAGAGCAGTCCTTTGTTTGCGTTTGGTTCTAGACAAATATGGAGATTGCCTCTGTGCAATGGTAAGATCTGTCCACACAGGGGGGAAAACATATTTTGTTTATGAAGGACCCTTTATTTAATGCATCAGACATTTGCATTTCTCAGACCCAGACACACATGCTCCCTGAACCCAGCGGTCACATACACTAGGCTGGTCTAATAATGACGGCTTTCCCCGCAGAGGGCTTTTACATAATGAAACAGAGCCATAGTGCACATGGACTAGAGTTATAGAAACGTTTTACATAAAATTCGCATTGGCGCATTAGCAGATTTGCATTTTAGGGGTTCAGCCGAAATAACTGACATGTTGTAAAAGACAAGAAGAGAACAAGGGAAAAGGCCCCTGGTCTTCTTGCAATTAAACCTTGAATGAAGTGGATAAGTTGGACTTTTTTTTTTTACATATTATCAAAAATGCTGTTGCAAATCATTGTATTTAATGATCTTATGTACATTGAAAAAATGTTTCGGTGACTGCAGGAATAATGGCCCTGCTTTACTTCTCTTCTCCTTTCATTTTGTTACTGTCATCAAATCCAGCAGTTTAGCAAACATGTTTTTGTTTTCTGACTTTTTCTCAGACCTTCACACAACAGGGAACTGAGCCTGTCCACACCAGTTTTAATCCAGCACAGCTCTCCAGATTCTAGAAAATCTCATATTTCTAAACACATGGATTATGCTTTTCTTTTATTATTACAAAGAAGAGCGGTGAAGCAGGGCTAAGACCAAACTGATAGGATTACGACAAAAGCCCTGGGACTGAAATATTACAGGACGGATAATACAAATACAGTGTATGAATGTCATTGTTCATTATGAAGATGACTGAGGTAAAGAAGGGCTGAAAAACACTGTACTGGTCAAAAATAAAAGTAGGTCTGACACAAATCCAGAGATAAACAGCAACAACACTGAGGATGAAGTGTTGCAGTGTTGCAGTGTTGTAGAAGGGGAAGAAAGTTTCACTTTCCACTTTTTAGGTGTGTTGGGTCAAAATGAACTAAAATGTAATACGATGTATCTGTTCTAAAACAAGACATTTTATTTACCATTTGGAACTGTATCGATACAGAAAATTAGTAATGCACCAGATGCATTATTGGTAACTTTGTCATGCAGCTTTTTGCTTTCAGGGACAATAATGTGATCATATGGGAGAATGCACAGATACCAAAAAAATCAAACTGAGTAGAAAGCAGCAGAAACAGGAAAATGTTGAGCAGGAAATGCAGAGAAGGGGCCAAAATGACCTTGCTGGAAATAACAACAGCAACGCTTAATGTGTTGCATTATAAGATATGTGATAAAACACTTTTATGGAGAGGTTGTAAATGCTGCAGTCTCATCCACACAGTGGCCACTCAGCAGAGCATTTGGTCACCGGCTCCAGCGTGTGTGTGAGTGTGTCGACCGGAGGAGTCCAGTCCTGTCCATTCAGGTTACATTAAGTGTCTGAACCACTGTCTAATTGTCATTGTCCTCACCTTGGCATACATTTCTGTGGAGTTACTTAAAGTAATCATCTTTCTCATCTTTAAATTTGGGGAAATAATGACTTTTAATGGTGGCTGTTTACTGGTCACTATTTCTCTCATAACAGTGTTATTTTACTGCAGAGAAAGTACATTATTGCGGTGCTCTAAATTATTTTTGTCTGCAGATATCTCAGAACCCACACAGTGTTATAGATCTGGATGTGGATTCAGCACTGCCACCTAATGGGAATTATGCAGAAATGCACAATGACTTAACACCTGATTATAGAAATACAAAATATTTAGCATTAGTTTCCATTCATGGGAACAGCAATTCTTGTCTTGAATTCTTCAGAAGGAACAAGTTCAAACAAACTGTTTGTTATGTTTCTGGAAAAGGATTTTGTAGTATTAATTTAACAAAACAATTGTGATACTATACTATGCTAAATTTAAAAACTCTCCATAAATACAGTGTTAAGTGTTATTTGAGAGTGGGGATTCAATTGAGTCTCGTCGAGTTAAAAAGCTGATAGCCAGGACCAAAGTAAACACAGCATTTCACAATGACAAATAATGTGAAACAAATTGAATTCCCTGAAAAATAAAACTGATCATTATTATTATTTGCCCCTCTCTCCTTATACTGCTTTTTACTTATTTTGTTTGTCTCGCCTTCTTCTCACCGTTTGTGGACCCTGACACTCCTGGGGGCTTTCATATCCAGTCGCTGTGAGATGTTAGGCCAGGACTTATTGATCAGACAATAAATTACCCATGCATCACCTCTCCTGCACTCATTGCATGTCTCACAAGTCTTCTGAGACCTTATGGAGAGAAGAAGAGGGGTGGATGGGGAAGTGGAGGGGAGAGAGTCTTCAGCAAATTGTTAATTAAATACAAATCAATCCACTGCCATTTATCAGGCCATGAGTCTAGCTCACCTTTAAGTCGGGAGGGGAGGGCATTGCGGGGGATAAAGGGGGAAATCAATAAGGCGGACTCAGGGGTGGGATAAGTGTTTAATCCACCAATCAAACTATATCATGGCCATTACAAAGAGACAACTGGACATTATGGGGTGAACACGCAGAGGTTTATGATTTGTCATTTGTTAGGCCACTGAAAAAAATGGGGAAAAGGGAACCAACCTGAAATGTTTTATATTGTATTATAGTGTTTTGTAAAGATATGAGAACTATTGATAAGTGATTTGTTTTACAGACATACATACTGTGGATTCATATTATCAGTCCCTCCATTTCAAGGTTCAAGATGTCTTCAAGATTTGTTCAAGAAGGTTCAAGATGTGTGTATGTAAAAAGAAATGACGTCACAAAGAAGGTTCAAATAATAAGAATTCAGACTATTGGAAGCCCTCAAACAAGAGATGACAAATGAGGGACACTGGGTCACATGTTCAGAACACAGTCACAAAGCCTCTGACTAACGCTGACTACTTTGCAGTAAGATCTCTGGGAGCTTAACAATCCTCCAACATCTGTCTGGACCCAGAGAAAGGCAGAGGCCCAGATGTCAAAGAGATTGGTCTTATAGGAGAAGGCTTCTTGGCCCCTTGACTGAGCAGCCCGGTCACTGAACTGGGATTATACTTACGACATCCTTTGGCACCGAACATAGCCCACTTTGAGACGCAGATCGAGGCTACAGCACAGTGTGTCCTGCCGCAATACAGTATACAACATCTTAACACATTTTACTGCTAAGGCAAATGCAGAATATGAACAAGAGAAAAAAAGCAATGCCGACTAACACAAAACACACTCAATTTTAGGTGTACATCACTTTCTTGTGGAGGGTCCGCCATATGTTATATATGAGATGTAACTTTAAATCAGGACCATTCAACTTAATTTTCCAGAGGGCCAGTTATTTTTTTGCAGGGCCATGTACCGGGGGGTGCACAACACTTTTATCAAAAATTCGGGGTCGCACAAAATACACTAGATCTATTTCAATAATGATCATATAAATACCACTACATTACAACTATAAAACACAAAGTCCTTTACAAAAGTTGCTCTGCAAAGTTGTCTGACCAGTACTGAACCAGAATTCTAGGACAAGATATCGCCCAGATCTGAACCAGGACAAACCTAATAGAATCAAACCAGGTCCAAACCAGGTCTAAACCAGAATTAAACAAGGATTAAACCAGGACTAAGCCAGGCCTAAACTGGTACTGATCCTGAATCAAACCATAAACAGGAGAAAATATATGTTTAATAGGCTATTGGGAAGATGGGTCGCAGGCTGGATTAGATCGTTTGGAGGGCCTGATCTGGCTGTTGGGCCTTAAGTTGAATAACCTGGCTTTAATTGTTCCGTAATATGGCATTAAAATGTCATTCGAGTTTTCAGGTCATGTACTGCTCCAAGTTTTGTCCATTGAAATTTTACGTGGAATCTGTCATGTCCTGCATGGCCCTGCCTCCTTTGTGCTCCCCTCCCTTTCCTTCTCCCTGGGTGTGTGAGTGTGCTTGGGCGGAGTCTGCACCTGTAGCCGATCTGCAATCAAGCAGCCTTCAAATATCCAGCTCTCCTGCAAGACTCTGCCAGATTGTTGTCATCTTTCTCACGCCCTGCTCCAGCCCTGCTCCAGCCCTGCTCCAGCCCTGCTCCAGCCCTGCTCCAGCCCTGCTCCAGCCCTGCTCCAGCCCTGCTCCAGCCCTGCTCCAGCCCTGCTCCAGCCCTGCTCCCCCCCTGCTCCAGCCCTGCTCCAGCCCTGCTCCAGCCCTGCTCCAGCCCTGCTCCAGCCCTGCTCCAGCCCTGCTCCAGCCCTGCTCCAGCCCTGCTCCAGCCCTGCTCCAGCCCTGCTCCAGCCCTGCTCCAGCCCTGCTCCAGCCCTGCTCCAGCCCTGCTCCACTTCATCTGCTCCTCAGCAGTTAATAAAACATTTTTACTTTTGATTTGGCCGTAGTGTCCGGTTTTCCCTCCACGTGAAGCCGTAACATAGAACAATCTGGCCACATGGACCCATCGGACATAAGGACTCAGTTATTCAGGCTTTGGCTGCTCAGGGAGCCAGAGTGGGCCATCATGAGCAAATTTTTGAAACAAATGACCGATAGCCGTGAGTTGTCTTCTAGTGTTTCTCAACTCTCCACTCAAATGGACCAACTTTTTGCTCAGTTCTCTCATGCCTTGCCTTCGTCTCCTGACCCACCTCAAGCCACCGCTCTCTCTGGTCCTGCCTCCCACCTCTGCTGCCCGTGAGCCGTATATTCCTACCCTGGCGCTACTCTGGTAATCTGGGAACCTGTGGTCATTTTCCTCCTCCAGTGCTCTCTGGTATTTGACCAGCAACCCAGCACCTACACTACAGATAAGTCTCGCATCGCCTTTTTACTTAGTTTACTCACTGGTCGAGCAGCACAATGGGCTACAGCAGTTTGGGGAGAGTGACTCCATGTTATGTCAATCCTATGATAGCTTCACTGCAGAGATGAGGAAAATTTTTGATCATCCTTAAAGGCAAAGAAGCAGCAAGGCGTCTTCTCTCATTGAATCAAGGCTCATCTTCTGTACGCTCAATATGCCATAGACTTTCGCATTCCTAGCTGCAGAGAGTGGGTGGGATGACACAGCCTTACAAGGAGTTTTCATGAGAGGATTGACAGATAAAGTTAAAGATGAACTGGCAGCGAGATGAGACAAACTCGCTAGAGGAATTGATTTCCTTAGCCACCGTCTGGACAATAGGCTGAGGGAAAGACAAAGAAAAGAATATTCACAGCCTCCCTTGTGTACTTACTTGCCTCGGGTTCTTCCTCCTCTTCAGCTGCTCCTACCACTAACCTCCCTCCTGTCTTCCAGTCACGGTCCTGTCTACTGGAGAGGAACCCATGCAGCTGGGCCGAGGCTAGACTATCACCTGCTGAGCGTCCAGCATCGCCTAAAGTCGGGGTTATGCATTTACTGCGGACAAGCTGGACACTACATTAACACCTGCCCTCAGCGACCAAAGACAAGGCTCACCAGTAAATGGAGAGGTTCTGATGAGCCAAACAACTACTCTCCCAGCTTCAACTCCACAAAGGTTGCAACTCCCAGCTACCCTGTATTGGTCACGTGAGTCATTTCCTCCTTATGTTTGTAGATTCTGGAGCTGACGACAATTTCATTGACTCAAACTTTGTATCCCAAGCTAAAATTCCCATAGATCTCATAGTACCCCAGGATGTTAATTCATTGAGTGAGCAGTTAGCTCGGATTACGCGCAAACCAAAGTTATATCCCTTGTGTTGTCAGGGAACCACAGAGAAGAAATCCAGTTTTTGGTGATTTTAGTCCCCTCATGCCCCTGTGGTGTTGGGTCTACCCTGGTTAAGGAGGCATAATCCTACATATTGATTGGGCCAATAACAGCATTTCCAGTTGGAGCGTTTTCTGCCATTCAAACTGTCTCCGGTCAGCCATAACCTCCAGCAATCCGGTCTCTGCCCCTCCTCCTCCAATCCTCCAGATCTATCCAACGTACCCCTGAGTATCATGATCTCTGTGAGGTGTTCAGCAAAGAAAAGGCGCTATCCCTACCCCCACCACATCGTCCTTACGATTACAATTGATCTGCTTCCTGGTGCCCCTTGCCCACCAGTCGTCTGTATAAACTTTCTGGTCCTGAGAGGAAGCTATGGAGACTTATATTAAAGACTCGTTAGCTGCAGGGTTGATATGTCCATCCTCTTTGTCGGGGCTGGTTTCTTTTTTGTGGATAAGAAGGACAAGACCTTGAGGCCCTGCATTGACTATCGGGGGTTGAATGACATAACTGTAAAAAACAAATATCCTCTGCCACTAATTGAGCCCCTTCATCAGGCCACCATTTTTTCTAAATTGGATTTACGGAATGCCTACCACCTTGTCGCATTAGGCAAGGTGATGAATGGAAAACTGCTTTTAACTCGCCACTGGGACATTTTGAATATTTGGTGATGCCTTTTGGACTTACAAATGCACCAGCAGTTTTCCAGGCGCTAGTAAATGATGTCCTGAGAGATATGTTGAATAGATTTGTTTTTGTTTATCTGGATGATATTCTTGTTTTTCTAGGGATCCTCATGAACCGTTCAGCATGTCCGCTTGTCCTACAGCGGCTCCTGGAGAATAAGCTCTTTGTTAAGGCAGAAAGTGTGATTTTCATTGTGTGTCAGTTAACTTTTTGGGTTTTGTGATTCGACAGGGCAGATCATGGCAGATCCAGACAAGGTGAAAGCTGTGGCGGAGTGGCCGAGACTGAAATCCAGAAAACAGCTGCAACGTTTTTTGGGTTTTGCTAATTTTTATAGAAGGTTTATTAAGGACTACAGCAGAAAGGCAGCTCCTCTGACTCGGCTCACATCAACCCTCATCCCTTTCAATGGTCCAGAGAAGCGGAGTTGCTTTCTCCTTGAAGTCCCTGTTCACCTCAGCCCCTGTTCTTACGCACCCAGACCCATCCAGACAGTTTATTGTGGAAGTTGATGCTTCGGACTCGGTGTGGGAGCTGTCCTGTCCCAGCGTTCACCTATGGATCAAAAGTTCATCCATGTGCCTTTTTCTCCCGACGTCTGACCTCTGCTGAGGTAAATTACGACATTGGAAATAGGGACTGTTGGCGTGGTTCTGGCGTTGCAGGAATGGAGGCACTGGCTGGAGGGTTGCTGAGCAACGTTTGTGGTTTGGACTGATCACAAGAACTTGTCATATCTGCGTTCTGCCAAGAGCTCAACTCTCGCAGGCTAGGTGACTATTCCTTGCAGATTCAATTTTACCCTCACCTACCCTGGCTCGGAATGTTAAACCTGATGTTTTGTCCGCCTGAACCGCCAGAGATGTCACTGAGTTCGCGCCAGAGCCTATTTTGCCAGCTACTTGTATGGTGGGTGATCCAGACCCCCATACTGGGATTGATCTTCTTTGGTTGGCGCAGTTCTCTGGGAGATTGAGCAGAGTGGTCGAGAGGCTCCACGAACTCAACCGGACCCTGATGGCTGCCCGCCCAACTCTTTATTTGTACCAGAGAGTGGCGTTTCCCAGGTCTTGCAGTGGGGCACAGTTCAAAGCTGACCTGTCACCCTGGTTTCCACCGAACCCTATCTTTCCTCAAACAGAGGTTTTGGTGGCCTTCTATCAGCAAGGACACTCGCTCTTTCGTTTGCAGCCTGTCCCTCGTGTTCTCCGGAGCAAGGCTGGCCATCAAGCTCCCGCTGGTCTTCTCAACCCCTTGCCTGTTCCCAGCAGACCTTGGTCTCATATTTCAGTGGATTTTGTCACGGGACTTCCTAACTCGGATGGTAACACTGTCATACTTACCATTGTTGACCGCTTTTTCCAAGGCGGTGCATTTTGTTCCCCTCCTAAATTGCGACTGCCACTGAAACTGCTAACCTCCTGATCCTCCATGTGTACAGGCTCCACGGGATCCCTGCTGACATTGTTTCCAGACAGGGGGCGCAGTTCACCTCTCAGGTCTGGAGGGCTTTCTGCCCAAGCCATGGGGACTACAGTTAGCCTCTCCTCGGGTTACCACCCTCAGTCCAATGGCCAGGCGAGCGGGCCAATCAGGACCTGAGTCGGCCTTGCGCTGCGTCTCCGCCCGCAATCCATCTACATGGGAGCTCCTACTTGCCCAGGGAGGAATACGCCCAAAATTCCCCTGGTGTCATCGTGGCCACAGGTATGACCCGTTCATGGCGTCCTTGGGTTTCAGCCTCCTCTCTTCCCAGACCAGAGGGGGGATGTGGCTGTTCCGTCGGTGCAAGCACATTTGGCGCTGCCGTGGCGTTTGGGCTGCTGCTCGTGCGGCTTTGCTGCGCCTTATACGCTCGGGCTCAGAGGGCTGCTGCTGATAGGCATGAGGCCGCCCCCCAGGACCAGCCTGGACAGAGTGTCTGGTTGTCCTCCCGTGACCTCCCACTCCACGTCGAGTCTAAAAAGCTGGCGCCTAGGTTTTTAGGACCTTACATCATTGAGAAGGTCATCTATCCTGCGTTGTCCGCCTCAGGGTTGCCTCCCTCCCTGAACATCCATCGTCGTTCCACGTTTCCCTTCTCAAGCCTGTCTCGTCCTGCCCTCTTAGCCCTCCGGCCGATCCCTCCTCCCGCCGGTCGTTTGATGGCTTCCCAGCCACGCGGTGCGTCGGCTTCTGGACGCGTGCCGCCCGCGGAGGGGTTTCCAGTACCTGGTCGACTGGGAGAGTGCGGTCCGGAGGAGCGCTCCTGAGTTCAGCGCAGCAAGCATTTTGGATCGGTCCCTCCTCCGGGACTTCTACCGGTCCTTTCCTGACAGGCCTGGTAGGACGTCTGGTGACGCCCGTTGGGGGGGGGGGGTACTGTCATGTCCTGCATGGCCCTGCCTCCTTTGTGCTCCCCTCCCTTTCCTTCTCCCTGGGTGTGTGAGTGTGCTTGGGCGGAGTCTGCACCTGTAGCCGATCTGCAATCAAGCAGCCTTCAAATATCCAGCTCTCCTGCAAGACTCTGCCAGATTGTTGTCATCTTTCTCACGCCCTGCACCAGCCCTGCACCAGCCCTGCACCAGCCCTGCACCAGCCCTGCACCAGCCCTGCACCAGCCCTGCACCAGCCCTGCACCAGCCCTGCACCAGCCCTGCTCCAGCCCTGCTCCAGCCCTGCTCCACTTCATCTGCCTCCAACAGTTAATAAAACATTTTTACTTTTGATTTGGCCGTAGTGTCCGTTTTTGGGTCCCTCCACGTGAAGCCGTAACAGAATCCTTACTAAAAGTGTATGTACGGACAAACCACAAACTCTGATAAACCTCCTCAAACTTGTTCATGTTTCATCTGTCTTTGCACAGCTGCTGCTCCTAAAGTTCAGCGTTTTTGGATTTCAGAATCAGAATCAGAATTACTTTTATTTATCCCCAAGGGGAAATTCTTTTCGTTACATGTGCAACCGACCAGTAGAGACAGTAAGTATTAAAACAATATAAGATATATATGAAATAAAAATAAAATACAATAGCTCTATATAATGTCTACCCCATTTAACTTAACTTATAAAGTATCTTTATTAATCAACTAAACCCCCGATATGAACAATTTTACAATAAGCAACAATTTGTCTGATCATTTCGCTATGAAGTTGTCATTTTAAAGAAGATAATCTTGATGTGGAGGTTTTCTTGGCAGTGAAAACACCTGTAATTAAATAAAAGCAAGATATACAAGTTTAATGCTATACAACAGCTCCATTGAGACAAACAAGTGGCAGAAATGTCTCTGAGTTTCTTTAAGTGATTCTTTATTTCTGTGGTCACATTGGCTAATCATTTATTTACTTATAAAAGTGTCTTATAAAAGTGACAAATGACATCCGTCTGAGTACTGATGCAGGCAAAGTCTCGCTGGATCTCAGCACTGCCTTCGACACTGTCGATCACAAGATCCTCTTAGAGACTGGGGTGGGCATTACAGGTAACACCCTAAACTGGTTCAGGTCCTATTTGGAGGACAGAGAGTATTTTGTTGAGATTGGTCACTGTGTCTCAGACCGCATGGCCTTGGCCTGTGGGGAGCCCCAAGGGTCAATTGTGGGATCCTTTCTGTTCAACCTGTATATGCTACCATTAGGTTCATTGATTCACAACAGTGGATTGTCCTACCACAGCTATGCAGACAACTCTCCGATCTATGTCTTACTGACGGCAGGTGAATATGGACCAGTGGATTCACTCTGGCACTGCATCCAACAGATCAGTGTGTGGATGCAAAACAACTTTCTCCAGCTAAATTCAGACAAGACAGAAATCATTGTGTTTGGCCTGCAGAAACAAAGAGAACATGTCAGCAGTCACCTCCAGTCTCTCGCCTTCAAATACCTTCAAATCAAGTGAGAAATTTAGGTTTAACAATTAACTCAGATTTGAACTTTGACAGCCACAGCAAATCAATGACATCAGCAGCTTTTTACCGTCTGAAGAACATTGCCAAAATAAAAAATATATAGTGTAACCCAGTGTTTGTTTGTGTTTAAGTCTCTCCACGGCCAAGCACCAAAGTACATCTCTGACATGTTAGAGCCATATGAACCATCTCGCACTCTGAGGACCTCAGGGACCGGCCTCCTGCTGGTGCCAGAGGCAGGACTAAACATGGGGAATCAGTGTTCCAGTTTTCCCCAGTCTCCCTGAGGTCGCAAGACAGGACCTACACTACCAGTATTTAAATCTAGACTTAAAACTGTTCTGTTTAGCTGTGCATATGATTGAGCGAATTTTATCCGCATTTTGTTGTTTTAAGTACATTTAAATGTTTTTATTTATGCTCTTATTGTGATTGTATTGTGATTTAAATGTGTTTTCATGATTGTAAAGCACTTTGTGTTATTTTTGTATGAATTGAATACAAAAAACAACTGATTGATTGATTGGATGTATTAGTTTATTTCAGTGGATATTTGGGTTTAATTGTACATTTTATTGACACAAGTTTTACATGGGATTACATGGGACCAGAATTTGTGGGTGGTATTTTGACTTCTAAACGGGAAACAATTGCCTTAACTCGACAACACTGTAATTTACCCATTGTGGGTACCCATTACTTTCCTTACTGTATTGTAATTTTCAAAAAAACGTTTAAACCTTGATCATTGAACTGACGCAAATATTGATTACAGATCCTTTTCTCCAAACAGAACGTCACTAACTAAGATCATTCTACAAAATGCAATTTTTAAGTTTAGCATGTGACACATTGCTTTACATTACAGTAGATTCTCACTTGCTGATAAATGCTCCATGCTGTAGTTGTGGTGCGTGTTCATGTGTGTTGGTGAGTGCTGGGTGGCAGAGCTTATTCTGCGCAGCTGGATTGTCACGGTTTTGCTTGTGTTTTGCAGCCGTAATCCTCTCCTCTGGAGCTTTGCCTCACTGCTAATCTGAGGGCCAATCTCTCCTGCAGATGGTCCTCTCCTTTAAGCACAGAACAAGAAGTGAGCTCATCCCCACGGCTCCACTGTTTTTCCCCAGTTATCCTACAAATCACACAGGCCTTTCTACCCACATTACTCTCTCATTTTTCATCCTCACTGCCGGATTTGTGCCATAAACTTCCAGCACATGAGATTTGGGCTGCTTTACCGTGGGAATGTGGGAGTCTGTCGTGACCTGTTGCAAATAAATGATAAATATATGATAATGTATATATAACTGTGTAAACCACAGTCTAGTAGTATTTGTATGGGTATGAATTAGTATTAGTATTAGTATTAATATTAGTATTATTATTAATATTAGAATTAGTATTAGTATTAGAAGAGTAGTTAGTAAGTATAAGTAGTAGTATAAGAAATGTCATAGATGAAGTAATAACATAAAACCTTTATCTCTGATTTTATAAGCAACTTTTTGACTTAATCATTTCATATATGTTCTGATCGAAAACAATCAAAAGGTTTACAGTGATTATATGTGATCATGTATAGTTGGCTGCTGGGTGCCCGTACTGAATAAAGAGTCTTATCAACGACACTAATGGATTGAAAAGTTTTGTTTGAACTCTGAAAACCTCATTTAAGATCCTCCCTTGAGGACATTTAAGTTTCTTTCCTCCCTCACAACAAAATGACGCACTACAATCTATAGTTTGTTACCATGGAAACAAGGAAATGAGAGCTACAGGCACTTGAGTGAGCAGAAAGCAGGAGGCCACTGGCATGATCAGGCACTGTCAGAATAAACGAGAAGTGGGAAGTAAAGCCCGGGATGCTGGAAAATGGATTGCAGTTGGTGATTCACTGCAGAGCTGAGCATGCCGAAGAGAAGAGAAAAGGGGGAGGAGAGAGAGGGAGGAGGGCGTAGAGAGGGGGCGAGAGTGGAGATGAGAGTTGCAGCACCATTTTTCACACCAGACAAAAACATTTGCTGGGATATCAATTTGGAGCTGGAAAGCAGTCTTCCCCTCCTGCCCCATCATCCATCATCTTTTTGCACTAACCTCCACTTAGCCACTCAAGCCTCCCGACATCCCCCCGCCCCACACCCCTCCAGTGCCACTGCCACCCACACATGTACACTTCCACACCCTCTGTTTTCCCCCCAACACTTATGGCCGCACATACAGAGAAGCTTTCTACACCCTCATGCAATTATACACGAAGGAAGGCTACTTTTCTAAACGTAAAACAGTGACCCTCTGCAGCCAAAGCTGAGTGGAAATGTGGCCTTGTCCTGTACTGGGGGCTGCAGGGGCGGGGCCAAAGCGTTCACCAGCCCCGTCGTCTCCTCCAGTCTTCTCCCATTAGCGGCAGTAGCGGAGACCCCACCCTCGGGCTGCCCCCTTATTGGCACCTTTGCTTGCACCCCATCACTCATCTCGCAGCCATCATCCATCACCCATCGCGATCAATAGGAGGCCACGCATTCATCAGCCCGGGTGCTGATGGGAAAGAGGAGGGTCAAGCCAGAGACGGAGAGAGGGATAACATGGAGAAGGAGAGCTGGACCCCGGATCAGCAAA
The DNA here is from genome assembly GCA_019453435.1 of Rhinogobius similis. NCBI lineage: Eukaryota > Metazoa > Chordata > Actinopteri > Gobiiformes > Gobiidae > Rhinogobius > Rhinogobius similis. The sequence goes on along the minus strand of CM033619.1, from coordinate 32,252,345 downwards.
GGGAGGGAGATTAGTCCGAAGTGGGGGAAATATAGGAATAAGAAGAAAGAATGGAGGAGGCAAGAAAGGGTCACAAGCTCAACGAGGGTATAGTTTATGTTTCTTTTGTAAGTTTTTGGTAATACATTTGGTAATTTGTGTGTGCATGTATTTGCTGTCATTTGTTTGAATTATGTCCAAAAAAGTGTAAATATGTGTGGATTGTGTAAAAAAAAAAAAAAAAATACAAAACACATGACCAAAATTTCCCCCAATTAAAATTGAAGCTGCTTCTGATTTAGTGATAATGTGTAACAAGCTATGGGCAGAGGACAATCAGAAGACTCCAGTCTGTTTTTTACTTTATTTTGTAAATATAGGACATTGGAAACAAGGACTGATAGACAGTTTTGAGCTCATGTTGGGTCTTAACAAACCATTTTTAGTAAATATTTTGTAATAATGTAAAAAAACAAAAACAAAAGGAGGACATGCAGACTCCACCCAGAGAGATCATGTGACGTTGGTCTGGTCCGGGATATGAACCCACGATCTCCTTCTAACCACTTTGCCACCATGCTTTTTTTTTTTTTTTCACACATTTTCTATTTTTGTTTTGGCTTGTGCAACCCATTTGTTCAGATGCTTGACAAAAGTGAATAAATGCAAAACAATTCTAATGTTACAGGTGTTTGTTTGTTTTTTCTCTCAAACTCAAAGACATAAAAATAAAAAAAAGAATGGAATAATGTAATTTTACATCATCATTGTACGACTACATTATCTCATTAAAATGCATAACATTATATTATATTACAAACACATTTCTAATTTTACCTCAGAAAAAGAAGCTTTGTCTAATTTGGCATTGCAACATTTGCTGGTGACATTAATGAAGCCATCGTCATGATAAGTGTTTCTATATATCATTATGAAACATGACGGTGGTGAGGCAGGAAAAAATGCTTAGCACTGAGGTAAGAATTATAACTCAAGGGTGTCTTTAATGCAATAGCTGCTCACACACACACACACACACACACACATACACACACACACACACATGCGTAATGGTGCAATGTCACTGTCAGTCATTCTGTAGATGTCAGTTTCCGGCAAGGCTCTGCACTTTGCTCTGACAGCCCATAAGTTGTGTTGGCGCACACGCACAATCGCTGGCTCAGATGAGTGGTAGACCGGAATAGATCGCACTTTAAGATGATGGATGTCCCTTCTGCCCAGAAAGGTTAGGGACGCGGCCGATAAGTTACTGAGAAAAGTGTGCAGTTCAAGTCAAAGGGGTAAGCAACAAATACACAGTAATTGTGATGGTTTGACAGGTAGGACATGAACTGGTGCGATGACGGAGCTGCATTAAGACGGGCTCTAGGGCAAAATGCATTGCAAAAGTGGAATTTTGCATCTATCAAAGTAACAGGGGCACTAATTTTTTAGGTTTTATTTGTTTACTCAACAGGTATTTGCTAATATAAAGTATGTCATTAGGATGAGTCACATAAGGTAAGAAGTGCACTTTGTTTTAAAAATCACACCTTTTCCAAACACATATAAATGGGTCCAAGCTGAAGTACACGGGCTCTGAGCCTCAATGTCACAAGACTCAACAACTGTCTTGTCCTCTTTACCCAAATGTCACGTTTTCACTTGGCTTGTCCAGTAAATCTTACACTAAGAAAAAAACAAAAACAAAACAACCACACAAAACGAAAGCAATAGGCCCTGTAGGGGCTCGGGCCTAAAAACAATGTAAAAACCTGTAAACATGATAGGGTCTTAGGTAAAGCTAAGATTTGCGTAAAGCTTTTGATTCAGTTGATCACAAAATTCTTATTTCAAAACTTTCAAAATGCGGCTTCTCTGAAAAAAATGATACATGGGTGACTTCATATTTGTTCAGTGAGATACAATGTGTTAAAGTCAAAAGAGGTTTGCTCAAGCTATTTGAAATGCGCCGTTGGTGTACCCTCGGGGTTAATACTGGGCCCTTTAGCCATGCTTGCTCGCCAATGCCCAATCCCGTTAGCTAAGCGGGTCAGGGCCTGGATGGGAGACCGCTGGAACACCAGGTGCCACAGTGGGGCGCTGGAGGAGGAAATGCCACTGTGTCCTTAGGCGAGACACTTCACCCACATTGCCTGGTATGAAAGTAGTTGCCTGTAGTGGTGGTGGTTGGAGGGGCTGATGGCACAGAATGGCAGCCTTGCTTCTATCAGTCTGCCCCAGGGCAGCAGTTATCAAGTGTGGAGTGAATGAATAATGCAATGTGAAGTGTCTTGGAGTGTCCAGAATAGCGCTTTATAAGTATGAGGCATTATAATTATGTTGCATTATAATTATTATTATTGTTATTATTATTATTATTATTATTATTAATGACCTCCCACAGCACTGCCGGGGCATACAAATACAACTTTATGCTGATGATACAGTATTATATACTCATGCTAAAACCAGTCACCTGGCAACTAAAATTTCTCCATAGATGTAGTTGAATGGCTCGAGAAATCCTGTTTTTGCCCATACAGTAGCAAAACCAAAGCTCTGTTCTTTTCAAAAAACCAATGCAAAAAACTCAGTTTCTGATATTATTATTAAAAATGAGAAGATTGTTAATGTAACTAAATTTAAATAACTTGGGGTACCATTAGACTTAAACTTAAAGTTTAAAAGACATATCAAAAATTCAGACATTAGACCTAGTCTTTCCTTGGAAGCAGCCAGGACATGTATGCATTTATTGCATCCCCTGTTGGGGACAGGCTGGGGAAACCACAGTTAGACCCTTAGACTCAGTGTTTAAACAAGGCTTAAAAATGTGTGATAAAAAAGCTGCTGATGCGCTATTGTTGTAATATTCTTGCCAAACATACAGTCCTCTATTGAGTTTTGAGAATTTCAGACTATTTTCCAATCTGCGCCTGGTGTTCAAAATTCTAAATGGTTTGAATCCTGGCTTGAGTTTGAGGGATTTTGTGGCTGCAAACTCTATACAATCCACAAGCATCTCTTCTGACACTATCATACCTTTTCATCACTCTGCTTTTGGACAATCAGCCTCCGATGTGAAAGCCACGACACAGTGGAACATGATTCCATATTGGGGGATTTTATTTTATTTTACGTGTAAATAGTGTCTGCATTTTCTGTGTTCAACCCATCGTCTTGTCATGTTTACGGGTTGTTCTTCTTCCCTGCCAGGGGATTGCAAATGTAAATTAGCCTAAGGCTAACTCTGGTACAATGCATCAGATGGTGACATTTAGGTTCTAATTGTACATGGTCCCCTTTTAAATTAAATCAGTAAGAGAAAAATAGGAAATCACTAGGATTTTATTTCAATAATTCAAGCTAAGAAATGGATATGAACAAATGCTTAAGTATAAATCTTTCATAGGATTTTTTTTTTTTTTTTTATGCCTGTAGGTAGATACCAGCTTTTTGCTTTTAACTTGATTTTAATCGATTCCAAAGCTGGAACCAACAAAACCAACACAGATTTTGATTGAAAATATAAATTATAATATAGCTTTATATGTATATATTTTATAATTGTGAATAACTACAAAACTATTCACAAATTGAAACTCTTTAAGGCAACTATATTCATAAATGTTGTCCAAAATATGTGTGTAGTCCTGAAATGTCAACAATACTGTATGTATGTGGGTAATAAAAAAAGTACTTCTTGAGTTTGTTGTGGGAAATATTGACACAGAATACCTCGGACCTTTGCTTTTGTTATCCATCCAACAATTTTGTTGGGTCTGAATAATAGATTTATATACAAAAATAAGTATCAAAATATTCAGAAATTAAGGGTTAGGGTTAATTTTGATGCACAAAACTAAACATTAGTTTCTCCCTGACACTGAAAAAATCTGAAACTCATCATTATGCATTTGGGTCGAAGGTGTGCCTGTAAGTTTATTGAACATTTCAAAACCTGTAAGAGACCTCTGAACATTATTGCATATATTGGCTGTAGTGAAGGTGAGAGAGTGTTTATCCAACCACTAGCCACTCTGCCCTATTTAGACCTGGACAAAGAGAGGGAGCCGAGCTGTGGGTTAGGTGACATGTCTAGAAGCCACAGCAGAGCCACACCAAAGTCATCCAGTCCCAGGCCCCACTGTGGGTCAGATGTCACTCTCAGGTTTCCAACCCCAGGGCCCCATCTGCCGGATGCTCTCATTGGATTATTTAGGAGAGGCTAAACGCTCTTTGTACCAAACTGACTGGGACAAACCCCCCTTTGCCAGTGAGAGGCACCTGAAGCTCCAAAGCAAAAGGTCTGTGTAGAAACAAATAAGTTGTTCACATCAGAGTCAATCAAAAGCATTTAAATCTCAGATCTGTATGAAAGAAAAAATGTCACATTGTCACAATAAATATGTTGCACAACATGTCTGCTCTGGTGTTCAATTCAACGCACCAATGTCTCTCCCCACAAGTCCTCCCCATTCACATTGTACTGAACTGACTGAACCAGGACTGAACCAAGACTAAACCAGGTCTGAAACTGGACTGAACCGGGACTGAGCCAGGCTAACATCAGGACTGAATCAGGACTAAACCGGGTCTGAAACAGGACTAAACCAGGACTGGACTAAATCTGGACTAAACCAGAACTGGACAAAACCAGGACAAAAGCTGGACTGAATAAGAACCAGCGTGAGAAATACAGGCACACGGTGCAGCGTCTGCAATGATGCAGTCGTTGTATTGGACTGTTGCAGTAAAGAAGGAGCAGAGTCGAAAGGCGGTCAAAATGAGTTCAGAGTAGCTGCTGCTCCTCCACTTAGAGAGGAGCCAGCTGAGATGGCTTGGGTATCTGTTCCAGATATCTCCTGGACATATCCTTGGGGAGATGTCTGGGCATGTCCCACCAGGAGGGGACCTGCAGGGAAGACCCAGGATGCCGGAGAGGCTATGTCTCTCTGTAGAACGGGAATGCCTCGGGATCTCCCTGAAGACCTGGAGGAAGTGTGTGTTTGGCCCTCCCTGCTCAGACTGCTGCCTGTGCAGCAGCCTCTGGATTGGCAGAGGCAATGGATGGATGGATATGTTGAGTTTATTTCATATATGAGTAATTTTTTCTCACGTCTCTGGTGCGCGCTACCATAGAGCGTTGTCAAATACTATTTTTCTGTCTTATTATCTCTGGCTTTTGGTCCACAGCTACAATATTGATTTAAGTATTTCTATATTTGTCATGATCCCTTCACAAGTGCATGAGGGTACCTGAGGTCAACCGCATCTGCTTCTCAGTTATGTGACCTTTAACACCTAACAGGCCTTGTGCTAGTCTCTCCTAAGTATTTCATCAAGACCCCATCAGTCCTTAGCTAACACACCTACACACACACACAACCTGCAGACTGTTGTGCCAACAGGAAAATGGGTCCGTGCGTGTCCCACTGTAAAGGGAGAACAGATGCAGATAATAGATGTCTGTGTTTAATATTGAAGGAGTTTGAGGTAACATCAGACCTGCATAGGGTCAGTGAGTGTAAGGCTAGACATCCGATATGCTGCACAAATAAAAGAGGGAAATCTAACAAGGGGGAAATATTGTAAATAAGGTGAATGTGATCATTGACAAATTATAGAACTGTTGTACTTAGTTTTCGAAGTAAATTACAAAAATATTTTCATGTAAAACTTTACTTTATTGACACCAAAATGGTAACACAATGAAGTTTTGAAAACATTGCTATAGTTTTAGTAAAATGTTGACACACTTCCACAACATGCTCAAAAAGAGACCAAAATTTCACAGATGATATTTAACAGAAATGCTTTTTCTCTTCTTTGTTAAATTATTATGGATTGTTATTTTTTTTGTAACGGTTTTTGGGATAGGGATGTACATTTAACACATCTAACAATTAAAATGTTACAGTTTTAATATAAAATAATGTAATTTGAGACACTCCACAAAACATAATAAAATATAAAATAATCATTTTTGGAGAATAGGGAGCGACCATTGATGAGAGTGACGCAGAGATCATGGGGGGTGTAAACATGTGTTTGTTAAACATTTTAAATGAAAGATTTGGAGGTAAATAAAAACACCACGTGTTTCCTTTGAGCATTTCATTAGTGGATGGAAGCATTAAAAGAAATACCTTCCTTTCCGACCTTTGACCTTTGCCCCTTCTTTGGCTTTGGCCTGGGCATATGCAAATTTGTCTGTAAAAAAGAAAGTGAAAGTGGCACTTTAGTGTAGTGTATTATGAATGTGGCAGTGATACAACAGATCCCCTGGCACTGTGCTGTCTTGAAAGCTGATGCGTGTGTCTAGTGTTTGTGATCGGGCCCTCGTTTTGGTTCAAAACACATGTAGGTCTGTCTGGTTTGAATATTGATGACTGATACCCATTAGTAAGCAAGTAGATGTTTTGTGATAGTATACCACAGAATATTCCGTTTCTGTAGAAGAGAGTGAGCTGTTTTACCTTCAGTGCTGATATTCCACCACTCTGAAGTCATTTGTGGCATAAATCTTGTATTAAAACGATCCCTGGTGTTGGTCAATGGGGCTGACAGGGCAGTGCAGTTCAAACATAAATCAGTATAAGTGATCGAATAGATTTTTCTGCGTTAATGTAACATGCTTGTGGTATGCGCAATAACTCAGGCAAAGGGTAAAGCTTGTCCGGTGTTCAAGCCTCTATTTGCCAAACCAATGTGCTGGGGTCAACAAATCGACAATGTGATTGACCTATAAACTGACCTCTCTGACCTGTCGGGCCAATCAGGCTAATGGTGACTAGTGGTTGAAGCTTTAGCTCGCTAGTATCCTTTCACTTGTACTTCCTTATTTGTGTGTTTTACTAACCGGCTAGTCTCGTCTTGCACAGGGTTCCTAACCTATCTGAGTTTTAACAGCCTGTATTGGCACTCCCTTCATTGAGGAGCCCTCGTTAGCGCTGACCTCTTCCCTTCCTCTGAATGCTTGTTAAACTCAACACCCTTTAGATCACTTCACTTATTACACTATAATATACTGAGCTGTCCTGGCCTGGCCCAAGCTTTTCCTGAAATTGCGGCTTGCCCCCAACTGTTTCCTCTGATTATGATGTCACTATTTATAAAAAAAAAATAAAAATAAAAAAAATCAAAGCTGTAGTAATGAAAAAAGCAGACTTGCCATACCCCATCTACCTAAATGAATCAAAGTAATTTTCCGAGCTGAATTTCCATAAATCAATTATGTAGTAAAATGGTGAGCTTGTATGCATTTGATAGAGGTAAATTCATTGGTCTCTAAGGGTTGCAGTAACAGCATGTTCACATCTTAGGTATATTGTGGGATTTTGAATTTGCAATTGACCTTTTTTTTTTTTTTTGCTCAGTTGTATATTTCTAAGCTTGGATGTGCGTGAATGCAGAAAACGCAGACTTTCTGTACTGATAGCTGTGTCATCCTGACATGCACCTTCTGTGATTTGTGGTATTTGCCATGTGGGTATGTGATATGAAATTGAAATTCACAAACGTAGGAACTTGCTTCGGCGTAGGTGCAACATAAAGCAGCTATATATATGTATATATATAGCTATATATAAATGGACTCCCCCATATATACATATATAAATATATATAACTGGGACTTAATTACAAAAAGTCTCATTTTAATCTGTGTTGCTAAACTTTTCCCATGACACCCCTAATAGATCTACAAGACTGAGCTGCTTAGTGCCTCACAAGAAAAACTGCCTTTGATTAAACTTTCACTAATTAAAGCCTCTGTCATCTTATTAGCCTGACTAATTGATTTAATTTGTCTTATCTGCTGCTATTGGCAATGACCTCTACTTAGTTAATGAATTAATTGATTCAACTTGAGTATATTTCAAGGGCTAAAAGAGGATTCTGGTGTGATACTTTTGCAATGGTTAAAGTTAAAGTTTTCTTTTTGCTATTAACGCTTGCAGCAAATTTAAAATTTAAAGCTCTCTCTAAAAATTGAGAAGTCATAATCTTTTGACAAAAATAAGTGTTGCCTAAAAATATAAAAATGTAAAATGTTCTGTCAAAGTAGGTTCATGCATACAAAGTGCCAGGAGTGGGACATGGTACTCAACTAAATGATCAACAAGGAGAAAAACTCTCAACTTTCTCCACAATTAACATCATGTTTGTAATTAAATACAACTATGAATTATAACATTATACAATGCAGGCTTTTACAAGTACTGTTAAAGAACAAGTCAAACATTTTTTGCAACAATTAGCCAACAGAATACATGCAAGCCACTAAAGAAAAAAAAAGAAAACGTCTAGTAAATATTTCAATATTTACTACAAATAAACACTATTACAATATTTTGGTCTATCACAATAGGTACTGTGATGGTAACATTCACAACTTGCTGTGTTGGTAATAAAGCAATTGGCCTTGCTACTTGCCAATGCTGGTCGAGCGTTCATAAAACATGGACTTATGGCACCATCTGGTGGATTAGAAGAGAATTTTTGTAATTATTATTTTTTACGCATTTTATTTTATTTTTGCACATGTACATCTCCTCCAGATGTACAGTGTATATTTACCTTGTATATTCAAGCAGATCTATATAGATCAGCGAATATATACTATAGGTTTATGATGGGGGAGGTCCATGGGGGAGTCGGATGCGCGTCCCCTTTAACGTACACGACCATAGTTTGCGACATGACGTAAAGCCGACACCGACCGACCATCACTGTTGGTGGAAAATACGCTAACGGAAAAAAAAGATCTTTATTTTTCCTTTTTGCACCGTACTTTCGCTAAGTAATACGAAGCGTTAGTCGTATGACGCCATTGGATGGTAAGGGAGTTAAAGTTATATTTTTCGAGGTAATTTTTCGATTTCAGAGCTAACATTTCCACTGTATAATACAAATAAAACTAGTCTATATATGCTAAAAGGCACTCTTAAGGGGAACATCAAGTATTAGTACGCAGTTACAACTAGCACATGGTATGTTTGTCTTTTAATTGTGTTTTTATCCTTTCAGTTTCAGCATCACAGCTTCCTGCATCAATCTGCTCTGCTCCTGGACAGTTTTACCTCCAGATGAAGCTCCCGCTGTGTCGGAGGCAGGATTCGTGGCGGACCTGTTGTGTTTCTGGCTGTTGGACTCCTTTGCACAGTGTTGGGCTCCAGTAGCCCACTCATGCCTGTGATCCCCATCCCTCGGCGCGTGCGCAGCTTCCATGGCCCCCACACGACCTGCATGCACTCGGCCTGTGGGTCTGCCCACTCCGCCCAGCTGGTGCGCACCAAGTACAATAACTTTGACCTTTACCTGCGCTCCCGTTGCATGTACAGCTTCCTCCGGTTTCTGCTGTATTTTGGATGCAGCCTGCTGACCTCTCTGCTCTGGGTGGCGCTCTCCACCCTGTTTTTCATCCAGTACGTCAGCGTCCGTGTCCTACTGCGGCTACAGTACAAACTATCTGTCATTCTCCTCTTGCTGGGACACAGGAGATTGGATTTTGGGCTGCTAAACGAGCTTATCATCTACAGTATGCAAATTACCATGTTTCTAGTGGGTGGACTTGGCTGGTGCTTCATGGTTTTTGTTGATATGTAGCTGTTTTTACTCCTATTTAAAATGTTGTGATGTGAGCGTTGAGTACATAGTTGCCTTTTTGTCAAAAAACAAAAATCACACACAAAACAGTGACTTTGTCAAGATTTTAACTGCATTGGTGGAAACGTTTTAGTTTTGGTTCATTTGTTGCGTTCGGTTGCACTTATTAATAATCTGAGATCTGCACAATTCCTTATCACAATAAATGGCACGTGAATCATTAATTAATTATATATTTATGTCAATTCACCATTACTGTCAGTTGCAAAGTTTTTGTATCAGAACATTCAATAGAAAATGCAAATGAATTACACTGTGAATGTGTGTTTTTTCTTTGTTTGTTTTAGGCAAAAGTGGCTTAGTACTTGAATGTACAGACTGTAATTGTTGCCAAAATGTTTGCCTTATCCTTTAACTGTACTTGTAAACGCCTGCATTGTATGATGTCAAAATCCATATAGCAGAGAAATAATTGTGTTTAATTTACTGACATGATGTTGATTGCAAAGGCTGAGTGTATGTTTTCTAAATTTTATTTTAATAAATTGCTTGTAGACAAACATTTTGTAATATAAATTGGGCTTCACACCTGTGTTTACTGTTTTGTCTAACAGCTATGATGCCTTGAGCTGTGTCGCAAGAGTGCATGACAGATCATTTGAAATGAGAAGGTTTCTGGGTCAAAAGCTTCATCACTTGCTGCTCTTCACATGCTTTCACAGCCGCTCTGTTAGACTTCTCTGTTTAGCTTCCCTTTGGTGTGGCACACACACCAGCCATAGCTTGATACTGTTGCTTGTGCCAAACATAATAATCAAAACAGTTGTATCGATCATCTTATATAGGCTTGACACAGAGTAAGATCAGACATGGTTTGGCCGTCTCTTTGCACTTAACTACATGCAATTAAGCCCTAATATGATGATCCCAATCTATAAGACTATAAATATATTAAATTGTTGTTTCATTTAGAGTCAGAGACATGCTTGAGGTCACTATAGCTACAGGCAATAAATGGAAAATTAGGCGCTACAATGCACTTCTGTTTTAATAACCAACACATCATGCCTCACTCCTGATGCCATCTGACAGTTAAGTTGAACTTTAGGGGAAAAGAGAACATTGATTGTCTTGTGACATAATTTGACTGAAATTGCAACAAACTTCTCTTAATTTTCATTTCTCTTTTATCTGTTCAGTCATACGCCATATGACTTTTTAGTCACACGAGCTAGTCAATTGTATATATATATATAAATAAATAAATAAATATATATATATTAGTGGTGGGCCGGTAACGGCGTTAACGTGCTGCGTTAACGTGAGACTCTTATCGGGCGATAAAAAAAATATTGCCGTTAATCTATTCTTGGGAGCACTGTTCCCTCTAAGCTGCGCTCCCATCAGGACTGAAAGTAACGTATTCCGGCCCGTTACTGCGGACCCCTAAAACATTTGGTGGTAGCACGCTGTACCAGCAGGCACGTAAACGAACTTCTCCACCTTACGCGCGGAAAAGTAGTCCCACTAAAATCATTGCCTCTGGAGTCAAACCATCACATTAGATACAAACTTAATCCAGGGTCAGGCTGTGCACTTTTGGAGATTTAATCAGTCCAACCCCGAACTCTCAGAACTCACGATGACAAACTTGATTTGAGTTCATTCATTTTGGATCTGACTCGTCTCCGCGCGTCATTACGCGTCTTTACGCGGCAGCGGTGTGAGCGCCGAGCAGCGCGGCAGACCCACACAGACCTCTGTCTTCAGCACCAGTGAAGAATCATGAACCAATCAGAGCAAACGCCACAGCGCATCTACAAAGTTTAGCGCTTTGCACAGTTTTCGCGTGGATTGATATGTAAATTAGCCGCGTGCGTAACGAGGCGTTAAGTGCTTTATGCACAGAATAATCCCAAGTGAAAACTGGAAGAATGAAAATGAATGGCCACTGACGGAAGGTTTATTTAGGCTTTGAAGACTGACTTGTTGTGTCAGAGCTACAGTAAAGTCTTAATCAATGACATCCTTCAAGAATTAACTGTAAATTATAATTAGGCCTATTTGAAACATGGGCTTATGATCTAAACATGACACACAGGTTACTTTGTCCAGAGGCTTCCAGGGAAATTTAAGCACAGAATTAAATTAATACAGAATTAAATGAATATTGCACAGAAGTGTTGCTGGATAAGAGTCAGTCTTTATATTAAATGCATCAGAAAACTGAAAGCTTTGGAGGAAAAAAACACCATGACTCTGATTTGAACACAACTTAATGATGATATCCTTTTTTTTTAATTAATTCTACCTAAACCAAATTATAGCTGAGGGGCTGTAATCAGAGAGGAGGACAGTGCAGCTCACAGAGAAACACTGACTAGAAAATTTATTTTTAAGAAGCTTCCCAATGGAAATCTCGACAAGACTAAGGTTGTTTGCACCTTGTGCAATGCGGAATTAGTTTACTGTAGGAGTTCTTCCAGTCTCAAGTACCACCTAAACGCAAAGCATCCCTTAGCTAATGCCGGGCCAAGCACTGATGTGATGAGCCCCTGCTCTAATGCGCCACCTGGCTTGAGAAACCCGTTCTCAAAGACTTACTTTTAGTCATTATTTGGGTAGCACACATATTCTGAATGTCTTCGTCAGAATTCAAATGAGCCATTTTAATCTAGATTAATCTAGATTAATTCCAAGATTACAGTGAGATTAATCTAGATTAAAAAAATTAATCTATGCCCACCTCTAATATATATATATAACTGATGTAAAATGATGATACATATTTACCACATTCTCACCAAACAATGTAATAATTATCATGTCGACTTAAAATGGCCGTGTCTAATGACAGTGTCTAAGCCTAACCCTTGACTTTATTGTTTTTGTGCCATTCTTCTCATGCCTCTGCCTGAGTCATCCTGTCAGGCACGGTGCAACCCCTGAGAACAGTTCTCCTCAGAACTTCAGCCAAGATCTTGGTCGGAAAGAGAACCTATTAGGATAATCCTCAAATACAGAAAGACAAGGGAAAACAAGTAGCGGACAAAAAGTGTCTCAGTAATTAGAAGATTGTCAGTTCATACTGTGCCCTTGGGCAAGACACTTGACCCCCTTGTGTCTATACTCACGGGTGTATGAATTAGTGTGTGTTTGTGAATGAAAAACAGATAGAAACGGCCTCAAAACATTCCTCCTGCAGTCTGAGATGACATCATAATATCCTATTAATGGGCTTCAGCTGCTTGTAGATGATGTTTGAGGACATTTGCCCATTCAGAAGATATCCTATTTTGTTTTGAATTGTTAATTGCTGTGGCCACGATGCTAGATTTTTTTTTCTCACGCTGAAACCCATGAATAAGTCCAATGCCCTGTCCCAACAAAATATAAATTTTACATATAAAAGGTTCACCTTAAGCATGCATTTTTCCATGTTCTACCTATCTACCTAATGATAAAGTAATGATCAGGTTATATAGAACAACTAAACACATTATTGACCGAGGCCAGCGGCCATTCTGGGACTAGGAAAGTACTAATTACAAATACTCACGTTACTGTAATTGAGTAGATTTATGCTTTAACTGTTTTAAACTTGGGATAAACCCAAATAAGAGGCTTATTCAAGGCAGAGTTAATCATGTGAGACACAAAATGGATTTGTGTAAGACAATTCCTTTCAACGTTTACTCATAGAAAGGCAATGGCATACAGTCAATGAATATGTCAGTTCTAAGAATAGCAGTCTAAAGTCCATATGTGGCATGCTGTGCGTATGGACATGGCATGTGTGATGTGTCGCATGTAGAGTTACATACATGTACTATGTATTTACACATACAGCAGCTGTCATCGTCATTCAATACTCAACTTAGTGAACTTCACACAACCAGAAGGACACATGTAGAAAGGGTTTACAACAAATATACATTTCAAAAGTAACCAGTACTGTGTAGTTTTTTTCATACCAAATTTTTTACTTTTACTTGAGTACAAATCTAGCCTTACTTATACTTGTAAATTGACAGAGTTGGTAAGAGTTAAGTTACTTTATTAATATTTTACTCAAGTAAAACTTCTACTCTGAGAAATTACTTAAGTAAGAGAAATAAAGTGTTGAATCAAGTAAGAGGATATGGCCTAACTATCTGGATGTAACATCAGATTTAAAATTTGAAATTAATGTAAGTGGAAGGACAAAACAAATAATTACAGCTCAAAATTTTGTATTTTCAAAGGAAATATACAAAAAATTAAAAAATAAATTAAAGCATAGGAGTGGTGCAAGAAACAAATGTTCAACTAATTTATTTAATATTATCACAGTGAGACGAGGAACCAAAACCTTTTTCTCAAGTTATTAAAAACAAAATGTTACTCAAGTCAAGTATTCGGACCACCAAAACATCACACGATCTCTCTGGGTGGAGTCTGCATGTCCTCCCCGTGTTACCGTGGGTTCTCTCCGGGTTCTCCGGCTTCCTCCCACCGTCCAAAGACATGACTGTGTAGGTTAATTGACAACTCTAAATTGTCCCTAGTGTATGAATGTGAGAGTGAATGGTTGTCTGTCCTTGTCTCTGTCTCTCTGTGTCAGCCCTGCGACGAGTTGGCCACTGTCCAGGATGTACCCCGCCTAAGGCCCAAAGTCACTGGGATAGGCTCCAGTCACCCGCGACCCCTAACGGGAATAAGCGGTAGAAAATGAATGAATGAATGAATGAAGTATGAAAACTACTCTGAGAAGTAAAATGTCTTTAAAAAGTTACCCAAGTAAATGAGTAAATGTAACTACTTACGTACTTAATGAGTACATTTTCATGTAACTGTACTCTTAGTGAAATGTGCCAGGTTTTCATGTTTTTGTAATTATTTCTTTAGTTCATAGTACCACGTGCTAAATATTTATTCCAAATGTTCACGTCAGTCAAGCTGCAGTTCGTGAAGTTTTTTTTAGAAGTAAAAGTTGAAAAGTACAGGAAGTAAACCTCAGATCTCAAACTAAATCCCTTTTCCTGTGTCATAAATACACGACAATCAATTGAAATTGCAGAGACAATAATCACACAATGGACACACATTTCTGACAGATTAAACAAACAAGTAAAAGTGTTATCAGGTATTATTTTTTGTCAAATCATATTGTGTATTTTATCATTTTGGCAATTGTTTACAGTATGCTTGCTTCAGTAACAATTGTGGAATTACTTCTACTTGTGTCACATCTGCTGCTCATGTCCAACAGAAAGTACAATTATAAATGTCATCAAATTTGTCAAACTAGGGAAAAATAAATAGAATCTTGTTCACAACGTTTAAGTGAAGCACTTTGTGAGCATGGACTCTTTTCACTGACACAGAGGGTATGTCACAGTAGTAATAATTATATATAGCCTGTGCCAACTAATTTGGTGCATGCAGCAAACAGAAAACTCAAGTGTAGGTCACACTGCCACTTTGGAGCACATGCGCACAGTGTTTCATGCCATTATAGTCCGCGTGAGGTAACAACCACGCATGCAACTTGTCTCTGGAGTCAGAAGGAGGCGATACCGTCCCATTTGCCCCATATGCGTTTCGTAAGTTGCTTCAACCTGACAACCTGAATAATACAATGGTCCGCTACTAGGCTACACCTTTAAGCCTCCGGAGGGCAGCGAGTTCATGTGTCCGGAAAGTGCACACATGAACAAACCCATTTGCTGCGCAGACGAGAGTGAGCCACGAGGAAAGCACTGACACTAACCTGGCATGCCCCTGCAAAACGTCTGCGTCTTTAAAAAGGACACTTGGCGCATGATGTCAGACTCACTGTATTAACATTGTTCATGTGAGCGCCGTTCACTTCCTGCAAGGGACAGAGGCAGAAAGCGAGCACATACACACACACATTAACACGGAGCGAGGCAGTGGGATAGATAGAGAGAGAGAGAGAGAGAGATGGGGGACGAAAGAGTGTCAGAGTGAGCCAGCGGACGAGAGAAAGCGGGCCTGCCTTTTCCACCTCAACAAAACTTTAGAGCGCCGCCACATCCACCACCACTGCGACCACTGACAGACTGCTGTGTATGGGATAGCGCCGTTTTTTGGGTAAATATATTTCCCCTTTTCTCCGCCGTAGCCTAATGTTTACGGTGTCTGGTTCGCATGACGCATAGGTTTGATCGTGCGTTATTCCAGTTGCTCGTGTCTCCTTATAGCGGTACAATAATGGAGAGACAGTTGCTTAGACACTGCTCAGTTTGGATGGTGAAGAAAACTCGCAAGTCTTGAACTTTCACAAACAGTCCCTGCTACATTTGTGATGAACAGGGCAAGTCTGAACGGGCATTACAGTGATGGATAGTGAAACGAGTAAGATAGTAGGAAATTGTGTGTTGTGCGTCATGGTCTAATACATCTTCTCCACCCGTATTGCATATGCTTAGAAATGTAGAGTGGCTGTAATGCTGCATATGGTTTTTAAGAAGTAGTGCTTGCTTATTAAATATTCATTAAGTATTTGTCTGCTGTTGAAATCACTTGGTTTGCTCTTGGTTTACCCTACACTTTTCTACGCTTATACATTGTCTGTAGTTTAATGTATAGTGGATTGAGTTGTACATTACATCGGCTGGACTGAACAAAATTTGGATTTCAGTTTGCTGAAGTTGAACAATGTATATTCTTTGGGTCCGAATATATGGTTCCAAACACAGATGGATTTAATCTGTATGACACTGTTACAAAAGCAAACCTCATGACATGTGCAGCACTTTGGAAACAGCTTTTGTTTTTAGAAAGTGCTATAGAAATGAAGTGGATTGGATGGCTTGCAATTGGATGATAGGTAATTTTGCTCTCTTAAAGAAGCAAAATGTGTTTCTTGGTAGCATAATCGCCACTTTAACTTTGAGTGTTTGCAGTCAGCTGTTGTTGGAGTTGTAAATTCACCTTAACTAAACCCTGGGAGCTCTCTGCTTTACTGGTGCCTCTTCTCTGTGATGCAGTATGTGGCTTTAATTAGGCTACTTGGCTTTACATTATCTTCTCTTTCGACAACAAACTAAATCACATTTTTGACCTCCGCCTCCAAATGTTTATTTGTTCCTGAAATCTGAACTTTCACTTATCTTTTGTCTGAAACATGTCACATATTTCTTCTGTTTCGTAAGTGAGTTCCCTTATATCCATAGGTCTTACCTGCCAAGCTAAGGTAACACAAGGACAGCGTTTATTCAGGCTGCTTTATGATATTTCTCCGCCCCTCTGCAGGGCTATCAATTCTAGGTAATGTGGCTTTGTGCTGCCAAGTTTCTATCCTCAGTGTTAAACAGTACATACATGGAAAATGTAGGACTTTTTTTCTGTCTCCTTAAATGGAGGCCTTCCAGCACCACTCGTCTTTGACTTGGCCGCACGCCAGGGGGTTGTGATGGCTCTCAACAGCTGTATTTGTCCGTGTGTGTGCATGTTTGCATGTGCTTGTGTGTTACAGCTGTGTCCTGGGATGCCCTTGCTTCCATAGACCACGCAGTATACAGCATTCCACAAGGGGGCCCGGGGCTGTGTGCTAGTGGGGAGTGTCAAGGAGAGAGAGAGAGAGTTGGGGGACGACAATGTACGGTTTCAAATGCGACTGATGCAGAGGTTCAACAGTGTGAGTGAAGTAAGGCTAACCTCATACAGATTAGGAGAGCTTTGATTCTGTCTGCAGCACTGTGACAAAGGGTTTGACTCTCTGGCCAAAGAAAGGTGTAGTAACTGGTGTTGTCACTAGTGATGTCAAGAGTATTCGGTTTGTTGATAGTCAGGATTATACAGGTCACAAAATAATCTGAAGAGCAAAAAATAATAATTGTGAGAAACCTCTAAAGCAAAAATAAGTCTTTGTTAGAAAAAGTAAACCTACATTTACAATGGTTTTTTTTGTTTTGTTTTGTTTTTTGTCTGTTTGTTTATCTAACATGACTTACTTTATCATTCAGAAAATTTGATTTAATAAAGCTGGTCACATACTTGAGGAATGGTGCACAATGTGACTGAAAGTAAATTAAGGATTTCACAGATTTTGTGAGGCTTCTTCTCCAAATAATCATAAAACTAGAGTTTTGTTATCGTGACATCCCTAGCCTAGTAATGATACTAATATTTCAGACTTGATTTCAACACAAAGGAAATGGCTCTGGTTTCTATTATGCAAAATACTGTAATGTAATCTAAACACGAATAATAGTACTTTCTTTATGTTAACATGTGGTTTTATTGTAGTTCTGCTAAAGCAACTGTTCAAGAAAGGTCCAATTTTTTGCTGTTTTTGTGACTTTTTAGTATTGATACTAATAGTTATCATTTCTCGATTAACATTTGATTTTGGTTATTTTGGACCACCCTATTAGAAATGTAATAAGTCATGATAACTGAAGTAAATGAAATATGTCACTTATTTCCTCACAAAGAATCTGAAAACTCCAATCTGGACAGACAGTAAAATCTAAATGTTTGACCTCAGCTAAAATCACAATGGTAATTATAATAATTATTACTAGCATTTTATTATTTGCCTTTTTAAAACCTTTGGTCACAAACATCTTCTTTCTGTTATTGCTCCAAGGGCTATTTTAAATGGTCTCAAATTACCATATCTATCAGGTGATTTCCCACTTTGACTTAAATCAAACTTGGCTGTATTGGTGTTATTCTTACCTCTATTTTCTGGCTTACTTTCAAATAACACTTGTTTTGATACCTGACTATTTATCTAATTATCTAAAAAGTTGACTTGTCACAATTATTCAGATTAATGTTAATTAACCCTAATGGTCTGTTTACACTTTACAAATTGTTCAACTTTTGAACAAACACTCTTTAACACAACCATATTTGTTTCTTGCTGCTCTCCTTGATGCACTCCGGTTATTCATGTATTACAGATGAGTCACCACTGATGATATGTGACACCAGTCATGTATGTGGCCTGCCTTTTTCCACGTATTGTAGTCCTGAGAGAATTCTGGTTATTGTTTAATGCTGGGTGAAAAAAACCTCCTGGTAGAGTAATTTGCAAAGAACTTTAACACGCCAACTTACTGAGAAGTTATTTTCTTATCTTTCAATCAAATCCAAGTTAGCAACATAATTTCACAGAGTAAGGTCGGGAAGTTCTAGTTGACTAAGCTACGGGAATTCCTTTCAACAATAATAACGTTGGCTGCAAGTCATTCTGAACTCTCTTGTTATTGTTAGGTAAGAATTGAAGTCCCCTTTTGACACAGATACTCAAATTGTATAAAACTCCCACTTGACCTCTTGTGTTTGGATGAAAAAATAAGTTAATTTGAGGCCTTGTGTGACCTTTTGCCCAACTACAAAACTGCTCATCAGGTCCAAAATTAAGTTGGAAGTCAGACCCAAATAAATGAGTTTAGCAAATGACCCGCGCCAAAAGACAAATTTACTTGACTAAATTAAATCTACATAATCACTGATCCCTTCGGCCCCTTGATTAATATGCACTAACTGCCAATTTTGTCAATATGCATTTGTCTTTCATTAAGTCTGGGAGGACATATAATGTTGGAGCTGCACTTCCTTATGTGTGTATGTTTATTGTAGTCAAATGATTGCTAAACCTGTTCATGAGCAGCGCTGTTCCTAGAAAGCGCCACTCCTAGAGTTTTTTTTTTTTACTAGGAACATGCCTGGCTTGATCACACCCATTTTTCTCCTGGAAAGTGCACACCTGGTAAGGTAGGAAATCTATGAAGATAATCAGCGCTTAGACTTTCACAACACACTTCAACACAAAAGCAGTAAACTATGAGGAAATAGGACTACCCCCTCAAGCCTTCCTCAAACCTAATTCATTTGGATTTGCCTGGCTCCCTACATGCATTTTAGGAAGCCTTCCAAGAATTTAGACAATGAACAGTAAACATGGCAGGTTCCGCTGAACAATTCCACATTAGCTCTCCATGATCACGTGTCTATTTTTTCTCAGAACTGCCTGCCCCCACACTATTGCAGATAACTGTAGCTGCTAAATTTCATGTTCCCTGACTATGTACTGTTGTTACACTTCTCTCACAAATGGACAAATGTGCTGAATATCTCTCACACACTCTCACTGCCACGCTCTCTCGCATTGTCTCAGAGATTTCTGGTAAGTGACATGTTTGGCTGTTGGCACAATGCCTAGCAAGATCACTTGGCATGGATGTTGTGAATGCATTGTGTGTATGTGTGTGCGCGCGTGTGTGTGTGTGTGTGTGTGTGCGTGCGTGCGTGCGTGCGTGCGTGTGTGTGCGCGTGCGTGTGCGTGTGTGTGTGCGTGCGTGCGTGCGTGTGTGTGTGTGTGTGTGCGCGTGCGTGTGTGTGTGTGTGTGCGTATCTGTGCATTAGTACTTGAGAAAAGAAATAAAGGAAAGCGGGCATGTGTGTGATTGTTCCAAGTATTGTCTGTATTAACAGGAGCACGTAGCCATTACCCAATGCTGAGAAATATGACAGGTATTTCCCATTAGATTTCATTGGTAAACTGAATAGACTTTAGGATATTTCATAATCTGTTTTGCATCATAAAACTAGATTTGTGACATTTGTTCACTATTAGCAATACAGTATTTAGTCATGCAGGAGTTAACTTTACACAAGTGTAAAGTTCACCAGTTTTGTAGGGATCATATTTAATTCTTAGAAACATTATAGAACCATCGTTGTGCAAACTGGAACTACAAAAGTTTTTACTTCTTACCAAAATTATATGATCTCAGGTCAACATATCAAACCTGTCTGAGGACTAATTGGAGAGGAGTGTTCTAAGATCTGACCGAGTGGGTTTCAGAGAAGGGACACTGATTTACTCTGAAAGTCCAACCTATAATTTTGTAAATGACGCATGCCGACATGCACATACACACATTGCCAAATTTATAAATAATTCCAGGAAATCATGCAACAGAGAATGTGACAGAGCGAGCACATGTACACAACACTTATGCCCACCTACATTTCTCACACTTGTACAATGATGAATATGAATGTAATACTGTAGTAAAAGCATGTCCACAGATGCTCTTAATGTGTCTCTGTGCTTTAGCCTGGCACAGGGCTCCTGAGGGTCAGTGGAAAAAGACAGTGGGCAACAATGTGCGACACTTGGCCTTCACTTAGTGCAAACATAGTACAAGATAGCGGTAACTTAGTCATGGATTATATGTTAGCTGCACTATAGGGTTGTCTAAGCGATACTAATACTAGTATCAGATGTGAGACCCAATTTCCACAAGAGGAAACAAAAATGAGGTCCAGGAGAACATGATAAGACACGATTTTGACATTATTTATAATAAATAAATTGTGCACTATTTTCGCATTACATTTGTAATTTTAGCACCATTCTTTCAGAACTACAACTTCTTAAGAGGTGTTCACCAGCATTTGTCTATTTGTGGGGAGGATAATCTCACAAGATCATTTTCCTCATGTGTGCACAATCTTTGTCAATTTTATCTTGCTAGATTTTGTGACATGAGAACAAAAACAATGATCAATACTAAATAACAATAATAATAATGATAATAATAATTGATAGAATTTAACAAATTTGTACTTTTTCTTGATTAGAATGTCTTAATCCATATCAGAATAAGTATATCTAATAATATAAAAATTGTTTATTTTAGTTTTTATCTTAATGGTATCCGTTTCAAGCCTTTTTTTTTCTCGTTTTAAGAGCAAGTTAGAAATTTTAGTATTGTGCCACTGTAGTGCTACTACAAACACAAGTTCTATAATAAGTATTATTTACTTTATTGTGTCTAAAAGTTATTCATTGGCATTGGCAAGAAT
>CM033619.1:32211973-32230819 GCA_019453435.1 Rhinogobius similis | reverse complement strand
TATCAGGCTTAGGGATTTCCTGTTGTCATAAAACTGTCCAGAATCACATGGTAGACCATTTGGGCCAACTTTCCCTTTCTTACAGCGCACAGCTTTTTCTCCCTTTATGCTGAAAAGTGGGGAGTTTTTGACATTGTGTCAGTATTTGTTAAAAAAAAAACTGTCTTGCGTGAGTCGCAACTTGCTTTCTTGCTGTTTCACCCTTACACTCAATTATTGCAAGAACACAGCTCACAAAAAGCAACCTTCTATTCTTCTGCAGCGTCATACACTTTCAAATGTTCTCACTCCCAGAAAACTGACATGATGGGAAGTGTCTCTGGCAACATTAGGAGTTAGTGAGTAATGTGGAGGTGGAATTTTTTATGATCAGAACAAAAGTGTACATTTGTCCTTATCACTTGGCTGTATCTGTTTCTAGTGTCAACACAGAATGCAACTTCATTGTGAACTTATACCACCTTCCTGCTCTGAGTTATATAATATTTTCAAGTAAGGAGTTTATTTAGCTGTTTTGGTGAATATGTTTATTTTAATCTAAGTTATTTGTGGATTTGATGTGAAAAGTATAGACTTTTAGGTGAATTGATTTATTTTTAATACTATTCAGGTGCACTCAAATGTATTTTCTACTTAATTTTTTGTTACCTTATTTTTATTATGTCTTTTAGTTTAGTTTAAATTAGAGCTGAGCAATTAATAGAATCAGTCATTTTATAGTCAATGATATGGTTCGGTTTGGTCTTTTTAACTGAGAGGTCAACAATCAATCATTTGTCAGTAAATGTTTTGAGTTCAGACTTTGGAGGAAGAAATTTGACTTTTTGTTTTAAATGATTAAAGGATTAAACATTTGTGTTGTTTGTTGTTCAAGGAATTAACATTGTAAGGCATTTTTATTTGTTTTAAATGAGACAAAATAAAATTGAACACGATACATTTTTTGCCCTAGTTTCATTTGTCTTATCTCTTTTGTTCTCTCATCTCCTTTCATCACCATGCATGTCTAATTAAGTCAGTGTGTTGTTATAACTAAACTAACCTACTCTGTGTAATAGCTGCAGTCCCTCATCTGAGTTGGGTTTGTTGTACTGTTCCTCACTACTGTTTGTTTACCTCCCACTGACTGTTGGAGTCCATTAGCCATGCCTTAGCCTCAGGACACACACATGCTCTTCGTTGGCCCTTTTCTCTCGCACACACTAACTTAACCTCCTCGACATACAAGGCGCAGTGTCAGGTAAACGCTAAACTTAACTCACTCATTACTTACTACAAAACACTTAACCTGATTCCAAACAAATCTTAACGGCTGAACTTCCTACTCATTATAAAATAACTGTGTTTCATTTATTTGGTTTTATCTGTATTTATTTATCTATTTTTCCATTTTCTTTCCTTTTTGTGTGTGGACTGTGACGTTTTATATTATGTTTAGATTTTTGTTGTTTGATTATTTTTTTTAAAGCTATAAATAGATTTATAAATAAAAAAGAGACATTTTTTTTAAATAGCTGATTATATAAATATTTTTAAAACGAAATCATTTATAAATAAAAAAAAATTAACTGTTGATTTCTTTCATAACTTTAAATTATCTTTTGCACTAAAATGCAATGTGGAATCTCTGACTCTCGTGTTTTTTACAACATACAGGGCAATACTTAGTTTTTTAGGTGCACATACACATGCATTATATATTCAGCACAAATGTTTTTAAAGTGACTACATACATATATGCATTAAATGTTTAAAAAAAACAGCAGTAACACATACTTATTTATCATTTATGTATGTGCATAAAGACAAACTCTCACATAATGCGCATGCATACATCTCATCGCATCTCACATGTGCATACATACATTTATATACATAACATTTACATGACAACCATAATTGTGGTTGTCAATGTGCACTCAATAATTTGCATGCTGCCACACAAACCAAAGGCTCTGTAGCCTGTCTCTGTAGAGGTGGGCAACATATTGAAATGTAGATAATATTGTAAATGTTGTTTTGAAGATATTATATAAATGCTACAAAAAGAGCCTGCATTTGTGATTGACTTGACATAGGTTTCACATTTGTCTGATAAACAAACCTCAACTTCTACTCAACTACTTTTGGTTTAACTTCATTTTTACCTTGTTGGGCTAAGCAAATATACTAGCATTTTTTTTTTTAAATAAAATGAACTACAGAAATACAGATCTTACTTCTTACAGACCATAAAGGTGCTACCAAAATATGTGCATTACATTCTGTTTGTACAGCCGTAGGACATAAATAATTCATGCAAAACAGAAAGTCAGTACATACATACATACATACATACATACATGCATACATATACATACATACATACATACATACATACATACATACATACATACATACATACATACACATACATACATACATACAAAAAGGTTAGCTTTATCCTGCGCCCCAAAGTTACACTACGACAAAACTTTACTTGTGCACCTTGAGTGAACACAAAGTGGAAAGATACCAGACAATATTCAGCCCACAACAATTCATTTCAGAGTTGTCTGGTTGTTACATAACTGTGTGAATCATGAGGATTTTTCTCTCCCTCTCTTTTTTTTCTAAAGAAACAATGATTTTGATCCTGACTATGCGCAGACAACTTCACCCAGCGGGGTCTATACACACACAGAATGATGTTGCATTATGAGCAGTGATCAGCAGCCTCTCTCTCTCTCTCTCTCTCTCTCTCTCTCTCTCTCTCACCCCTCTCGCCATCCCATAATACTACAGACAGACTAAGGCAGACGCCCGCTCTGTCCCCATTGGTAGAACTGTTGCCAGGGTAGCGCCGCTGTCTCAACGTGGATAGAATCTGTTGTCTGGTACACTTTAGACATGAGAACAACTGCAGGATCTGAATATTTATAACGGCGAGACAGTTCATATTGAGATTGTATAGATGCATCATAAGCAGTAGGTAGTGCTGCTGCATTCTGTCTACTGTCGTCTGGTTTATGGGTTGTAGACAACTTTTTTGAGACCTTTTTCTCAACAACTTCAATAACTTTTACTTTCAAGGTTATATTAGCTTTTGTAATTTATTGTACACAACCACAGAATGATGTCTTATTACAATATAGCATTTTTATCGACTTCACAGTTTGTTATGGGCAGCTTATTATGACAAGTAGTTAAAATCTATATGTTCATGCTATGTAAGTATGTGCTGTTTCTGCTGTTTTGTGTCTTTTTGTTCTGTGCCATCTGGTGAATCATCTCGTTTCTTCGTATTATTCAAATATGCCTGGGCCTGCTGCTACATTTAATAACACTATGCGTAGGTATGAATTCTCGATTAAAATGGAGGTAACACGTTTCAAATAAGCAGACAACAGTGATCAGTGAATCTGTGAGTTTGTGTCGACTGACAGAACTGCTTTTGTACCTGTCAAATCCAATATCACACATGTTTGTAACTATTTGTCATACACAACACAACCACTTAATACACGCTTTGGTATGTACAAAACTTTGACAAATATCTGTAATTGTTCTTTGACACATAAGGAGTTGTGGGGCTTATATTTATGATCAGGGATGTACAAAGTATATGTTGAATGCATAGTGGGATAGGGTTGCAATCTAAATGTGCATGTCTTCCACCTTTAAATTCCAAACAGACTCATTTATTTCCGAATGCGCATACATTTACATTCACTTGAAGACAGGCATGCAGAGGAGAGGCTGTGTATACATTGGTAGCGTGGCACAGTCGTCCTGTCTGCCTGACTCAACACATTCGCCGCTCACTCTTCTTTGCTCTCTTTCTCTCCCCCTCCCCCTTTCGCCCCATCCCTCTCTGCCCGGCTGGCACGTACATGCATGTCTGTAGACTCTGTACTGTGCTCTGCTGCTCTGGCACGCGCCAACCTCACTGCAATGCAGCCCTGTGTGCATTAATTGGCAGTGAGACAGTGGGTACGTGGTATGCAGGGCGGGAAGCATAGAGGGAGAGAGAGAGAGACTAGAGAAGGGAGCGAAAGGCGGTATGAGGACACTGTAGTGATGGACGGACACACGGACAGGCTGGGTTCACAGAAGGACAGGAGGACAGGAATAGCATATATGTCGCTGAGTGTGCACATCATGACATAGAATAAAGTCTGGGCGTGTGCGGCAGAGAACAGATATGCGGCGTTCTGCGTTAGTCTCTGGCAGATTTGTGTCACTACTGGCTTCCTCTCAGCTCTTTTTGTATGTGCTCACTCATGTGTGCCTATATGTACCATGCAGATATCACACGGCTGGGCCAAAGTGCTTGAAAGTCTGACTCATAGCTTTGTGATAGCCTCCCTTTCATTTCCGCTGTGACTGAAGAGTAAAAGTTTGAGCTCAAACTTTCTACACTTGAACTACCAAAATGTGTCTGGACACTTTCTAAAGAGAGGTATATCAAATGGTTGTGAAGATTTGGGTATTATTATCTAAACTGTATCCTGTTCCCTAGCTGAAATCCAACCTTAGAGGTCGGTGGGAGCTAGTTTTATTTTTGCATTGTTACACTTGTACATATGCGCATAGTCATCTGTCACAGCAATCATACAGTTGTACCCTCCTACGCAGCTCTTTCTGGTAGTTCTCTCAGTTAGCTGATGCCTTTTGTGTTTGCATCTTAGTTACAGCTTGTGACATCTGGCTCCTCTCCTCCTCCATCAAGAATATAGAAGGCCCAAAAGCAAGACAATAGAAGAAATATGACACAGCCCTTGAATGTGTCCAAGCGCCAAAGTGGAGGTGTAAATTAATCATTTAATTTATCAATTTGTGTTGGAATAGTGTTGTGTGAAGAATTCTCTGCACTTGTCGTGTAGGAGTTTGGAAGAGGTGCCTATGCATGAATCACACTTGCATGAAACTAAAATCTTCTTTTTTTAAGTATTGTTATCCAAATCTTACAAAAGAGGCATTGAAATGTTTTTACATTATTCTTGCTGCCGTGTAAGTAAGACAGTGCCATCTAGCACAGTCATCATAGATTGTCTTAGAACATGTGTCAAGTGGGAATTGAAGAGGTTCTATTCTGCTTTTTTTTTCTAATTAACTAGAAGTCTCTGCAAGGCTTTTCTTCATCTTTCCTTTGCCTTTGTCACCTCATCGTCCTGCCATCCATATAAGTGTCCAGGGCCAAGTGGCAGAAGTTGCTTCAACCTAATTGTCTTTCTCTACTCGTACTGTCCTCAGATGACTTTCTCTGTGTCTCAACTCTCCCGTCCCCCCTCCCCTTTTGCTTCTCTCGCTCGGCCCAGTCTCTGTCTCTGTCTGTAACTGTAGCCTGTGTTTTTCTCTCCCTCCCACTCCCTGCGACGTATAGATACTGCATTGATCAGACACACACAGACACATGCACACGCACACACCACCACTCAGCCTCCCACTCCTTTTATCATTGATTCGCTCTGCTCTGCTTGGCTCTTTCTCTCCCCTCACTCCTGCATACACATACATATAGACACACACCCTCTATACAGCGGCACTTGTTGAATTCAACCCTTGGAGAATAGAGCGAGGGGGATAGAAGCAGAGAGATAATGACGGAGGGAGGCAGAGGGAGGTTTTGAGACAGCACGAGAGCGGACAGCCAGCAGAGAGAATGGGGCTTCAGACTGATAGAAGATAAGCAAAGGGAAAATAGAAGTTAGAGCGGCAGCCAGACACCCAGACTCAGTGTTGAGACAGAGAATGACACTTCAAGTGAAAAAGCTGTCCTTCCATCTCTAACTCTCCTCTGGTGTCCCACTCCTGACTGCTGATGTGTGAGGCAAAGAAGACTGGCTGGCTCACTCAGGTCAGAACTGTCTGGGATAGCACTGTGCATGGCTGTGTCTGACAAAAAGGGAAAGTCTGTTTTAGCAGTGCCCAGGTATTTGCTGGCTTCTCCAGGTGAGTGCGAGCATGCCAGAGTACACAGTCATTTCCCTATGCCGCCTGTGTGCCGCATGCTGTTGTGGGTCGACACGCACACTTTTATGTAAGTATGCCAGGGTGCATGTCTGTCTATACGGAGTGCATGAAGTGGCAGAGACAGAGCGAGAGAAAGAGAGTGTGTGCAAGAGAGGCGGTGACATTTTTTCTGTTTGTATTCCTGGAAACTGCTCTGCAGCATTGCTCAATAATGAAACTGGTGTGTACTGTATATGTAGTGTGTTCCTTTGTGTGACTTTGTGGAGGGCAAGATGGTTCAGTGAAGGACAGAAGGTACAAACATGTCAGAAGTATGTGTGTATAGTATATGTGTGAGTTTATTTTATAAGTATTTTTTGTCATGAACATGAGATGTTCTATTTGGTTTTCCAGAGTTTACCAAAAGTCTGATCACCTAGACGGGGTGTATAGTGAGTAACAGAATTTAAAAATACCTCCGCCAGAACTTGGTTACCAGGTTGTATAGTGCATCTATGTGAGCAAGACTTGTACATTAAGGCTAGTTAAGAGGTCATGGAAGTTGCTTCTTTGGCACTTTTGTTGTTGGTGCATTTTGCAATGCATGGAACAGGTCCAAGGTTCTTGGAATTTAAGTCATGTAAAACAACATTGCCTTAAGGGTTCCCAATGCCCTTTTTGACTCCTCCTTTCTCCTGGAAAACATACATATCCATCTCTATTAACCACACACCTCACTTCTGCCTGACTAAGTTTATTCTTACAGTCCATGTCATAGGACTGTTTTCCACCCATGCTTTACAAATGCCTGGTCTGTATTTCTTTTACAGATGCCTCACTCACTGGCAGAGTGTGCGGTGAATCTTTGAAGCCACATCTTCCTTTTCCTCTGCATCCAAAATGTCCCAGTTGCTTCATGTGGAGATCCCCAACTTTGGGGCCACAGTCCTGGGCTCCTTGAATGAGCAGCGTCTGCTGGGCCACTACTGCGATGTATCCATCCTGGTCAAAGGTAACAATTTATTTTTACTGTAAATACTGCCTAGTTACAAATTTGTATTTGTAGAATTTACATAAATCTCCATTGTGTTTGATATCTTTCAGGTCAGGCTTTCAAAGCCCACCGAGCCGTTCTGGCAGCCAGCAGCCTGTACTTCCGAGACCTCTTCAGTAGCTCCACCAAAACCCAGTTTGAGTTGCCCTCCTCTGTCACGCCTGCTTGTTTTGAGCAGATCCTTTCTTTCTGCTACACAGGGAAGTTAACCATGGCAGCTAGTGAACAGCTGGTGGTTATGTACACAGCCGGCTACCTCCAAATTCAACATATAGTTGAAAAGGGTATGGACCTTATGTTCAATAAGGCAAACTCACCTCACTGTGACTCGCAGACAGCCGGCACTTTAGAAGAGACTGGTTCAGAGCCACAAAGTCCCAGCAACAACGGCAGTGGTCTTACAATGGCATCACTTATGGCTAACCCTGGTTGGACACAATCCTTCATTTTGCCACAACGCAAGATTAAAGTAGAGGCAGGAGAGCCTACTCCCTTGACAGTTCCTTCCACACAAAGTAAGATGTCGTCATCAGAGTTGGGAAGTCGACTGGCCAGGGCCAGCTCTCTCTTCTACACAACTACTGGAGGGGCCGCCATACCTGGCATGCCCCCTTTCCTACTGCACGGGGCAGCTGCAGCTGGAGCAGGAACAGGAGCAGAGCGATCAAGCCCCGGAGCCTCCAGTCTACCTACCACTGACAGCCCCACATCCTACCAGAATGAGGACGAGGAGTTTGAGGAAGAGCCATACGATGGAATATCTGATGAACCATATAGTCTCTATGGACGTTCTGCTAACTCCTACAACAGTAAGTACCACATATATATTTTATATAAACATATATATAAATATTAACACATAATTTTGTAATTCTTAATTATTTGAAAAATCATGAAGGAAACATGCAAAATCAACTTTTAAGAGCTTTTAACCATGCTATAATCATATTCTTTTCTCTTCTCATTTATACACTCATTCATTCATATATGTTTGAGCAATCTTTATTATTCTGCATTGAGGACATTATTGCTCTAAAAAGAAATTAAACAGTGACACGTAGGATTGAACAGCTGGAGGTATGCAGGGCCGTCCACATGGTCCGGCAGCTCAGCACTTTGATGTCATGATATTTACAGGTTCACATAGAAATCAGCGATGTAGTCATTTTAAATCAATAGTGCAATTACAATTCCCCAAATACAAAATAACGATCTATGGATTATAATTAGATAACAGACAAAAGCTTAATATGTCTTCTTAACAATTTATCATAAGGGAAAGGATATATTTTTTATAATACTGTTTAAATGAAATGTTATTCATTTATTTTTAGTACAGTCATACAATTGAGTGCTTAGTTAATGATATGTCCCAAAGGACATAAAGAGGGTGACTTACAAACTTCCTATCACAGATCACTCTACCTTACACTCACAATGCAGCCCATACAAACATTTTGGTCAAAGCTCTTTCTTTCAGAGAAGTGCTGCACCATGTATCACAGTTTTGTCAAAATCTAGAATTACAGATATTTATGAAATCCACTCTATCTGCAATCACTCAGAGCACCGCAGGGTGACATTGTAGGTTATTTGAGGATCACTTTCCATCTTGCCTAAGTTTGTCCCGATATTTGTTGCCTTTTGTTTCTACCTGGATGCAAATATAAAAGCAAGTTTGTTAAGAATTATATTATGTGTGTGGTGTAGATTTTTAGTGGCTATCCCCTTCCAAAAATATTTGCTGATGCAGCATCATGACTTTTCTGAGCTATATCTGCAACGCTCTAAAACATTCACGAAACAAAAAAATTCAAAATGTGAGATTTTTCTAGATTGTTTTACTAATTAATTTCTTCTTTTTAGAGAAATGAGAGGTATGGGGTTAAGTTCAGTTTTGTGACTGTTTTCCTCTGATAAGCTACGTTTGGAGGATTTACTCTTCTTCTCTTGTCCTCTCTTTCCTTCATCAGTCCAGGACAAGCCTGAGATGGCTGCGGTGCCCTTGGCCTTGGAGAACCGCAACTGTGTACTTATCCGCAGGGACCTGGTGGCTCTGCCTGCAAGTCTCATCAGCCAGATAGGCTACCGCTGCCACCCGAAGCTCTACACTGAGGGGGACCCTGGAGAGAAGCTGGAGCTTGTTGCTGGTACACAGATGCACACAAAATGAATGATGAATGGTGTCACACATGCACAGTAAAATCAGGAACACATAGCTTTAATGATCTGTATGTGTCTATGCCTGCGTTAAAATAATATTTCTTTCTTTTTTTTTTTTTTAATTCACAGGTACTCAAGTATATATGACTCGTGGCCAGTTGATGAATTGTCATCTCTGTGCTGGAATCAAACATAAAGTCCTGCTGCGTCGTCTTCTGGCTACATTTTTTGATAGGTAAGCTACTATCTGTGTTGCTTCCTCCTAAAGCACAACTTGAGTTGTGTTTAGGGTGACTGCTGCTGTCACAAAGCGACTTTCACACTCCATCTGTGGCCATGTTGTGCAGTGTAGTGTAGTTTCAGTACAGTATGTGTGTTTGTCTGCTCATTATTCTCAACTGTACTGTATGGGCCTATTGCTCACGCTGCCCTCTGGTGTTGACTTTATGTTCCTACAGAAACACTTTGGCCAATAGTTGTGGGACAGGCATCCGCTCATCTACTAGTGATCCAAGTAGAAAGCCCCTAGACAGCAGGGTCCTCAATGCCGTCAAACGTATGTTTTTTTAAAAAATGTAAATTCTTTTGAATCAATTATCAATCACATTTCATAGAATATCTATAAATTATAACTCTTTCTTTTATTGCAGTCTACTGTCAGAATTTCAACCCTAACTTCAAGGAAAGTGAAATGAATGTGATTGCTGCTGACATGTGTACCAATGCGAGGCGTGTTCGAAAGCGGTGGTTGCCCAAGATCAAGTCCATGCTGCCTGATGGTATGGAGGTGTATCGTGCAGGAATGGGCATGACCACAGCTTTGGGCCTTGGCCTTGCTTTAGGTGCATCTCAACAAAATGTACCACTTCCTTTTGACCCCGACTTCAAAACGCTAGAGCAAAGGTTGTATCCAGAGCGCAAAGAACCTTTGAGGACTCACACAACCCTGACAGAAGGCAGTCCTGGCTCTGGAGCACCTGAAGGAGAAGCAGAATCTGAAGCTAATGGAGTAGCCCATGGTGAACATGATGAAGAGGAGGAGGCTGCAATAGTTGAAGCAAATGGGTCACTGGGGGTGCCAACCATGGTCAATGGTGCAGAGGCCGGCAATAGTGATATGCCACCCGAGCAGCAAGTGGAAGGCTTTGGGCAAAGTCTGAGGGTGAATGGACAGTGAACATCCTTTAGGGCTGCCATCCACGTTGTGAAATTTACATTTCTTTCTGCTCTTTCTTAATATCTTCACCACTCTTCTCCTATGTGCTTCCTCTATGGAAACAATTCAAGTTTGCGCTTGGGAACCTACTGTAAATGTTCCGTTAAAAACATGCATGATGCATACACTTACTCATGCAAACAATAACAACCTGATTGTAAAAGTAGACACAGGCATGGCATCCCTAATCCCTTTTATTTAAGTCGACAAACAGAACACATCTCATAAAATCATTCAAGAACATGTGTTGACAAATTATTTAGGATTGTAATACGATTAACACCAATAATAATAATAATAATGATAATAATAATAATATAATATTACAAAATTGTATTGGATGTGATGTCTGTGTCTTCTTCATTTTACTCCTATTCCTAAACCACACTTCAAATACAAACTCAATTTTTGTGCTTTGAACAACTGCAGCAACATAAATACTGTCTGATGAAAATTCATCAGTGGCTTTTACCTTTTTTAAACTCCTATAAGAATCCTAGGAGACATAAATAACAGAGACATTAACAAGAATACAACACCAAACTGAAGCTTGCATGCATGAATACATTAAAAGAACATCAAGAGAAAAAGCCACAAAACATCTACCGGTTAAGATGCTTGTCATTGCAGCAGTTATATGCAGAGGGTTAGGTTTCTATTTTCACTGAGATTTGACCTCAGCCTCATTCCATAGAGATGAGGGCCGCATAAAATGGGACTTGTGAACTGTTTTTATTTGTTTTTGTCAAAATACTGTATGCTGTAGTGTTAGTGCACTACATCGGGTTACGTAAGTGAAGCACTGTTTCACATGATGTGTGGAAGCGAGTGATAGGGGTCATTGTAATTTTCTTTTTTTTGTATTCTTCCTGTGTAAGACTAGGAAAGGGAGGTTGGGTAAATTATTGAGTAAAAATATTCTGCTGGCTTATACCATTTGCACTCAAGGAAAGAATAAAAATAATTGGCAAGGTATATTAACAGAAAAGACATACGATTACCCCACCTATTCTTAACATGAGGGGAATGCCAATTTGTAATGATAAAGATAAAGGGCAAGTAACAAGAAAATGTAAACAAAGACTCCCCTGATACACTCTTTTCTTTGTCTGTGAAATTATATTTTTGTTCAAACTGTTCTCCTTCATCCTGAGATAATCAGATGCATATGATCAACACATTTTCCCCCAAAACAAACAAAAAAACCAAACAATCCTTTTGTTTTTTACTTGGTTAAATATAGTGCATAATTATTCAAGGTTAGTTTAATATTTGTTTTTCAATTGATTTACTAATGACACCTTGCATTTGTATGTGCCACCTGAAGGTCAGGCCAGTTCTGTAGTTGTTGCATCGGTTTCAGTTTTGGACAAAGGTGCACAATAGGCATAGATTAAATTGCACATAAGATTAAAAAGTTTACAGAATTAAAATTCAAAAGTGACCACCCCTTTAAAAAGCCTGGAAAGAGCTGCTATTGTGTTGTTCAATTTAACTGTAGCATCAGTTTTATGTGTTCAATGTCTTTATTTCATTAGTAAATATGAGAAAGATGTTTTTCTATTTACCTTTTACATTTTTTAATGGGCTGCAACCCTTTCGTACATTTGACGGTGAGGCTGGTGTAAAGCTCTAACCTTTTGTGATCTTCCAGTGGGGTTAAAACCAGTGAGTGGCAAAGTGGCTGAGCTGCAGTCTTTTTCCTCTCTTTTGATTGTATTATTTGCTTATCAAAGTGATTTCGGGGGCAATGCACACAATTGCATATAATTGTGTTTCTTATTTTGTTGAATAGGCTATTCAAATTATCTGGTCCCACTGCCTGGAGTGTCAGACCATTGAAATTTAACTTGACGTCAGTGTTGTCTTCCCAAAACATTTGAGAACCTTAAAAGTTCTCTAAACCAAACAACACAGTACAGACATACAAACAAATTACATGCACTACCAGTATATTCAAGATGTTCAACTGCAGTAAAACCAAAAAGCAAAAATTATGAAAAAGAAACGTTCTTGTTGAGGTGGGTTGTGGAGCAGTGCCTTAGATTGTAACTGTGTGGATGTGTTGTGCACAAACTACTACATGCTCAATACAAAAGATAAACTAAAAGACGCTGAAAAGGAGTTTGATTACAAGAATGGATAACAGCAGTCCTCTATTGCTGTAATAAATCTAAAAAAAAACAACACAAATCTACTACCTGAATAACAACATTTATTATTCCATTATATTTGAAGCTCAACTGTTGTCTCTTTATTCCGAGTTAAGGGCAACCTGATGCACTTCATTATTATACAATGAATAATTTTTAGAGAATGTGTGTTGGCTAGTCCTCAGAGGATGAGCTAGGTCGTGTCAGAATAAGTAAACATGTTTATATTGCCCTGTATATTTTTTCTATTGTAACATTTGCCATTTTTATACCAACAAAGAACATGACTATAGAGAAAATGTAACAGAAAGGCCATGTTTGTAGAATGAAGAAAAACTTTTAGACAAGATTGCCTTGGCAAATAAACTCTCATGTTGCATCACACCATGCTCAATTCATCCGATATTACAGTAAAATGAAAGAGATGAAACAGGACCGCTTCAATTACTTACATTGTTCAACCTGAAAACTGTATATTATTATGCAAATTCACAGTTGTAATCATAAAATGCATGCCTTTCAGATGCCACTCTTAACACGATGAAACCTCTAAATCTTATGCACCGTGTATTATAATGCTGAAAAACTTGCCACTGTTTGCAAACAAAGGCTATGAACTCCCGCATTGATTAGGGCTGTGTTTTGTCACACCCTAGCCTTCTAATGAATGTTTGCATTCAGTTTTGCTTATCATAAAGAATACAGCAATCTGCGAATATCATACCTACCTACCCAGTGAGTGTGCATTTGGAATCTTTAGCAATTTCTTTTTTAAATGCACTAAACGTTTTTTATGTGTACGTACAGTTTGTTTTTGGATATAATGCCAGCACTTTAGAATTTAGATAAATGAAAGAAAATGTCAAGGATTTTGGAGTGACAAAAGCAACTTTTAAAGCCATGTGCTCAGAGCGCTGACAATCAGAATAAGGATGTGACACCAAGTGCACTATTGGGAGAGTTGACATGAACTGTGTTAGTGCTGTTTGCTTTGTCATCCTCCAGCTTGCTTT
Source organism: Rhinogobius similis (assembly GCA_019453435.1). Taxonomy (NCBI): domain Eukaryota; kingdom Metazoa; phylum Chordata; class Actinopteri; order Gobiiformes; family Gobiidae; genus Rhinogobius; species Rhinogobius similis. Next base: position 32,217,286 of record CM033619.1, on the reverse strand, counting down.
CCTTATAGCTTCTTGCCTATACTTTAGTAGAACGATCAGACAAATGGAGTTAATTGCAGCCTCCTTAGTTGAAGGAGTGTTTTTCTGCAACAAGGATAACTTATGACACTCTTACCTTGGTGCTTCGTTCAGAGAGTTGCCTGTGTTGACATAGGCCAAATCTGCAATGCTCTGGTAAGCATGGGCCAATGTCGGTCCTAAGTATGGACTTACTGGTAACCTCTTGATGGACAACAGTCCATTAATAAATGTACTTATCATGCAAAACTGCATTTTGATTAAGGTATTCTTCTCTACCAACAGGGCTTGGACCAGCAAAACTAGGATGGGATATTTTTTAATGTTGATACTGCTTTACGTTTCAAATTAAGTGTTGAATTGTGTATGTATGCGCCTTTGACTCAAGCTTCAATAATGTATACAACTGAAATGCAAGTTGCCACTTTTGATGTTGCATATATCTTTCATTCCCATCATGGTATTTGCAATCATCACTTTCAGTTGTGTGATTCATATGATTTGTTGACATGCAATAAAGATCTGCTTTCTATTAAAAGGTCCTTACTTCATCAACTTACACTCACATGTCTGTCTTTCTTGTCTGATATTACCTACTGCATGCAGTAAATTACTGTTGGTCAAAATGTATCTCAGACAATTTATTCTTCAAATTATTGTGTAGTCTGCTAATTTAGATCTGAGTACTGCCCAAAACAAACAAAAACAAAGCAAATAAAAAACGTAAATATGTGTGAATGAATTAATGGTTCCTTTAGCACTTTCAGAGTCTTAAAGGTAGAAAAGTGCTATTTAAATGTTATCATTTATCCCTCTTCAGTTCTAGTGTTGTTAATTAAATGTATTAATTAAATTTCATCACAATTTCTCTCTTCCTTTGAGTTAGTCCTTTTGTAGAACTTCTTTAGCAATGATTTAGTCCTATTTTTGACCTGGTTTAGTGTTGGTATAGTATGAAAGCAAATATATAAAAAAAAAAAAAAATGGTGGAAAAAAGTACATGTTAGTGCTAAGTTTACAAATAATGGAATATTGCAAAGCCTTAAGCCAATATTGTTTTTCAAAACTGCAGGTTATAATAATAATAATAATAATAATAATAATAATAATAATAATAATAATAATAATAATAATAATAATAATAAATATAGCATAGCGGCAATGATCGACTCGCCCGCGCCACGCCGCCGCCCATAGCCAGAGGGGGCGCCTACGCTAATTTCCCTCCTCATAAAATACCTACTGCGAATCCGTGGCGCTACGGCGCCTCCTCTACTCATATTTAATTGAAAATGTGTAAAAATTGGTCAAAGTTTCGGCTGCGCCTTCTAAAGACTATAATACTTGTGGTAAAATCCTGGATAACTTTAGATGGCCCCTCCTCAAGATCATTTTCACCAAATTTCAGGATGGTCGAACCTTCGCCGAGGAGGAAGTGCGTTAAAGTACAAAAGTTTAATTTGGCGACTTTGAGTTTTCCCAAAGGAATAACATGAGGTTTTTCTGTCTTTTGTAAAATGTTGGCAAAGTTTGCGGCTTTGCCTTACGGAGACATAATACCCATCTTAATAATTTGGATAACTTTTGGTGCCCACTCCTCAGGATGATTGTCACCAAGTTTCTGATTGATCAGACTTCGCCGAGGGCAGGATCGTTAAAGTACAAAGTGAAATTTGAGAGATTTTGCGATTTTCCCATAGGAATAACATGGGGTTTTTCTGTCTTTTGTAAAATGTTTGCAAAATGTGCGGCGCCGCCGCGGAGACCGTAATACCTATCCTGATAATTTGGATAACTTTTTGGTGCCCCACTCCTCAGGAAGATGTCCACCAAATTTCAGGTTGGTCAGACTGCGCCGAGAGGGAGTTCGTTAAAATGCGTAGTAAAAAATATGCAAATTTTGATTTTCCCATAGAATAACATGGGATGTTTTGGTCATTAGTGCGGCTTTGCCATTACAAAATATGACATGGGTCTGATTGGCTTTTTTGATCGGTAGGCCAAAATGGAATTTTGTGCAAAATTTCCAAAAATTCTAAAAAACTAAATTTTTTGCTCCCCATATAAAAGTTTGCTTTAATCTGTAGGGGGCGCTAACGCGCGGAAATTTAATTCTTTCACTTCTAGTAGGTTTCAGGCAGGGAGTTTAACAACTGATTCAAATTTGATGCAATTCGGACTTTATATGTGGAAATGGGAGCAAAATTAAAAATTTTAAAATTTCAGGAATTGTGGGCAAATTTTGTGACACGCCGCTGAGACATAAGCGTGGGTTGCTGATTTGGATAACTTTTAATGCCACACTCCTCAACTTCATTTTCACCAAATTTCAGCTGGTTGAGACAAGCGCCCTGGGAGGAGTTCGTAAAAAAGTGCGAAGTTTTTAAAAACTGCTGAGTCATGTTTAGCGAATTTAGATCAATATGGCTGACAATTGGTTGGGCGGCCGGTGTTACCGTAATAATATTTTGCTTCTCTTGGCACTATCTACCTCTCTGCCAAGTTTCATGACTCTACGATAAAAATTTTTTGGCACTTTCTATCCATAATGCATTTTTGTACACTTGGGGCGCTGGCCAGCGCCATATTTTTAATTTTGTAAATCGGAAATAGCCAGAATGTACAGAAGCCGCGATTTTTAGAGGTGTGCAAATTTTCCTGAGACTTCGTCCAATGTTCACTGGGTGAAAAATAGGGGTTAGTTAGGGTAGAAGAAGAAGAAGAAGAAGAAGAAGAAGAAGAAGAATAATATTCGATCTTGAAAACAATGTTTCCCCTTTTTTATTTAGCAAACTATACATTTTTAGGAAAGCGCCCTTGCGCTTTCCTACGTTTTGGTATGGGTCCCTGGTCACTGGCGGACACCTTGAGATTTTTAGTGGGCTCCGCCCACTTTCTGTTTGGCCCTATTTACAATAGTAATGTTCAGTTTTTACATTAAATTGTTATATGCACGGAGCGTGCATGAGTTGAGAAACGCATTAGTGGCCGACAAAGCGCTCGTTTAGTCGCGCCGTCGTCTTTTACCGAGCTTCGCCCGTTTACGCGATAATGTTCAATTTTCCCACTACTAATGGTGGTATGCGCGGGCGTGCATGAGTTGAGAATGCGTTAGTGAGTGTTTGGAAGCGAGGCGGCGCTTGGCGCTTCGATTCGTCGCGCCGTGCGCACTTTACGCGGCCGTGCTTATGCGGCACTCGCGAAACTAATAGGCCTCTCGCCAGCTTGTGGCGCTCGGGCCTAATAATAAATAAATATATAACCCAGTTACATAATACAGAGAGGAAAAATAACCGCTATAGGTAAAATATAGCAAAAGAGATATATACTGCTAAAAAAAAGAAAAAAAAATTAAATAAATAATAAATAATTATAAATAATAATAAATTAAATAATTTAAATAAATAAAAAAAAAAAAACATACACAAGCAATTAAAATATAATATTTGCAAAAATAAATGGCTATTGGATGGAAATGGGAATGAATAGTTGGGCTTCCTGTAAAATGCATATTGAGGAATAAAAGTTTATTTATTTATTTAAACATTTTGATAATTTTGTAGTCATTTAATTGTCTCAGAGTGATGACGTACGATGGTGACGCTAGCAAGCGACGCACTATCGTCATGCAAAGCGCGGTGTGTTTTTGAGAGACGAATGAAGTCTTTTGATAACAAACCAAAGGAATTACTTTATTAATACAACTTGGCCGAAAGCTTGGTTATTCAAAATGAGCGACGACACAGATTCTCCCCCGGAGAGGGAAATGAAAGTAAGCTGTGCGCTTTTCTTTGATTTTTACAGATTAGCTTAGCCTTGCTAACATACTTTACTTCGCAGTTATTAGTTACCATTACGCTTTCAGTTTCAGTGTGAAAACATTGAACGTGTTTTGTTTTTTCTTCTTTACGTGTTTTAGTTGAGATTAGCTGGAGTATTGAACAGTATCTGATCATCATTATTGCTTGTGTATTTGTTAATTGTAGTAAACACTGAAACCAAAGCTAATACTTGGCATTGCAGAAAGAAATAGCTCAAATAAATATTGTTCATAACCTTCGAGGAGGATTTTTGGAAGACGTACTGATGAACTGTTTACTTAAAGATTTAAGCATTTGTTGATTTCATGCAACGTAATTTCTGATTATTATTTACTTGTCTATGTTGTTACAGGATTTTCAATTTCGTCAGATGAAGAAACTCCGTGTGTTTGAGTCTCCTGAAGAACTTCCAAAAGATAGATCCAGTCTCCTCGCAATTTCAAATAAGTTTGGATTTACTTTTGTGGGGTTTGGCTCAACATTTAAAGTTTTTCTAACCCAAGACATACTCGCTCTTGACATAGGCGATGGCAATGCTAATGAAATAAGTATGTTTCTGTTGATCTATTTCCTTAGTCTTGATCTCCTCATTTTAATCAACAATTTCTCCCCTTACAGTTGAAGAAGTGGCAGCAGTTGCAGAGGTCACTGTCGGACTCACTCTACATCATATCTCCCTCAGCTGCGATGAACTGACTCTGTCAGTATGTGGAGTTTTTGATGGAGTTTTGTCTCTGACATTTTATGATGTCCGTACCTTCATTAACAAGGTAAATATTTTAGATGTATTACTCTTTGTTGTTGTTAAATTTCTTTTTTAACAATATAGCAAAGAAAACTAATTAAATGTCTACCTGGTAAATAAAAGTAATAAGGAATTCTCTTGAATGTACTCTTAAATTGTATACTTGTCCATCAATAATAATAAGAAATAAATAATAAAAAATAAATACATGTTTGAAGTCTGAGCTGATATAAAGCTGGGTAACAAAACATGAATGTTAATTAGTATCGGTACACTCTACAGTAAGCTTAATGGACAAGCCAAAATGAAAAAGCCAGCTAGCAACTCAGCATGGTACACAGTTATGTCTTCCCTCCAAGTGCTTGTCTGCATGGTAGAAAATTTGATTTGTATAAAATAAATTAAAATAACAATTATTTCTGATTATTTGCATTTCTGACATGGTCAAAATTTAAGGTGCAAAGTATATTGTAGATTTTAACTAGTGACTTACATATCACTCACTTAAAGATTACATGTCACTTTAGTAAAGTAAATAATACTACTCCACTGTTTGCACTGCAAGTTTGCACTATTGTTCTGATCTCGAGTCCGTGTGTGTGTGTGTGTGTGTGTGTGTGTGTGTGTGTGTGTGTGTGTGTGTGTGTGTGTGTGTGTGTGTGTGTGTGTGTGTGTGTGTGTGTGTGTGTGTGTGTGTGTGTGTGTGTGTGTGTGTGTGTGTGTGTGTGT
>CM033619.1:31889473-32209473 GCA_019453435.1 Rhinogobius similis | reverse complement strand
GCAGCTTCTCTTGAAGTTTGTCCCATTGCTCGACAAGACGATAAGGTAACTCTAGTACTTTGAGTTAACATTTATGGTTTACAAATGGTGTTTATTGTGGATACTTTCATGTGACCTTTTCAATATTTTTATTTAATATAATATTGATAATATTTTATTTTATGTGCTTATTTATGTAGAACTGGGAATTGTGGATTCTTGAGGATTCTAGCAGAGCAGAGCTTCCAGTAACCGAAACCAATGACGATACATTTCCACTTGGGTTGGCAATAGACTTCACAAATCAGCAGGACATACGCATATGTAAGTTTACTATTTGAATCGATGATCACTTCAATCCATAAGTGTTCATCCACCAAAACCTTCCCGGAAAGCATGTGGATGTTGTGTCCCTTTACCCACAAAATACAAATCTCTAACATGTCAGAGCTCCAGACCAACCTTTTTCACTAGTGGCACTGGTGCAACCTATTGTTTGATTTAGTCACATGTGACTCGCACACATAATATTTGCACAGTCAAGTAGCAGAACATGTGCCAGTTTAAATGCTTATGATCCGATTATAAAGCCAAGGCAACAGTGCAGCTGCCCATTTAGCTGTATTAGAGCCACTTGAAGTACATGTCGTGATGTTTATCATTGACCGACACAAGTTACAGAGCTGCCCCTGTCACAGCAGCTCAGAGCGGCAGGACCACTGTGAAGCCTTCAGACATCACACCCTTGCTCGTTCGCTCGCTCTCTCTGGTTCACATGTAATGCAGTGATGTCAATCTTCTGCTGCCCTTTCTCTCGCCAACTTCCTGTTTCGTGCTCATTTCATGTTAAAAACATTAAATATGTTGATGCTTAGTTCTACACTATATATTAATATAATAATTTAACCCTCAGCACTCATGCTTTGCATAATAGCAGACCGAACCATCCTCTTACATGGCGAGCACAGAGCCAGCTTGCGGCTGCGCTGTAAACTGAAAGGAACAGAAGTGCAGGAACGCATGGGACAAAACGAACGCCAGAGATGTTCTGAACGTGGCTACAGAGCGGCTGAAGCATGACTAAAAAGTTTAAAGGAGTTGGTAAAAGCCTTGGCTCATCCCTCGGTGCTGCTGCTCTCTGTGGATAGGAGCCATCAGAGTTTTGTAGCAACATAAATCCAGTGTGGGACAGAAAACAGACTGACATGTGCCTTCTGTCTACAACACCTCTTCGCATTTTTTGGTCACATGCGACTGACTGATAATTTTTGTAGCACACTTAAAAATCATCGCTTATGCAACTGGCCTTGCATGTGCATGTCCTATAACCTGAAAGTCTCCTCTGGTTATTTTTGTTCTAACATCAACTGCAATAGAAGTGTGATGTGTGTGAGGAATAGTGATTAGTCCACTGTTATCTAAACTGGCCTACTCTGACAGACATTCACGTAGAGCTACTGCTACTGCTATCTGGTCACATCTCACTCCTATGTGCAGAAAACAAACCTCCATTTCCATAAACATCCCAACTTTGTCTGATCAAACATTCATCTCTTGTTTTGAATGTAAAGAATAGAATTGTTTATTACTGTTAAAATTGCAGTGACAAGATAGAAGGACTCAACATCACAGTCCAGACAATCCTGCTGCTGAATGCTAATGAGCTTAACCATGTGTTCACTTCCTCGTTCCCCCGTCTCTTCAGTAATACATTTCAATGGTGCACGTCCTTCACTCTGCTTACTTGGCAAAACATGTTTAATGTAGCTTTGGATATTGTTGATGTTGTACTGCGTTTATACTGTATTTATTTGTTGAAGTTTAGTCATTGAAATTGGTGCATTCTGTGATCTTTATTTTAATAATGTAGATGTTTTTTATGCTTTTTTGAACTAACTCAAGTCCTTTATTATATTCCAGCCGATGAAAAGATCTTGCCTCCAGCACCTGTAATGCTGCTGCTTTCTACTCATGGGTTACTCTGCCCATTCACTCTACTTAACTTTAACCCTGGGAAGAACCAATTGGTGTCTCCTGCCATACCTTTATCCTTGGACGGGGAGAGGCCGCCTAAACCAGGTATAAAAAACACATTTTATATTAGTTGACACAAGCAACAAAAATATATAAGACTAGTGTAATGATTTGAATTATTTTTATGTGAACAATGTAATGTAATGCCATGTCTTCCCTGCAGGTGCGACTATGTCTCAGAAACCTCCCCCTTCATACCCATCGACCCCAGCAGTTATTCCAGCCTCTGTCCCACCCACTGCTCCTGCCTCTGCACCACCTCCTGCTGCACCCTTCAGCACTGCACCTGCCGCGCCTGTGTCGTCTTCAGGATTCACCTTCTCAGTTCCTTCGACATGCTCCACTTCTGCTCCCTCAGCTTTTTCGCTCGGTACATCCACGGCCTTTGGTTCAGTGGCACCAAGCTTCTCGTTTGCCTCCAAACCACCCTCTGAAACGCCCTCAGCGCTGTCGGCATTCTCCTTTAGCACCCCTTCCACCAAACCTTTGGCTGTGGCCACGTCTGCTCCAACTCCACAGATTGTTGCTACACCACCAGCTGTTAAACTCAATCTTAATGAAAGGTAAAACTTTATTCAGATACAGTATTATGTTTAGACTTGTATTTCATTTGTAATGCAATGCGTGGTCTTTTTTTCTTTTCTTTTCTTTTCTTTTCTTCAGATTTCCTTCACTAGAGACAACAAATCCAGCTTCACAGCCATTTTCATTCATATCATCTGCACCTAAAACAATTGTCTCTAACTCAAGTAACTTCATGGCTCCTTCACTGCCAGCTTCCAAACCACCTACTGTGTTGGGTAAGTCAGAAGTTTAGGTACGGAAAGCATCCCCACCGCTCTATCGTTCCTATAATAAGTTTTATCTTGAACATATCATAGCTCCAGTGTGTCCAGTTCAAGCCAGTACACCTGCCACTGTGGTCCAGAAACCTACGCCAACGGCACAACCCCCTGCCCAGACATCACAGGTTTGTTTTAGTCTCAGTGTGTTTTATTTCCTTAAAAAGACATGTGTGGATGAAGTCAACATTGTCTGTTGTTGTGCTGTGTTTGAGTCTTTAGAAATGACTGAACTGTTGGTTGCTCACAGCAACAAGAGTTAACTGTTAGTTGCTAATCTAGCTACATTTATTTAAAAATAAAAGAATAATGCTTGACATATAATTACAGGGTATAGTTACTGTAAAATCTCTGGAAAAGCAACTGCAGCAAAAGAAAGACTCTGATCCCATCATGGCTGGCATTTTGGAGGAGGTGAGTCCACTCACATATTGTAGTACAATCTCCTAGCTCAGTCAGTACTATATACTTATGCATTTACTTATCTTTAGATTGCGCACTTTCAAAAAGAGCTTGATGACCTTAAAGCGAGGAGTGCAAAAGGTGACTTTAAGGTTGGCACCAATGAAGAGATGAAGGAGCTGAGGAAGGAATCTGAAAACATGCATGTTTTTACTCTGGAGATAAAGGAAACCACTGAAGTAAGACTTGCTGACTATTAGGTTGTTTTATGTTTGCATACAGCTTTCCACGTCTTCCCCTTCACCCTCTTATTTTCAAAACTCTGGCAGGCCTAAATGTGCTCATAATTAGTATCCAGCCCTAAAGACTCTTTGCTGTGTTTTCTTCAGTCGCTGCATGGTGATATTGGCATGCTGAAAACTACTCTTCTGGAAGGGTTTGCTGGAGCAGAAGAGGCCAAAGCACAGAGTGAACTGAGCAAAGACCGAAGTTACAGACACCTTCTGTACAAGAGGCCACTAGATCCACGCAACGATGAACAACTGAAGGTGAGGAACTGTGGAAGGCACATCTTAAAAATCTAGTTATTTTAAATGTATTAAAATAATTATGATTACTCTTTCAATATATTTTGTGGTTATCTCATCAAGGAAATCCGTCGGTTGTACCAATATGTCATGTTTGCTGTGGAAGATGTCAATGATGTCTTGGATGTTGAATGGGAAAAACATTTGGAAAAGAAGAAAAGGCAAAAGTAGGTGCATGTCATAGTTTAGTTTATTCTTTATTTGTCAGCGACCATGTACAAATTCATTAATCAAACAACAATAACAGAAAAGATAATCTGCCCCAGATTTAGCTACTGCTACATTCCATATGCATATAGCTATAGCTAGAGTTGTTTCAATACATACATGTGGGTATTGTTTTATTTTCATAATTCCATGTATGTTTTTCAATAACTAATTATTTTATCCCAATTTCCACCCCATTATTTTAATTATTTTGAAGTATCAGTTACATTACTGGCGTGGCATCATTATGAAAAGGACAAATTGACTGGATCATCACCATTTTTTGAAACATTATCTTAAATAATATAACTTCAGTACATTTTTCTATCAGTATATTCAGTATGTATCATCAATAACCCTTTAGCTATTATATATCTGAAAGGTTAATAAAACTTAATTGTTTTTGTGTTTTATAATATTTTTTTCTTCAGGCATATGGTTGTACCAGGGCGTGAGAGCCTTTTCACTACACTGTCAAATAATCAGTACATAATAAACCAGCAGAAGAACAGACTGGATCAGTTGGTTAAACAACTTACTTCCCTGCATCTCTACAACAAGGCACAATCTATAACAAGCAGCACACCAGCAGCTACATCTAGGTGAGTATATTATAAGCTTCTGTTTGTATACCAAACAAAACGTACCTTTTCAACAACTTCATGTATGTTTCTGTTGCAGTATGGATAGTGAGCTAGACAATTTAAGAGAGGCACTGCTAAAAGCTAAACTGGAAAGCTCTCCAAAAGACTCACCAAAATCCCCAGGTATCCCAAAAAGCGGCGTAAACAAAGACAAAAATAATGTGAATACACAAAATGTCAACTGCCTATAACTATCTTTTACAGCTGCCAAGATCTCACCTGTAAAACAATCCCAACTGCGCAACTTTCTCTCAAAAGGTCAAATGCCACCCGTCCGATCAACTGCTCCAGGTTAAACACCAAGAACACTGACTTAAGTTGTTAAGCAAATGTAGGAGCAATAATAACCAAGATATTCATTCCTCTTCATCAGCCAACCTGTCACGCTCAGCCTTCCTTTCACCAAAATACTATGAAGACCTGGATGATGTGAGTTCTACATCTTCTCTGTCCCAGTCCTTGGCTCCAAACCCACGTCACTTGGAGCTGGAGGAAGAAGAGGAAGAAGAGGAACTGCAGCAGGCGTCTTTACCTGTTATCCCTCCCACACTGTCAACTCCACGCCATCCCACAGTTGTCAGGACACCTTCGATTCAGCCAGGTTTCGGTGCCATTCAATCTACTCCTTTAGCCAAGCTTCAGTCTTTGCAGACGATGGGCTTCGGACTAAGCCCTATTCCAAGTCCAGGTAATCAATCTAAAATGCCATAGTTTCACATACACTTTTCACAATTCACAATCATTGATGAAGTAAACATTTTGTTATGTTAATTTTAGTCCCGAGTAACAAGATAAATCTCAGTGGAGCTGAAAGTACTGCACTTGCCACAAAGACCGTCAAACATCTCCCAGTAGAGAGAACCCCTGGTCCAATGTCTGCCCAGCAGGCTGCAGGTACTGCTGCTCTGCGCAGACTAATGGCTATTCAAAAGCCAGGTAGGTTTGCATCAATATTTCATTTAACTAGTGCCCAATAGACATGGAGTAAAGCTTGCTTTGTGCCATGGTGGTGGCAGGATATGCACTTGTGCATGTTACTCAGTAGAGGGAGACAGTCCTCCATTTGTAACAACCCTAATCTATATATCTTTCTTCCAGTCTCCATTTTTGAATAAATGCTTATATTTTATCCCGCTAGCCGCTTGCAGTGCAACGTTGACAGAATCAACTCTAAAGACTGTTCCTCATGTTGTAAATGTACAAGAGCTGAAAGACAAAGGACCTGTCCCTGTTTCTTCTATCATTGGGTAAAGTCCTTTTACTTTTGTATTTGTTTTGTTAAAGGTAATGAAAAGCTTCATCTCCAAACATTAAAAAAGGGAGCAACAGAGAGAGTTTACAATCTGTAGTAGAACTGGGTCAATTTAAAGAAATATTTCTATTTCAAACGTGCTACAAATAATCATCAGAAGAAAAAAAAAAATAACATTGTAAACAAAAAACAATAAAAGCTGTAATGTTGGCTGAGTACACATTATTATTGCATATTATTTTCATTTAAAAAATATTTTCTAACTTACACTAAGAAAGTACCACATACATGAGTTGATTCATTTGAATGCCTTTCTAAAATGTTTCAGCTCATCGGTATCTAATCCAGCGGCTCAAGTGGTTCAATCGGTTTTGACTACAGTGCCATGCAATCAGGTTAAACGAGTGAGTATTTCTGTTGATTATGTAATTCAGTTTATTACTGCAGTCTGATTACTGGAGACCGTTGATTGTATTGCACTGAACGTTTGAGTTTTCTTTAATCATAAACAAACCTGGGCTTGTGTTTGCTTCATTTAAGCACTGTGCATGTAAAAAAAAAAAAAAATTAAGTAATCTTCTAATGTCTCCTGCTATCTCTTTGAGTAGAAAATGTTTTTAACTACCACCGGCCTCTTTAAATATACCCTCCTACTTCAAGACAATTTTTACATTGTACTGTGTAGTTGCATTACACTAAATGTTGCAAGTTGAAAGCTGTTAAACACTTAATAGTATCACTCACAGACTTCACTCTGCCCCCTCTGCTGGCCATTCAAGCTGCTTGCAGTTTCTGAATATACTGATCTTGGTGTTTTTGATGAATTTTCTCTTTTTTTTAAATACTATAATTTGTATAATAATAAGTATAATAAATATATTAATGTTAAAGTGTTATTTTCTTAGCTTCCATCCCAAGTTCCACAGAAGATTTCTACAGAAAGTGCAGCTAGTTCACAACAGAGTTTTGTTTTTGGTAAGCATTGTTAACACTGGATATTTAGATTGTGTAATGCACTCAATTACCTGTTGTAGTTGGTGTCTCTGAATTATATTGTTTTTTTAGGGTCTTCTACTACTTCTGCATCAGAACAAAACAGCAATAAAGGGTTCTCCTTTACTTCGTCGTGAGTAAACTTAAAAAATAATGTTTTTCTTCTTTCACAAATTGTTGTTTTCGGGAGGACAGTTTTGGAGGGTTAAATGTTTGTAAAGAACAAACTTAAAGTTCCGGTATTGCATAATTTTACAAAATCATTCGTTCCTTGTTCTCCAAATGTTAGCGTGATCTTGGTTGTGGTCTGTTTAAATACCATCTCCATTATTTTACAGCTCTACACCCTTCAGTTTTACATCAGTTGCACTGGGAACTGGAAATTCACAAGGTAAACCCCTAAGATGGTATGTTTATGTTTTTAAGATCCTTCTTTCATATTTATTTTGATATTTTTTCCAGGCAAAGAATCTACCAATAAATTCTCATTTGGAAGTTGCAAAACTGTTTTTGGTCAGACATCAGAGGAGCAGTTTTCTCTCACCCCAAAGTCCACATCTCCAGCGTTTGGTAATTCATCCACTCCGGCTCCAAGCACCTCAGTAGAAACACCTAAACCGTCTTCATCCCTGTCAGCCTTGCTCACAGAGCCGCAACACTGCAACAAGACTGCAGCCGGGGACACACTGGGTGTCTTTACGGATATTCGTTTAGGTCAGGGTGAAGCGAAAGATACTCTGACTAAACCTACATTCAGCTTTGGTGAAAGTGGACTTGAAACAGGACAGGCACCTGCACAGTTTGGCTTTGGTACGGCCATCCAGAAGACAGTTGAAGAGCCTACTAGAAGTGAAATACCCAAGGACAGTCTCTTTAAGCCTCCAGATTCCACCACAAACCAGGCTTTCTCTGTTCCCCAGTCAAGCTCAATATCTGCGCCCTCACCAACATCTGTCATTGGTCTGCTCTCAACACCTTCCTCGTCAGAGTCTTTAGACGACCCTAAAGCTCCAGACCCTGTCTCTGAGCCCACACAGCCACCTGAAAAACAAGTTGAGGCCCTGAATGTGGAGCCTTCAAAAACTCCGGTGCCTGAACCTGAGACAACAGAAACCCCTGTGGCTGCAGCTGTAACTCCTGTCCCGGACAATACAGCTCCTAGCCCCCCACCACCTGTAGCAGAGGCCCCTCAGACCTCCACCTGCCCTGCCTCGGAGCCTCCCACTGTTGCTGCGCTTCCCACCTCAGGCCCTGTCCCGGTGTCAGCCCCTGTCTCTGTATCAGAAGCCCAAACCCCACCATCACAGGCATCTAGTTCTGAAACACCGGGCTCAATATTCATTCAGCCTCTGCCTGCTACAACAGACAGTACCACTGTGGTAACATCACCAGTTATCCATACTGTTGCCTCCTCAGTAACCACACCGACCCCTACTGTTGTAAGCACTGCGACCACCACTGCAACTGCTTCTGTATTTGGACAACCTGCTACCACACCAACCTCTTCAGCCCCTTCTGTGCCCTCCACTGCAGCACAGCCCACCGCTTTCACTTCTTCTGGATTTGGCTCAGGTGTTGGCACAGGATTTGGTAACTCTGTGTTTGGTCAGGTGAGTGGCTTTGGTCAGCCTGCCAATACTTCTGGAACCTCTGGTGGCTTTTCATTTGGCCAGAATTCGTTTGGTGCAAGTCCAAGCACAAGCACTAGTGGTGGTCTTTTTGGAGCTTCTACAGCGAGCAACGCAAGCTCCTTCTCCTTTGGCACTAGCAGCGCTAACACAGCTAGCAGCGCTAACACTGCGAGCAGCACAGGCACCAGTCTTTTTGGACAGAGCACTGCCACTCCAGGGTTTGGTCAGAGCTCAGGGTTTGGTCAGCCATCTATGTTTGGAAGCAATACAACAACATCTTCCTCATCAGGCTTCAGCTTTGCACAACCATCAGGTGAGTTTTTACACAGGAATACATTGCTTGTTTTAAGTCTTAATTGTCCTTGATTTGATAAGTCGGCACACACTGATCAATTTAAATTATATTAATAAGTAGTACTTTTACATATTACAGGTTTTGGTTCCTCTGCCCCCCCTGCATTTGGCCAACAAACTAACACTGGCGATGTTTTTGGACAGGTAAAATTTGGATATTAGGACTGTTAATCTGTGCCAATTTTGACAGAATCTTAATGTTAGTTGCCATTTCCTCCAGCAGCAATCAGCCTCTGGTGGTGCCCTGTTTGGCTCCTCCTCGGGCAGCACAACCGCTTCCTCTGGAGGAGGCTTCTTTAGCGGGCTAGGAGGCAAACCTAGTGAAGATGCTGCCAATAAGAACCCATTTGGTGCTTCAGCCTCCACTGGAGCCTTTGGGCAAACTGCCCAGACAGGTACATTTTAGTCACTTGATTAAGACTGAACTTTCAAATTGAAAACTTTGACTTGCACTTGGCCTTGACTCGGATCTGTATTCAGTCACTTGAACTTACTTCACTGCCCTATACATATTTGTCAATTTAAAACTAGCATATTTCCTGTTAAATGATAGGGAACAACAGTCTGTTTGGGAACAGTGGAGCCAAGGGCTTTAGTTTTGGACAGTCTGCTTTTGGAGACCAGAAATCTTCTGGGACCTTTTCTGCTGGAGCTGGAAGTGTGGCTGCACAAGGCTTCGGCTCTTTCTCCTCCCCAACGAAACCAGGTATAGCTTTTGGAGTTGCTTACCAACAGCTTTTTTTTGCTAGTTTGAGAAAGCTGTTATTGTTTTTGTGGTTGTTAGTTAAACAGTATTTTGGTTTTTACAAGGCAACATATTTATTGGACAGTGGCACACATTAGCTAATTTCCCCAGCAGAACAGATATTGCTTAGACTTTGTTACTTCCAGCTGTTTAGAGTCCAGGTTTCTGCATTTGGACTGTGTTCCTCCTTAACAATTGTTTTGACATGCACCTATATTTAATCTACATGTGATGTAAACTACAGTTGTTGTTTGTTACATAATATTTAGAGCTTGTGTAGCTGCAGTAGCTGTAAAAAAGTAGCTATGTTACTACAAAACTAATCATATATTAATATAATAATAATTGTCCTCCTTCACTCTTAAATACTTTGCAGTATAACATCGGTTGTGTTGTATAGAATTGTTTGTCTTCAAGCAACCCTTAAACTAGTTCCAGTTTGTATACTAATGCCCAATTTCTAGCCATTGTAGAGGGAATGTAATCTTTGGCTCAATCAATTATTTACTGGGGCACGATGCTTGGTCTGTAATTTCATCACACCGTGTCCCCTCCTGTTTGGACTGGTGTTTTCAAATGTCTAATGCAAGGTCAAGATCCCAAATTAAACTACCACTACTAGTGGAAAGTTGCAACACTATTTATATATCATTTTGTCAATACATTTTCATCATGTTCTTTCAGGTGGCTTTGGCAGCGCACCTGTGTTTGGCAGTCCTCCCTCTTTTGGCGGTTCTCCTGCATTTGGCAGTGGAGCATCTTTTGGGGCGGCCCCCTCTTTCACCAGCCCTCTGGGCTCATCCGCTGGTAAAGTGTTTGGAGAAGGAACAGCTGCTTCAAGCATGGGAGGATTTGGGTAAGAGATCTTTTATACTCATTTCATCACTTTTGACAGAGAAGTTGTTGCACTTCAGTATGAATCGTCATAAAGATGTGGTTATTATATTTATATATTTATTTATTAAGTGACAGAATTTGTTATTTTAAACCCTTTGCTACACCATGTTAAACTAATATCTTTATGAAAATGAGCCAAAATCTATGAAGCTCTGTACATGACTAGATTATTCCCCCCAGATAATCTGCTGGAAGTCATTCTGCCTTCAGATTAAACTGGCCTGCTCTCCCTTCCATTCTCTCTGTGTGGTGGGTGTGGGTCCTGCTGAAGGGATTATTGCTAAAACCCCATTTCTCAATCCTCTAGTCCCCTCACATAGGCACACGGATACAATCGCTGTTTACTTTAGATAAAATGTAGAACTCTTTCCCAATAGATCAGATGGTCTACAGTTTACATGAACGTAAAACACCTTCTTCCTCAATGTGATGCTATTTATTGGCTGATTTTTATTTTTATTATGCCCATGATTTAAATGTATAACCTTTTCAGCTTTGGCAGCACATCCAACGCCCCCACATTCGGCGCACTTGCTAATCAGAGCACCCCTTCATTTGGGGGTCTATCTCAGCCGCAGGGGTCCACATTTGGAAATCAGCCCAGCAGCTTCTCAGGCTTTGGACAGCAGCAACAAAGTGGAGGTGAGAGTATTGAAATGTTGCTTTTAAGTGAACTTGTAGTCATATAATGCTAACTATTTTAATATTTTTGTAGGATTTTCTGGAAACGCTTTTGGATCTTCTAATCAGTAAGTAATCAATCCTGTTTAGGTCCCCATTTAAACACAACATGTGTTTGTTTATTTATTTATTTATTTATTTGGCAGGGACAATGCAATCATACATAGTTACAGAGCAAAGCTTGTAGCTGATGCGATGCATACAGAGTTTATAGCAAGTGAGAATATAAGGTGTTCTCAGTGACAAGCTGTAAACAGCACTTTTTAAAGCGTTCTTGCCTCTTTTTGGTGTTTTTCTTTCCTCAACTATTCTTCTGCATTGTCTTTCTGTTTTTGTATGAGCGTGTGTTGTGTCACATGGGAGCTCCCCAGGCTGTTGCTCAGTAGAGTGCACTTGGAGGAGGGCAGGAGTACAAATGAGGCTCATTGAGCAAGGGAGCCATGTTCCTCTTTTACCCTTCATGCTTCACTTATGTAATTTATTTTGTTAATAGTCATCTGGACAACGTTTTTAGAACGTTTCTACTATGAAATACTCCTGGTTGAATGAGATATTAAACCAAGTTATAATTCTCGTTGTTAAGATGTCCAGATATTAGAATAATGAGCAGATTGTCTATAATGTAAACAATTAAGGCCACGTTTTTGCCGAAAACTTGAATCTCACCCACAATGTTTTTACAAATTTCTGATTATAATAACGTCTAATTATTGTTATCAAGATAATAAAAAATGAAATGTTTGTATATTTTTGTCAGTATTGCCCACCCTATTGCCATTCTCAGAGACACCTGAAGTAATATACATAGCTCTTATGTTATCTTGTCAGTGTTATAAGCTTTAGGCAGTCATTGTAATTTACTAACTTTAAACCTTTTGTGTTTTTCTTGTTTGTAGATCAAATTCAACATTCAGTGGCTGGAGAAGCTAATTTTGTTAAATGATCTTTAAACTTGTGTAAGTTTATCTCCTTGACTGTTTTGAAAACATTACTTTTAATATTATAGTTCTTCATTCAGACGTGGAATGTTCAAAAGGGGTTTCTGTTTATGCTATACCTATTCTTATAAATGTAAAATTGACCAGAATAATTGTATTTTAATAAAATCCCAGTTTTGTTAACCTATGTCTAATTTTTTTCACGGGAAAAGGCAACAGTGTGTCAGTGTGCATGGACAATCATTGGTAGGAGTCAAATGGCTGATTAATTCATGGTAAAGCGTGCTTGTTATGCAGCTCACTGTTCAATCTTTAGAGTAGAAGACACTGACTCATCACGCTGCACTCGACTATGGGCGCATGCTGATACTGTCGTAGCTATTTTGTTACACTACTACCTTAGAATTTGAAATGGCATGCACTATGTCAATGTCACTTTGTCCACCTCTGAGAGCCACCAAGGGGCCGGTCAGGGGGCAGTGGAACCTCAGAAGTGGAACAAGCTTGTCAGGGCAACATCAAGACCTGTCCTTGCACACTCCGAACAAATTGTGACCTCAAGCATGCAATGACCGGTGAGTTTTTGTGGCATTGTTTTTTTTTAGGATCAAAAGTGCAAGAAAGTCTCCCCCGTGCTATGGCAGCTGTCTTCATGGCATTTAGATAAAAATAGATTGGTCAAAAGCCCCCTTAAGTTAACACCTCCCCCACCCCACGAGTCTTCCTCCTCACCCACCATTTCTCAGCATGCCCTGCTTTACATTGCTGACATGTTTATCATCTCACTATGTGCCACTATGCCACTTATTTAATCACTGCATGTGAAATGTTATGATATCTAAATACTCATATAATACATGCAGTCATTTTTTTCTAATTGCTGGTTTTGTTTTGCTATAATGCACCTAAGCCAATAAACTACCTGCAGAGATTCCACATCATCACTTTTGTCAATGAGCAGCAGATTAGTGTTTTCTGTTGTTAAATGTGACTTATTTTTTGTAAATGTTTGCAGAAAACCAGAAGTAAAAATTGGTTGATTAGGACAAGCTAAAGGGAGCTTTGGTTTGATGGTTTACTATGTAACTAAAGCAAATCCAGATGAACTTTCTCTGTAACATTAGTCCAGTGTTGCTGAATAGGCTTTAATTACCTGCATTACATTGGCTCCTCTCACTCTCTTGGCCTGTCTACCTTTAACTGACTGAAGGGGATTGCTCCCACTTATCCTGATAAGTTCTCCACCATTTCAACCAAACTTTCTTTCTCACTACATGATCTATGACCAGCAGAAGCCAATATTCACTTTGTAAATCAATAATTAGTTAAATATAACACACTTGAAAGTTAAAAGAGAACACGACTGTTGCAAAACGTGCAATTATTAAACACTTTGGATTCTAAGTGGATTACACTTAGAATAGATTAAAGTCTTAACCTACAGGATTTAACAGTGGATGTGCAGCTTCATCACTCGTGTCATGACAAGGCTTTGAGCTTTACGCAGCACAACACAAACATCAAAAACAGTCAACACAAGCATCACAAACACTCACACCCACAGTGTCATCATGACTTTACTATTCAAATAATCTGGGTTTTCCTTTAATCATTTTTGTCATGATTTATGTCTGCAATAAACATTCCCTAAGAAACCAGGAAGTTTGAATCTCAAGCCCAAAGTTTCTTGTTGTTGTGAAACCCCATGTTCACCCAGATTGCCCACTCTAGTCGAGGCTGTAAAGGGCATCTGGCATAAAAATCAGCCATATCACTGTGCAATTGGTTTGTGGTTTGTCATCTTAAATGGGTCTGGCATTTATAAAGAGACAACCTTTAAAGGATCAAATGATAGAATCAATGTGTGCAGACGTCAAATTGGAGACTTCTATCAGTCAAGAAATAACTGTTTCACTTTACTTTTCAGCTGACAAAACTACCACTTTCTACAGGGTCTTGTGCCTCTGTTTCAAGCTTTTGCTCACTTAACTTTTTTTTCTCACAAGATATTTCTCATCCAGGTGTGGTTTGCACCTTTGAAGGCGACAGATTCTTCAAGTTTGGTGGTGTGATTCTGAGTTTTGTATCCATGTTCTTTCTGTTTTCAGCAAAAAGCTACACCACAAATAAGTTTTGCTGCTCTCTGAAGCCAAGTCATTTATTTGTGTAAATGTCTAAGACTCTGCTTCTGCATGTGATCAATAGAGGCAAACCTCTTAAATTAATTCATCTATTTGACTACAGTAAACATGTGACCAGTGACCTCTGATGTGAACTTAAACGTTCAGACAAAGAACATATATTTGTATTGCTCATCGAGATGCTCAATTTATTGCATTCAACTTGTACATCAAATCATCAAAACCATTATTATCTGATGGCAATGCCTATTTGCATATTTATATCAAAACATCACATTTTCATTAATACTGAAAAACTGATTGCAATCTAAAATCTGTGTGACTCATTGTTCAAAGGCATATGGCAAAGGCTGAAATGTGTTACTTTTTGCATGGTAGTAAGAAATAACTCGTCAAGACAGTCCACTTCCATAAATGATGTCGAGACAAACTGCCAAATGCTTCGCGCAGCTCATACTGACCTTTTTCCACGAAACATAGTTCTGTTTTCTTTACGACACAACGCTCTCTCCTTGTAACTCTAACCTTGTAATGTTCTGTATTTGAGACAGTTTGCAGCTGGATGATGATAAACTAACTGGTACTAACTAATATTGTGGGGCAGTGGGATGTCGCAAACAGAATTGATCCATTCAGTTAGCCAAGTCTGAGATGTAAGCATGATGTGTGTTTTATGGTTGTTATAATACATTCAAGATTTTCCTTTTTTTTTGTGTGTAAAAGGTCTATTAATAATATTTTGGTACAGAACAACTACTCTATAAACCTGGATGCTCACAATAGTTAAAATAATCGAGTACTGTTAACTCAAAATTAGTGTTGTTGTTGTTGTTGTCTTTTTTCCCTCACAACTTTTATATTTCACTATATAAGATTTTCTTTCCCAGTTTGACCATTTTAATGATGTTCATGATTAAACTTCCTGCATGGTTGGCTGTGGATATAATGTACACAATATCCAGTGTATATTAATAGGTTTCTTGGTTTTACTCTTCTTTACTGTATAATGTGTTACTTTTCATAATACAATTCAAAGTACTGCTGGATTGACATTGAGTAAACCGTACAGATTGTTGTACAGAGGTCATGCTTGTGCAGCCAGAATAGCCCAAACAGTCGATCCCACAGCAGTAAAGCCCTCACCATAAAGACATACCATGTAACAATGGCCTAAACCAAATTTAACTGTGAAGCCTAGTGCTGTAAATACAGTATTAGATGATTATTGGGACAGGTGGATGCACATATGAATAGCATGTACTTTAAATATAGCAACGAGAATGTGAGACAAGAATGTGACTAGGATAGAATCATACAGACAGAGGCTAAATATAAACAGCAGGATCCAACAATATGTTCAACGAATGTGTGACAGTCTTTTTGGTGAAAATATGTTGGAGTAAATATGTCAATAAATAAAGGCCCTAGTCACCCTTAATTATTCATTATATTTGTTATTGTACTATATTTCTTATGATCGGTTTTAGTGACAAACAGTAGTAGTAAATGAGTCAGTTTAAGGTCAGTCATTGCATTCAGTCACAAGGCTTCATTTCACTTCTTTTGTGGCTTTGAAAAACAGCTTCTATAAGTGACGTCCACTTCCTCTGTGCGTTACATTCAGTGTGTCATGTGCTCTATGGTGTAAGCTCTGCCTGAGGGTGGCACTTAAGACTGGGCCTCAATATCTTCAGTCTAACGATTTAAAAGTCTGGTAATGACTGAATGCTGCATTTGTTTTTACATTAAAGAAGACATGGGCTCTATTATGCCATTTCTGGAACTTAAAGCATAACATAATTTGCATTTCGTTCATTGTAAAATGCAATACACGTGGGACACTTGACTTCCTGTTCAAAACTGCAGAGCTGACAGGCCCCACCTCTTCAGAAGAGAATGTACCAGGCAGTGGGTTTTCATATCTGTTTTCAATTTTAAAACTTTTGAACCCTATGTGTATGGTTAAGAGCCTGAACAATAGTAACTAAGTACAAGGATGTGGGCAGGGATGAGGGGTAGCTGAAATTGGACATTTCTGAGCACTCAAGCCCCGAATGCAGGACAATAAGACTAATCAAACATATATGAATCAAACTGTGAGTAAAATAATGATGAGGGAACACCATTACAACACGGTTAAAAACGCATAAAAGTCAATATGTCCCGCATTTAAACTGATGATAGTCCACACAAGAGAAATCCTGAGAATTTAATTATAGTAATCCAAGAGTCAAATATTGTATTTAAATATTTTGCCCATGTTGATGTGCTGTTGATGTAATGTATTGCACTTTAATTATGAAGGAATAATACTTTTCACTGTTAAAGTGTTAAGTACACACACATTTCATAACAATAAATAAATCATAAAATAATTTCAATACATTTTCATGATTCATGGTATTTATGGTCTATGAACACAGTTTTTTATTTTCCTTTTGGAGGAAAGCCTCCTGATTTTGTGCATTTCACAGTTTGAATTATTTGTCAAAACAAATCCACATTTCAAGTATTGGAGTTAAAGTTTCTTTTTTTTTTTAAATTGCACACACCAAATATTCCAGTGCTGCAGTACTATAAAAGAAAAAATATGAGGACAACACTGTTGCTCTTTGATCTACATGCATGAAAAATAAATACACACGGAAAAACAGCAGAAGGAACACTGAAATGACCCACAGTACAAAGGCAGGTGTCATGAATTTGCAGCATTGATTCAGTCTATAATAAAAAAAAAAAAAACATGAATCACAGAATAGCAGCCACCAAAGAACTGTAATAATGTAGGTTTATGATGAGAGTTATCCATTTGGTTGGCACGTCATACAGGGCTGTGCAAACGTCTGAAAGCTTCAATGCAAGCAGTGCACAAATCCTGAATTCTAAGTAAAAATAGGTCAAAGAACAACAATAAATAAATTTAGTTTTTGGTTCCAGATATGAGCCGGTGTTTCTTAAATAGTTTCAATGGATTTCTTGTGTGATAAAAAGAGGATTTTGTGACTGCATTTACCTGAAAACTAGACTTTTTTCACAGCACCATGCATGTTTAAAACAGTACAAATTGCAACAGACACACTGGAAGAAGTCAAGAAGCACTGCATAGATTTGGCGTCGCTCCATTTTGGCACTGTTTGCTTTTCAAAAACTGTACAACTTTCTTGGTAAAAGGAAGCCCATTAGTAAAAAAAAAAAAACAAAAAAAACCCAACATAAATAATAGCAGACATATGAACACTGTTTCCCTTTTTAAACATGAAACTCAAACTGCCTGTGTGTCCGTCTTTAGACCGTGTCAGGGTGTCTGTGTGCTTGGCTGGTCAATGGAGTCAGCAGTGCCAATGTTACACCGCAGTGACAATCTAATACTCCACGTCCTGCAAGTCTCTTCCTCTCTTCCCCAATGTGTTTTTGAGGACGAGCTATGTGCCGCTGCATGGAAAGGACACAACCTCCTCTGCCCAACTGTGATAAAGTCATGGCTTGGTAACACACAGGCCAAACTCCCAAAGGCCCACTGGAGATTTAACACGGCCAAAGGCATGTTGTCTATTCTAGCTGTCATGGCTGCTGGCGGTTAAAAAGGTCAACAGTTTTGATTCTCCTAAAGTATTCGCACTGCAGGAAAAGTACTGCAATGTATGTTTTTAAAAAAATTGATTTATGTTCTGGGTATATATTGTTATAAACAGTTGCATGGACACGTTTAGTAGAAGTATTTTTTGATAAATAATACTTTTACTCTAAGGCCTAAAGTCGACCCCGGGAACGGGAATAAGCGGTAGAAAATGAATGAATGAATGAATAATACTCTTACTGTCTTAAAAACTCAAACATGGGGCATGCTAATCGAAAAATGGATGTGTGACTTACTTCACTTACAGAAAGTTACCATTTCAACCTAAAAAAAAATAGCCTGGTTATGCCAGATGAATTCTCGCTAAGTGTAGAACTCAATTCAGAGTGGTTTACATATCAGTCTGGCCAGGTTACCTAAAAAAGGCACCTGACTGAAAGTAAGCTTTGGAAAATGTGCTCTATTAATTAATTGTTTTTATAACTTTACTCATAGCATAATAACACATATAAGTGTCATATAAAATTAAAAGGTCCAATAAAAATAAATCTCCAATAGAATAGTCTTCTCTTTTGCAGCACATTCTGCAGAATGGTCCACATTGAGATCTCCCATCACAGACAGTGTCCTGACCCTGACCTCCACTGTTTGACCTCACTAAACGTCTCTCTCGTGACTCAGCAGTAGCACAACTCACTCCATTCTGGGGTCGACTGCTTCTTAAAGTCTGCCACTGCAGACCTAATTAAAATGACAACTGCCCCACTATGTTTCCTACGCCTCAGTTTCCTCTTTGTGATGCTCTGTGATTCAAACCCCAGCAGAGGGGAAATACACAGGCCTGAGTAAGAGAAGAACAGTATTCAGTTAAGATATTTGTTTATGATCGTAGAGTGTGTCATAGTGATAGATGGGGAGAAAGGAGACACTGATGCACTGCTGTAGCCTATTGGTTTCTTATAATAATAATAATAATAATAATACATTTATTTCTATGTTCAAAAAATGCAATTAGTGATTTACACCCCATCTCAAACACAGGCCTAGACTGTTGTGGTGTCGTCTGAAACACAGCCTTTCTAATTTTTCAATTTGATTCAAAATGTCTCAAATTAATTCAGCGTCCTACAGAAGTAAGCCTTAAGCACCATCTCTCTTACATCTAAAATGAACTAAGGTGTTTATACAAGTATCTTGAATTCCCTGTGGTAAATGTAGGAAGAGTAGGCTGTGCATGTCTGCTACACTGGGCTACCACAGAGAAGTGGGTCACCTCTGACATGACAGCATCCAGGGAGTCCTGCTCTGCTTCACTACACACACAACACACACACACGCAGACGCACACGCACACGCACACACACACACACACACACACACACACACACACATGATGACTACACTTGCAATGTATCTGATCTGGATTTCAGAATTATGAGAAATTAGGACTGTTGTCATAGCAATTAACAATGTGAAACAAAATATATATTTTGAATCCTCAACATGCTGCTGCTGTTGCAACATGCAACAATTTGAAAACTTTTGCCCTGTCAAAATTATATAATAATTTGTTTTAAATTGTTAATTGTTATGGCAACAATCCTATTTTTTCATCATTCTGAAATCCATGAATAAGAGGAAGCTGAAACCTTCTCAGATCTATGTCTCACTGACGGCAGGTGAATATGGACCAGATTCACTGCACTGCATCCGACAGATCAGTGTGGGGATGCAAAACAACTTTCTCCAGCTGAATTCAGACAAGACAGAAATCATTGTGTTTGGAAACAAAGTGTCAGCAGTCACCTCCAGTCTCTCATTCTAAAACCTACAAATCAACTTAAAAATGGCAAAAATGGACTTGAACTTTGACAGCCACATCAAATCAATAACACCAACAGCTTTTTACCATCTACAAGTATAGCGTCTAAACCAGACTTGGAGAGACTTATCCATGCATTTGTCTCCAGTAGGTTAGACTACTGCAACGGCCTGTTCACTGGCCTCTCCAAACGAGCTGTAAAACAGCTGCAGTACATCCAGAATGCTGCTGCTCGAGTCCTGAGAAGAACCAGGAAGTAACATCACATTAGTCTGTGCTCAGGTCTCTGCACTGGCTTCAGGCTCAGAGAATAGACTTTAAAGCAGCTCTGCTTGTGTTCAAGTCTCTCCGCGGCCAAGCACCAAAGTTCATCTCTGACATGTTAGAGCCATATGAACCCTCTCGCAATCTGAGGATCTCAGGGACCGGCCTCCTGCTGGTGCCAGAGTCAGGACTAAACATGGGGAATCAGCATTCCAGTTTTATGGAGCTAAAAACTGCAACAGTCTCCCTGAAGATGTGAGACAGGCCTCCACTCTGAAACAAGTTCTGTTTAGATGTGCATTTGACTGAAAGATTTTATCTGCACTCTTCTGCTTTAAAGTATTTTTTAAATTATCTTTTTGTATGTCCTGTTTTGTGATTTTAATGCAATTTATTGTTGTTATATAAAGCCCTTTGAATTTCTTTGTGTACGAACTGTGCTCTACAGATAAACTTCCCTTGCCTTTTCTTATAATAAATGAATTCTCATAATTTCAGATGAGGTCAGGGTCTGTAAAACTCTATGGGAGATTTTTTAAAGAAAATAATTCAACTTGTTTAATTATTCTGACAGTAAAAAAAAATAAAATAAACTTTGGGTGGATACATCCAGTAATTACAGAGAAATCAACCATAAACCAGGTCAAAACATCTGCATCTCCAGCTCAGTTTTAAATAAGAATTCTTTAATGTTGTGATGCCACGTGAACACAGCCTATAGGAAACTATCTTGACCATAGCTATAAACTATTTATAAAAGACAGGATGACAGTAGACAAATAGTAAAGGAAATAAAGGGACCCTGAGATGAAGTGTAACTACAAGGAGAAGTTTCCTTTGTCACTAAATGCAAAGAGTGAAGTTAATCCAACTGCTATTGTGCTTGGTCGTTCATCTCTATGTTTACACAGTGTTAATACATTTGTCATCATGTCATCTTGTCATCATGACGTTCCTGTCCTAAACTCACACCGACAGCACCAACAATGTGGAAGGAGTAAAAATATACTTCATTGCACTTGGTATAAGGCTAAACATGTGGCTGAGGAAAGCAAAATGCATATTAAGGCAGCATGGATTGAATGTCTTGCATGTCTCTTAAAAAAAGAAAGTAGCAAAAACTCAAATATGTCTTTCAATGCAATCATCGTACACGGACAAACGAAACAAAACTGAATGCACTCCTTCCCAGCCTATAAATACTTACTGCAACTAGTATTCGCATATGCAGGGGTGTGCAAATACTGTAGAATATACTACCAAATAAATATTCACACTCACTCACAAACTCATATGTGGTAGAATTGACCAAATAACATTATAACAAAACAAAAAAATTGCTTTGAGACGTATAACATTTAGCACAGTTTGACCCAGTTCAGCCTGAATGTAGAATAGTTGCTTCACGTGGTCATCGGCTCAGAGCCTTTTTCTTGCATTGCCCTTTGTCTTTAGTTTGTTGTAACATAAAATACTTTAGAGTAATTCTTTAAATGTTTAATAAGCTGTCAATGATCCTAGTCCACAGAAGATTCTGTTTTGGTATCCAAGGCCAGGCTCAGTATTTGGGGGGGATGACCACCACAGGGTCACCACTCTTTGGCCGCCACATCAACACCTGTGCATCATTGGCGTTGGGTTTGACCATGGCATTTGATGGAATGGGCTCATTCTTGCCCAGAATCTGAGGCTGTTCCTGGGCAATAGGTTCTTTGAGAAGAGCCCTCTGACCCAGGGGCTTCTCTGGCTCCACGTGGATATGCAGACGCATCCTCCAGCGAATGGTCTGCAGGACCAGAGTCTCAGCTGTGGCCTGGTTGATGGCCACGAGCCATGTGGTGAAGCTTTGGTCTCTGTGGATACTACTGAGCTGAGGCACATTGCTGTCACTGACAGGTACACCCCATGTCACACTGGGGTAGAAATTGTCATTCATGCTAATTGTGAATTTGCTGTCCTTTTTGGTGGGGCCCACAATAGTGCAAGTTTCTGTGGTGTTTCCGTACCAGGGGTAATTGACACCATCTGAGTCACTAATGGCTTGGATTTTCCCATCACGCAGATCAGGAAGCTCCCAACTTGACCTGAAAATGTAAAATATATGATGTTAGATTTTCAAAACATATTTTTTTAAGTGTACCCAAATAAATTCAACTGAAAAAAATGGTAATAACTTTTAACAAGAGTATCAAGAACCAAATCCAAGTCTTTAACAATGCTGTAAAAGACTTGGTAGAATATGATGACCCTTTGAATCTGCTGTGCTCATCGATTCAGACTCCACAGTGAGGAGAGACCTTTGGGTCTCTGAAGGTGAGGATGAAACCAACACACAGATAACAGTATTATCAGCAGCACATGACTCTCTGCTTGTGTGGATGTGCTCTGCCAGAGGCTCAGATTAGCATGTCGGGCATGACTGTGAGTGCACTGCTGTGCACACACCAACACACACATTACTGTGCAAAATCACATAATCTCATGGACTGATGCTTTTGTCAGTAGCACAACCCCCAACAAATGCAAAATATGAATTCAGACATTAAACAGCTGTATAGTTTGCACAGGTGATTTCTGTCATCTGCAGGGAAGTACAACTAAATGCATAATTGTATTTACAATCTTTAGATGATTTTAGGTGAGGTTATATTATATAAACGTTTAGCAAACATAGATTCAGTTGCACGCCTGACTGAAACAGGGCAGAGTTAAGATCTGTCTCACTTCCTGTCTGTGTCTTCACCATGAGTTGTGTTGCAAACCAAAAAGACATGTAATGATTCATACAGCATGTGCCTTGCTTGCCTTCCGTTGACTCATGAGTTGTATTAGCATCAATAAAATGATGATAACTTAATCTGAAGTGAGTGGAACTTTCAGTTCTATCAATCAAAGCTTAATAAACATGTTTGTCAAACAGTCATCAAAATTAACCAGAATGCAAAAGAATACTGCAGTTTCACAGTGCATGTCGTTAACAAAAGAAAATTGGGAAATGGAACAGACTGACCAAATGTGAAGAGATTTGACCATATAATCCATGATTACAGCATTTGGATTTCCAATTACCCTAGCTGCAAGCTTAATCTGATTGAGTAAACAGAAATGTGCCCACAGAACTTCCATTTGTTTGATTTGGTCATTAAATTCAAAAGGAGTTTATAGCGCAGTTATAGGGCATTTGGGATCAAATTGGGATTGACACTCCGCCCGATCAATTTACAGCAAAACAAAAAAATAATAGCCAATAGCATACAGCAGTGGTTCCCAACTTCTGTTGTGTCATGTACCACATTGATTCACACTCTGAGTACCTCTAATATCATATAGTGATGTTTCTTTAGCAATTATGAATCTGATAAAGAATATTTTTCCAATTATAACTATGCTATTTTCTTATTGATATAAATGTCCAAAATGACAATAACAGTACAAAGAAAGAAAGTATATTTTGAGCGTAATCCAGCACATTCAGCTGAATGTTATTCTGAAGGGTATGTTATTTTAGTCATATGCATAATGTTACAGGCTTTGCTTGCTTATTTATTACTTATTTATAAATAAATACCGCTAAAAGTCAACCTATGTCTGCTGCATTTACACCACAGAGGTGGAGAGAGACATTGAATGTGTCCAGAATTTTGATCAAGAATTTGAAACCAACGGAGGAATCCTGCCCATCCTCAGCTGTTCTGTCCAATTATAGCCAACTCTACTTGTTTTTACCATCAAAGACGAAGGAAATTCAGTGACTTACGACATACACTGCATTTTAAGAGAATCTCTGACCTTGGTGGCTACATAAACAGGGAAGAACATAACAACAACTTGTATTATTATAGTATATCAAGCATATTACAATCACTTGACAACCCAAGGCCATAATTATATGTTATGAACACCACTATGCTGCTCCATACACAACATACTATCCATGTATTCTTTGTATTCTTTTCAGCAATAATTGTAGATTATACTGGGAAATATGGTCCAAAGAATATCAGTCTTCACTGCACCGTGCATGTCATTTTGTCATATATATGGTTTTATTCACTGTTTTTCCTTGGATCGTGCACTTTTGATTAACAATGACAGACAGGCAATACCCCACATGAGCCACAGTTTTGCTCTGACTCTGTCATCTAGTACCCAAAACAAGCCATCACATTTGTTCATCATTGTTTACATCTGTTTACTGGAAGAGTTTTACAAATGTCTCTTGACCTTTGTCACATGCATACACATAGGGCCACGATGGCGTGCGGGGCGTGGTGCGTGACTCTAATCTTAGACTTACAACACTCTTCCACTGCTGCTACATATAGATAAAGCATATTTTGAGAACATGCAAGTCTGTGGTCGACGGCAAGAAACTCTCATTGTCATCATGTTGGAACAAATTATCCCATGCGCAGATGCAAATCTAAAAAAACAGTACACTCAAAGCAAAAGCTGGACTTGTTTGTTTGTCTGTGTTAATAACTGTCAGGGCCAAAAATCACACACAGTATCGATGAGTGCCGACTACCAAAAGGTCGCAATCATTATTTTCCATCACATTGTCCCACACTCATTTACTTTGAAATGTTGTCATGCTGCAGGCACCAACCGACTCACAGAGCACACAGCTGTACATACATTCTGCATACAACTAGAAATTGTTTATCAGTCAGATTTTGAAGTTAGGTAAGAAATGGAAACATGTTATTTACATGTTGTCTAGGAGGCTATTTAAGCTTCTCCTTAATGTATTGTCTATTCATTATCACAAGAGAAGTATTGCTTGTCCTTGAGTTTTCCAAACTCCCAGATTCTATTGGCTTTGTTATAAAGGTAAAATACGTACATATACATCTATATTCAGTGGCTACATCGCTATATCACTGGAAGCTATCTTGTTTATAAAATGAGCTATACAATTATTTATTTATTAACCTTTATTTTACCAGGTATAAACCCATGCAGATCAAGATCTTTTTCTCGATCTCCAGATAAAGGTGGATTGGATTAAAGAGCATCATTCTCTACGTGCTTCAATTAGAATAGTAATAGCAGCCACAAATTAATTACCAAATGTCTTGAAAGACTTTTTGTAATTTAATTTCATTTGTTTCTTTATGACAAGAGCAACACCATTTGGAATGTAAAATCTTTCTTCATTCATTCGACCCATGTCCAACCAGGAAGTAACATTATAAATTTCACCATAATTGTCAAACTAACATTTTTAGAGAAATATTAGATATAATTATAACGATGAAATTAGTAGCCTAACCTTATGCACTGCGAGTGACAAAGAGGTTTTGTTGCCTACTGAATAATTTACTTACATTCCTTTGTTCCCATACGTGTTGTAGAACTCCATGTGATTACATGCTTGAATCCAGCCAATGGTCCATGTTTCCTTTCCAGGCACAGGGGGCACCAAGACGCGCGCGCACGCTCTGAAGTGAGGTGTCCGGTAGCGCAGGACCACACTAGACGACTCGTCAATGCTGGTGGGGTTGGAATCGATTGAAGTGTTCACCTCTAGGACGATGATACTGTCTCGGAAACTTTTGGGCTTACACCTGATACTCTGGATACAGCCCATTGCATTAAATAGCAATACAATCCACAACAACGTCCAGAGGTCTGGGGAGGAAGACAGACGCATGGAAACAAAAAAAAAAATGTAATCACCACAGCTGCCTCCACATCATGCTGCCCAAGAATAGCTCATAGATAGTAAAAAGCATGTATTTATAGCAGCCATGCATGTTTGATCCAAAAACACTGTCAGATACAAGGCAGGCTTATCTTCACTGTGAAGGGTTCATGCTTCCAGGGCCACTGTTGTCCTGGAGCCGAGAGCATGCAGTGGAGTTACCAGTGCCTCCACCAAAAGAAAAGGACTGGCCAACGTGCGCCCTGTGCAATATGATGCGTAACTGTTCAAGTCAGTAAAATATCTACTGCTCAACAAAACATGTTACTGTACTGTTATATGTGGCCTCACGGTCTCACGGTGTGACTTTTTTCTAATTCATGAACAAACAATATGAATGTGCAGGAATCGGTGCATATCTTGAAGTTATAGCCTCGATAAAATACATGCATAGCAGTGTAATGCATGCAAAGGTCTACCTATTGGAGGCTTAAGTGTGAAGTTCCTTCAGAGTTCCGATCTTAAGGAATGAATGGCGTTTGTCTCACTCACAGTTGTTCGGTCACACAGGTAATTCCGTTATCTCCACCTTGCAACAGCTCCGTTAGTTAAAATTGTGTTGCGTTTGGCCGAGAGCCAGCATTTCCGTGTGTCATCCAAAAGAGAGCCCACATTGCACCGTCGGGTTAACTTCGTCCATTTGACCGCATCCATCCTAAGGACGTTTAAGCGAAAACATAAGTAGTTGCGGTCGGACGTTGCCGTGCATGGTCTGGATGCAGCGGGGGACCATGCGCCCCATCTGTGTGCGGTGACAGGCGAGAATAGAGGGACGGACTTCACTGAAAATCCCCACTGGAGAAGTCGCAGCTCCGCCGCGCGCGCCCCATCGCCTCAGCAGGTTCACCCCGCTACGCTTTGGGCTGTCAGCTGCTTGGGAAGCGGCTTTATACATGGCTTTGAGACGACACTTCCGCTCAGAGGACTTTGGTATGACGGGAAATGTAGGCCTGTTGGCTCAATTTGTACAGCGTTCAGACCTATTTATTTACCACATTGAATCCTATTAGTGCATTGAGCATGCTGTCCGAGTGGGTAAGGGATCTAGCGAAAGAGTTTGATTTAGGCCACCATAGGATTTAATAACATGCATACAAATAAGTGACGAAATCTATAAATTGTATGTGTATATTGTTATTAATAATCGGGAGTTGTTAGGTTTGTTTTGTTTTTTTTCCTTTTTTGCACAGTTTATTCTCCTCACTCCTGTCTGTCCTACCTTAGACCACTCTGAGCGTAGTAAAGAATCGTGAATTACGCAAACTACGTAAGACCATCGGGGAGAAGCAGATGATGCATTGAATTTCGAGGTCTTGCTTTAGCTCATGTTCCTTTGTATTTAATTATTTTACTGGCACATATGCTCGTGCAGATGAACAACGTGGCTTAAATTGTTAAGAGGAATTCAGAGGGATGCTGCGCTCGAGGCGTCTTCATATCGCCAGCTCTGCTTA
Source organism: Rhinogobius similis (assembly GCA_019453435.1). Taxonomy (NCBI): domain Eukaryota; kingdom Metazoa; phylum Chordata; class Actinopteri; order Gobiiformes; family Gobiidae; genus Rhinogobius; species Rhinogobius similis. The sequence continues at coordinate 32,182,322 of CM033619.1, read as the reverse complement.
TGATGGCGACACAACATCAGCGTAACTAGATTCTTACCCTTGTTTTTATTGTCCAACCCGTGTTGTTATTTACAGCAGTAAAGTGTTTGTCTGCTGCTTTGTGCAACGCCGAGGCGTAACGCGACGCCTTGGTGTTATTTTATCGCTTGACTTAGATCAGGTTTCTCTTGATTGCCAGGCAGATGCCGTGCACCGCGCTGGGTCGTGGTAAACAGCATGGCCAGCAGCACACATTCCTGGGGGTCTAAATATATCTATTAGGCCACAGAAGGGGGAGGACTGCTGTACCCCTGTCTATCCAGGGACTTCACTGACTGGGTTAAGTCGCACAGCAACGCTCGAAGATTGTTCAGTTCAAGTTTTTTTTTTTCCCCCGAACGCAAAAATGCCTGCAAAAGCAAGATCCAAAGCGCGTGAGAGGAACAATGTCCTGAACAGAGCTGAGTTCATGTCTCTTAACCAGCCCGTGCGCGGAGGGCCACCAGAGAGGGGAGGCAGCGCGCGGAGACCTTCATTCAAGCACCAAACGAGCCAGCCCGCTGAGGAGTCACCCGAGGCCTCCGGAAAGGATAAGAAAGACCCAGGCAAACTGCCGGAGGAGGACTGCATGCAGCTCAACCCTTCATTTAAAGGCATTGCGATGAACTCTCTGCTTGCCATTGATATCTGTCTGTCTAAGCGCATGGGGGTGTGTGCCAACACGTCTTCGTCCTGGGGAGGGTGCAGGTCAATGGTCAACCTTTTGGCTCTCACTGGTCACGGAATCACGTGGATTATTGGCACTATCGTGTGTCTGACAAGGAGCAACACATTGGCTGGACAAGAGGTCCTGGTCAATCTACTTTTGGGTAAATTAACACTCTAAAAACTAAACGCACAAAATGGCATCATGGGCCAAAAGCTGCAGCATCCTTTTGCTAACCCTTCCTTCCTTTGTTAATTCAACTGTAATTGCAGCAGGTTAAAGAATAGACTTTATTTTCTTCCTTTATGCATTTACTTAGAGGTTTTCTTTAATACAGGCTTATGTAGTGGCAATTCTTCATCTTGTCATAACAACAACCTAAAGTATGAGGTGAACATTTTGCCATAAGATGTGGCCCTCTAAGATATCATCTTGGTGAAGACCAATTGGAACTGAAATTGTTCTGTTATAAGAAACATTTTCAATAGACATATACTATTGACAGTACTATTTCTTTTACATCTTTTTTACAGCCTATTCAGCCAATAAAATACCCCTTCACTTGAATCCCCCAATCCCCAATGATAAATGTCTTTCAGCTCTGTAAAAGCTAAATCTTTTTTTCCAGCTGATTATTTAGTCGTTTTCCATCTTTTTATGTCGTCTGTATGTGGTTGACCATAATCTGTACACTCACATTACACCTTAATCAGCATCAAACTATATAAATGTGTCTGAGTTAGCTGATATGGGTCACTTTGCCTCAGTAGTCCTTTTAATATCTGTGAAAAAGACCTCCTTAAAGTGAATTCAAGTATAAATCACAGCAAACTGATCTATCCACACCCTTTAACTTTCTTTGAGACAGGCAGGACAAGCCTCTTTTTTCCTGAGGCATATAACAATTATACAAATATTTAAATTGTGTCATACCAAGCCAACAAAATATTTTACATTTGTCAAAAAGGGTAATAAAGGAAAAAAATAATAATAACATGCAGGATGTGCCTGCCATTAGGAATCTTACACAGTGATGCTTTAAATTTGAATATTCTCCATGCAGGCATGTCAGTTTCAGGGAAATCTTTAGGGTCTTTGAACGAAGTAAGAACATCTGCCAAGCAGGTGACTGATCCTTTACCAGAAAAGTTACAAGTCAGGTTTGTGGAGAGGCATGGATTACAGTATTTTAGTGCTAATCTTTTCTACACATTTCTTTTGCATTGTTCTTTGTCTGTGGTTCTGCCACCTCAGCATGAGGATTTTCAAAATACAATAAAATGAAGGCCACGTAAAGACCAAAAATATGGGCCACTAAAATTACAATTACAAATCACTTTTGACATTTACTTTCTTGCCACATCTGTGGGTGTATATGTTTACTGAAGCAATGTAACAAATGTGGACAGTTTGAAAATCTGCTGCTATTATTTACAAGTTGGCTATTAAAAATATTCACATCACTTATAACTTTATATATTTCCCATTAATATTAATTTCACTTGGTTTGTGAGAAAATCAGCGCTTCTCACAGCCTTGAGTTCATGAATAGATTATTTTTCAAAACACCATATCATACACCTATCACGTCACAAATAATGTAACTAATCTGGAAGAAATAATCCGAGTCTATTTCAGTCCATGTGTGCCTATCCTAGTTCTAGACCTAATCATATTCATATGATGCTTGTTTTTTCCTGAGGATTGTGCTGTGTTTCCTCAAATCTCTGCACAGAAGTATACTGCACAGCCAAGGAGCAGTACATTGTGTTTGTTCAGAAGTTAAGCATTATTAGATGCGATAGATGCATCACGCTATTTTTTTTTCTTGTGCCTTGTTTATGTATTTATACCTGTTTTTCCCTTGCTCAACAGCCCTGCTCCTGGACGTGATGACAGTAGCCGGAGTTCAGAGACTGGTAAAGCGCAAAGGCCCATGGGAGATGGCCCCAGGTTTCCTGGACTGTGTGGCCATGGACATATACTCTTTCCCTGCTGCTCATGCCAGCCGGGCTGCCATGGTGTCTAAGTTTCTTCTGTCTCACCTAGTGCTGGCTGTGCCCCTTCGCATCCTGCTTGTGCTGTGGGCCTTTCTGGTGGGCCTGTCCCGAGTGCTTCTGGGTAGACACCACCTCACTGACATGGTGTGTGGTTTTGCATTAGGCCTGCTCCATTTTAGCCTGATGGAAAGTGTGTGGCTGTCATCAACCACCTGTCAAACCCTTATTTCTATCAGTACGCTGAGCTGGAGTCCCTTTTCCTGAACTCCTACTTTATAAGTCTTTACACCTTCTGACCTTTTGCAGGTTGCTACAGATGCCTTGCATGTTTGAGTTTGCATACAGTAGTTACAAGGTCATACTTTCAAAATTTAAAAAACTGATAACAGAGCTGAAATGGCTTACTTTTTCATTTCATCTTTTTTTTGTAGACTGCTTATTCGGTTACTATCGTACCTCTTCTGTTTTTTCTTCTCTTATTCTCTTATTATTTTGCATATTACCGGTAAGTAACTGCAACAAGTGTGAAAAGCATTGCACACAGACTTTTTAATATGTTTTTTCTTTTTCATATTGGCAAACATGTTTTTATTTTTCTGATGGAACTTGATGTGTTAACAGGTTTGCATATCATTTCAAACAATGACAGTTTTGCTACATTATTCATACAAATGTAGTTAATTGATTGATTAATTGTAGAATTACATACTGATGCAAATGTCTATGCAGGTCCATTGATCTAGCATACTGTTGATCTATTTTTCTTCCCTTTGAAAAAAAAAACAAACACCAACAACAAAAAAGCAAAAAAATAATCATAATAATCACTTTGATACTAATTTCTTTTGTAGATTAACAGCTACAGTGCTTTATTTATGTTTGTATAGCTTTGTACATCTGTACAGGTTTCTGTTGATGTTATTTTTTTTTTCTTTTTAATGCATTAATAAAAGTACTGGCTATTTAACAATGACCCATTTATTGTTTGTTATTAAAGTGAAAAATAATCACTTCATTTCACTTCAATTTGCTGTAACATCTTCTATTCTTCCCTAAACTTGCAAGCACCAGGAAACAGTAGTTTGTTAAATGTTAAACTTATGAGGAAAGAAAGGGATAGACATAGACTAAAGGCATCTGACCCAAGGACAGTGACCCGTGTGTGCAGTTGAAAGCCATTAATGTCATTAGTCTTACATGTGTTTAAGACGTGTTTAAAATAATAACGGTGTGATGGTGTTATTTTTTCTGGATTAAAAGGTCGTGATAGAATACCACTAGGTCTAGTGTGTCGAAGAATACAGAAAATGACCATATCATGTAACAAAAGTGAGCCAAGGGTTTTGGTGGAACAGATGGGATGAACATAAGAAATTAAAGCTTTGATATTAAACCAAACAGAGAATGAATATGGCTTGAAAACTGAATGTCAAATTTTCCCTTTGTTTCAGAAGTTAATGCATTGAATTATTGAAAAGACTTTATATGTAAAGAACACATCTGCTAAGCCTGTCCAATCATATCATGTCTTTCAGTAAGATTAGATAGCATGCGGACCAAATCGACCAAAATCCCAGCAGTAAATCTATAACCAAGGCACAGTAACAGCCAAAAGACACTATGGCATTTGACATTTATGTCGCAATTGCTCCACCTAGTGACAATTTCCAGTCTGCCGATATCGGCCCCTTCCTGCACATCTGTATAAAAACAGGCTATACCCTATGGTAAAAGTAGCTTCTCTGAAAACACCGCTCAATGTAATAGACGTAGTGTTAATGATTGTTCTATATAGGCAAAAAGACGATGATTAAGGCCCTTTCAGCATGAAAATGAGTCATGTTAATCAGCGAATTATAAAATATTAAGAGCACAATCAGAAATATTTTCAAAGGATATGGCATTGGCTTTGAAATTGTCTGTCAATGGCTTTCACGTTGAATGTAAGTATTTATACTTGGTTGCACACATGTTAGGATGCACAGCAGAGTTATCGTGAGCGTGGCTGTATTTGCTCAGTTTAACCACAAAGGCATTTGGATGTTTTCTTTCTTTCTTTCTTTCTTTCTTTTTTAAATTTCTTTTTGGTTGGTTTTGTGCCGACGTCTTTCTGCCCGTGGTGACGCATGACGCTCTTCCACAGCCGCTTCAGCCTCACGGTGCCCTGCTCAGTCTCAGGCCGGGTGCGACCCCAGCAACAACTCTGCGATCAATTCAACCTATGTAGATCGGGCTTTACAATCGCCTTCCATCCGTTGGGTAAACTGAATTTTGTGGGAATATATCGCCACAATTATTTGGATTATATACTAAGTCATTCACTGGGTGAGTAATTGATGCAGTTGACTGAGTAAAATATATGCTTTTTGCGTGTTTTCTGCGCTGCCTAGTTTTATTGTTGCTTTGTTCTGGGCAGCAGCCATTTTTAATCGCCTTGCCCTACATTCCCTTTTCTGTCTCCATAACATGCTAATATTAAGGTTTATATCAGTCACAAAGCGAGAGCTGTAGAAATGTCCAAAACACACGGTGTGTCTTCCTATGGTGCGTAAATAAAGACACCCGGCCCCAAGGCCTGTCAGGGTTGTTGTTGGGGAGACTGTAGGCGGCTAGTTTAATGGGAATACCATTTCGCTAGTTTGTGGACAACCTGCGATCAACCTCTAATGCTTTGGCCCAGGTTTTGATTTTTGACCCTACAGAATATTTCAACAATAGTAAAGAACGCGAATTGCTTCTTGAAAATATCGAATATGATCACGTTAGCCACCAGCTTCTGATGTTTACATTACCATTTCCATTAGCCTAGCTGCAGCTGGCTAGCATTTTCCACTAGCAAGGACTGCTGCTTCTTGCGCTGAGGTTGTGAAGCCTTACGGTGTTATGTGGGCATATATAGCAAATATTAGATGGTGCTTTTGATTTTCAAACGTTTGTTTAAAAAAAACTTTACAAAAGGTTTTGTATAGACCTAGTGGGGTTTGAGTTGTAACTTAGGGCCCGTCTCTTGACAAAATCGTGTTGTGTTTTCTCATGATCCCAGTCCCATGTCGAAGTATTACAGATTCAAATGTGTAGCAGCTTCCACATGTGAAACTAGTATTTGAATAATATATCTGGCTACAGTAATAACACGTGGAGTTTGTAATAATAAGGATTTAATGATATTCCACTATCACTTTGTGTCTTATTTAGTTTTTTGTATAATTCATCTTTTGTTTTCCTGAAGCATCAGAAGGCATTGTGAAGAGGTGAAACGAAAAATTTCCATACTCGATGACATTACATCGCAATGTCCGATCGTTTGGGGCAAATTACCAAGTCCAAGGATGGGAAAAGCAAGTATTCCTCGCTCAGCCTATTTGACAAGTACAAGGGAAAATCAATAGAAACCCCCAAAAATACAGGTAATTTGCTGCTGTGTATATTTTATGAAATACACAACACACAGTGTGTGTGTTTATTCATTTCTCACCTAATATCCAGTAGTTCCTCGACATGGCCTACAGAGTCTTGGCAAAGTGGCAACAGCCCGGCGTATGCCCCCACCTGCTCATTTGCCGAGTTTAAAATCTGAAAACAAAGGAAACGATCCAAACGTGGTCATTGTGCCTAAAGACGGTACAGGATGGGCAAACAAGCAGGAACAACCCGATCAAAAGAGGTAAACGGAGGTTGAATTTGGTTATAAAATAATTTAAGAGTTTTAAACATTGAATGACACTACTTATTGTTTTGTTTTTATTATTGTACAGTTCTATTGTATCAATACAACAGCTGCAGGAGTTGCAGCCGCAGCAGGCTTTACAGAAATCTGTCTCCAATCTTCAGAAACCATCACCAATAGCCAACACGGAGGTGTGTTATGGTTTTATGTTGTACAATACTGTTTAGCTATTGGCTGTACATGACCACTAAGGTGGCTGCGTTCTTTGACATGAAGTGAATTTATCTTTAAAGCCTATATGACAAGTTCTCCAATTTCTCCAGTTATGACCTAGTTTGGTAGAAGGGCACCAGTGGAAATAATTACGGTTTTACATTTGTGAAGTTGAAGTTTGTGAAGACATTTTGAAAATTAAAGTTTGAAATTACAGGAAGTTGTGCTGAGGTCTAAAACGGAATCCCTCTACCTGTGTCATCAAAAAGCGATGCACCATTGTAATTACAGAAACAATTTACACACAACTGACAACATTTTTGGACAGATTAAACTGTTAAAATCATAACTATTGTGTAATTTATATGGATTTTGGCCCTTGTTTTCAAAATGGTTGCTGGGTAACAGTTGTGGAATTACCTCTAACTATGTCATATTTGTACCCATGTCCAACCAAGTAACATTTTAAACTTTACGAAAACTGTCAAACTGGGAACAAATAGGAAAAATGTTAGTAAAATCTTAAATATAATTATGTTATATAATCACTACGTTTTAGTCAAATGTGTTGTAATTCATCCAAACAATTATAATATGTTTCCATCCGTGTCTCTGAAATGGTATTAAACTAAAGTTGATCCATTAGAAGATACCTCATGTCAACTCAGCCCAGTAAATGGTCTTTTTTTTTTTTTTTTTTTAATACAGGAAATTATTGGTCTTTAACTAATATTCTGAACATGGTTGGGGATAAGACCCGATGCCTCCATTGTATTTGTATAATTGTCTACAGTAATAAATTATTGGCCTTTTATAATATGATGACATATTGGAAGAAAGTGTTTCAATGCGCTTTGTCACATGAATTTAGTTGGTAATTGTTTTTCTCGTGACCCATAGAACACAAACACAGGTGGACCAAAACAATGGGCCCAGCTAAATGGAAAGGGAGTAGAGCTGGATGGTTTAAGGGGCTCAAGCCGACTTCAACCCTTCTCTCACGAGGAATTTCCCACACTGAAAGCAGCTGGAGAACAGGACAAGGCTGGCAAGGAAAGAAGCGGCTTCGATCCGTCGTATGGGCCAGGACCAAGCCTCCGCCCCCAGAGTAAGTCCCATCTTTGGATAAGATACAATTAACAATAATGTTACCATTCACCTAATTAAACACACATTTGCAATACTCTTAAATATCTATGCATCTGTTTCTCACTAGATGTAACAAGCTGGAGGGAAGGTGGTGGCAGGAACCTTCAACCTTCATCTCTGACCCTCGCTCTGCCACCAGATCCTGAGGGGAAGACTACTGCCTTAGGTGAGTCTGGGACACTTCCAGCCTCATCTCACCCTTCCTCTGCCACCGGCACAATTACATCCTCTGCAACAATGACTCCGTCACCAAGCTTTGATCCTAAAGAGCCTTCCTTGAGACCAACTCAGCCTGTTCGCAGAACAACAGTCCCCACAGCCCTGCAATACCAGCTTCAACACACATCAACTGCTGTCTATCATGATATGTTGCCTGCATTTGTAAGTAAATTTAAGTCTCTGTTCTTTGGTTAAACATTAACATGGTTAAACATTTTTTCTCTTTCTCTTTTAGATGTGCTCTAAAGAAACACGGGAAGCCCCAGGATCAGACCATGCACATAATGCTGTATCAGCCTCCGTTCGTTTTGAAAGTAAACCAACTTTTAGACAGAACTATGCTAAACCAGAGTTGGTAAAGTAAGTACATACACATGATATGAATCGATATGGCGATTGAACTTGCACACAACTAATTTGGATCATACATTTGAATTCAGTGGAGACTTGAGGAGAGAGAACCGTTTTGTTCGTCCACCACCCAAGCTCTCCTCTCAGCCCATCCGCAGGCCAGGTGACAAGCCTCTTCGACCAGCAATCATTAATCCTGAAGACCTGAAAGATCTAGATGAACTAGACAATGACTGTGAGGATGGATGGGCAGGTAATTTTCTTGCTATCACTGTGATGTCAGGTGAAAACGTGGAACATTTTTAAATGACAAGTGTCGTTTTTTAAATCTGCCGTAGGACTCCATGAAGAAGTAGATTATAGTGAAAAGCTTAAATTTAGTGATGACGAAGAGGAACATGCCTCTTTTGAGAAGAACAAACCATGGTAAATGTCTTTCCTTGAATTTTTTTTAGACGTACCATGACTGTGTTGTGATTGATGTTTCTTCTTCCACACAGGACTGATTGGGAGAACGAAAACCAGCGTGACTGCCAGCCCTCCTTAAGTGTAGATGATTCTCACCACCAGGAGAGCCCAGAAGATAACTATCGCTACCAACATCATCATGAACCGCCGAGGAAAACCAGTGGTAGATGCATCTCTGCTGACGGCCAGGTAAGTCCATATGGCATCTTGTTTTTCTACACTCCTCTGAGACGACTTGTCTAAGATTAACTTAACATTAGTCACAGAGTGAACACATTAAGGATTACAATTCCTGAGAGAGCTACACTTAAGGGAGTATGAAAAGCACAAAGTCACTGAGCCTTTGTGAATTGGGCCAGATGACCTTGTTGTTACCATAGTGTGCCTTTTAATACTTAACTGAAACATATACAGCCATAATAATTTTGGGTTGTTAAACTACATTCTGTGTATGCTGTAATTGTTTTTTATGTTTTATTTGCATATAATCACACTTTCTTCCCCCCCCACCCCGCCCTCTACATTACTAACTACAGCAGAAATACCATGGTGAACTTGCATTGGAACAAGAGGACCACCAACGACAATCTCATGTTCAACCACCAGGCAGGGGGAAGTTTGTGCCTGCTGAGTTGTCTGAGGCTGTTGAAAGAGCTCGCAGACGTCGGGAGGAGGAGGAACGACGAGCACGGGAGGAACGATTAGCTGCATGTGCTGAAAAACTTAAAAAACTAGATGAAAAGTTTGGCAAAATTGAGAGACAGACTTCTAGAACAGACGACACATACAAAGATGTAGAGGGAAGGGATTTCACTCTGTCTCCCAACAGAGATCAAAATAAATGCCACCAAGAAAACTGGGAAAACAGCACAAAAGGTTCAAATGCAAATCGTCTTCACAATATGGCAATTTCATGTGATAGCTTGGTTCTAACATTGCATGTTTTTTTCATTACCAGATGGAAATGAGAGTACTGCTGATAACACTTCTGCGCTTAGTTATCAAGAGGAGTTGGGCTTCTCTGGTTACCGTGGAAGTGACGAGGAAGGTCTAGAGCCCTCCTCCCCCCCAGGAGACAACACTGGCCGCCATACAACCAAACCAATTCCTCCCCGCTTTCAAAAGCAGCCACATCACCAGCAACAGGTTAATTCATTTAGAATATATGTTCTTTCCTATTTATAAGTAAGGTACATTTTAGGCCTGGAACGTTTCCCCCACCAGAAAAGGGTGCGGGGGTATGTGGTGCAGTGCACCTTAAAAGTAGGCTTTCATAGACTGTTACTGCCTTTAATTGGGTTGTGCATGAATTGGCACCAAAACAGTACATGAAGGAAGCTTACCATGTGGTCTTACTTTAATTATAATATAGATAAAGACTATTCTAAAACTATTCAGAAAGTTAGTCACTCTGTTTAAGAAGGGGGACTGAAGGATGTGTTCCGGTTACAGGGGAATCACGCTCCTTAGCCTCTCCCAGAGCGGAAGAGGAGAACCCTGAGGGTTCACGGGAGTTTTCCCAACCAGTCCACATGTGCTTTGTGTATGTAGAAAAACGTTAGACTGTGTTCCTTGTGGTGTCTTGTGGGGGGTTTTAGAGGATGGCAGGGGAAGCGCAGCCTCTGATTAGCTGCCTTCCTAACGCTGTGCTGTAGGCTCTGGGAGTATGGGGTCCAGGGCCCTTTGCTCAGGTTTGTCAGGTCCCGGTACAACTGGAGCAGGAGCTGTGTTCGCATCCCAGTGCAGGTTGGACTCCGCCAGGGCTGCCCTTTCTCACCGGTTATATTCACTATTTTGGTGGGCAAATTTTTTGCCACCGTCAGGGGTCGGAGGGCGTCTGGTTTGGGCACCACAGGATCTCTGCTGTTTGCAGATGATGTTTCCCTGATGGCGTAATCAAACCAGAACCTGCAACATGCACATAGACAGTTTTCAGCAGAATCTGGAGTGGTTGGGATGGTAATCAACACCTCCAAATCCAAGGCCATGGTTCTCGGCCAGAAAAAGCCGACTTGCTTTCTCCAGGTGTTGGAGGAGTTCATGTAGCTCGGGGTCTTCACAAGTGAGGGCAGGATGGAACGTGATATTGACAGGCGGGAAGTCTGGGCCTTCCTACTCCCTGCTCCGCATAAGCCGAAGAAAATGGATGGATTTAGAAAGATCAAATTTTTTCCGTATCTATAGTTGTGAGTTGTGAGAACAAATTCTCCACTGTGAGCCAGTGGAGAACTGAAACTTTATGATAAACACCACAATGAATCAAGGAGGTGGCGCACTCTCATTACTTTATTCATTTGACCTCTGGGTCATGGATCACTTTTACCAGTATGAGTCAGTGGTCAAACTGACTGCTTTCAGCACAAATGCGGATTCCTGCTGCTGTACATGCAACTGCATGCTGCAGATGCAACATGTGTTGATTACAGATGCTTGCCAATGGAGGGTTTGGTTTGCATGCAGAGTTTTACATCTTAAACTTGCAAATGGAGGAAACAAGCATAGGGGACAGAAGCACCCTATGTGGGCACTTTGGGTTTGTCATTTTGCACAAATCACGTCCGTCACATGCCACACACAAGAGTCCTCAAGACTCCCACGGCCCACACTTCCCTACAGTGTATAACGTAGGTCATGAGAGGGCACACTCGGGTCCAGATCTGGACTTATGAATGGATCAGAAAAAGAAAAGTGTTAAGTGGTCAGTGTTGTAAATGCATTTGCAAGGCCAGGTGACGTTCATGGACTCAATTTTGACTTTTCTTTTTTTCTTTTTCTAGGAACAATCCTACAAAATGCAGCACTGGCAACAATCCGGTCATCCTTCCACCACTGGCTCAAACCATGCTCAACGAGGTTATTACCCTCCACATGTTCTCGGATTTGACCCTCGCTGGATGATGATGCCACCTTATATGGATCCACGTATGAACCAAGGAAGATCTCCTGTGGAATATTATTCATCTTCAGGTAGGCAATGTTCACTGCACATAATGTGAGAGCAAATTACTTTTCGTGACGGTAAGGTCTTTTTTTTTCTTTCTTTTTAGCTGGGATGATAAAACCCTTGATGCCCCAGGATCACAGTCCTGTGTCTGATGAAGGTTGCCATTCAAGTTTGCATCAAGAGAGGAGGGCGCCCTCCACCGAATCCTGTACCATGTGGAACCAAGAAGGCTATCCTTTGCGCAGTTTCACTCCACCCTATCAGAGACAACATGAAGGCTCTGAGAGTTTGCGCCGAGATGACAGGCAAATATTTTTTCTCTGATAATGTACTTACTGTATGTTCATGTAATAAACTGTTTTTGTGTATTTTTTTCAAAGGTGTGATATGACCTGCCCCCAACATGATTCTTATGAAGACAGAGCTAAAGAACGCCTAGAACGTCTTCAAGATAATCATTCATACCACAATAGAGGATCTGATAGAGAAAACAGACATCATGATGAATTACTCTCTCCAGCTCACCCTCCCCACCATGGAGACGCTGATTATCAAAGAATGGACCACAGAGACAAGTACGTAAGGGAGGCAGTTGAGTCACATGATGATTCCTCAGACAAAGATATTTGGAAGAGAGATTCACTGAAGAAAGATAATGGTCAGTGGTCTGAACCTAGTTCTAGCTGCAGTAGTGTTGGACAGTCATCTGAGACTAGTGGGAGAATGCTAACTCGCAGAACTGGGCCAATCAAAAAGCCAGTTCTCAAAGCTCTGAAAGTGGAAGATAAGGAAAATGAAAAGCCTAAATCAGAGTCTGATGAAAAACCTGTACCATATCGCCTTGAAAAAGAAGTTCTCACAAATGTGTATGACTTGAAGAAGGACAGCCAACCAACAAACAGCAGGCGCTCAGCTTCACCTATTGAAAAACAGCCAGAAGAAAGGCACCGTCAGTCCCCTGCTCCAACCAAAACTGACAAACCTTTGAGCACCCAGAATGAAGACTTTACAAAAGATAACAGCTGGGAGAATGGCAAGTGTTATTCACCTAGAGATAGTCACGAAAATCGCGAGCCACAGTTACACCGCCGTAATAACTGGATTTTTATTGATGAAGAGCAGGCCTTTGGAGCTGTGAGGGTCACAAGTAGAGGTGGCAGTCGTGGCTTTAGGGAATTTAACTCTAGAGGTGGAGGGAGAGGTGGAAGAACTGGAGATGGTCTCAGAGGAACTTACAACAATAACAACAACAGTGGAAGTGGCCCTCACCGGGCAAGCAGAGGCCGTACAGTGCCTAGAGATCACGTAAAGGTGGAAGAATATCAAAGGGGTAAGCCAAGGAGACGAAATGTCAGTGAAACATTGAGCGAAGCTTCAGAATATGAAGAGATGCCCAAAAGACGCCGTCAGAAGGGGTCAGAAAATAGTGAAACGTACCCAGAAACTGAAGTCCGGAAAGCTGACAGAGATTCTTGGAGATCAAACAAGGTGTATAGTGATGACCAGGCACCCACTGATTCCAGAGAAAAATCTAAAGCAAGGGGTCTTGGGGGTCGCGGCCTTCCTCCTAGACTGAACATCACTGCAGGCTACAATCGAAACTATGGTGGCACTAGAGATATGTCCTCATGGAGGGGACGGGGAGCTCAGTTTAGTAACAGTGGAACAGGGCAAGAAAATGGTTATGATCCAGGACATGAAAATGCATACTCCCGTAGATCTGCTGTTGAACGTGAGAGTCTGAAATACACCCCTAAATTTACAATGTCCTTGAATGAAAATGGCACAGAAGACCGTGATGGGGAGTACTACTTTGATAATGACAACCCTGACAGACAAGTTTTAAGGCGACGCAGACCGCCTCGTCAAGACAAACCCCCACGTTTCCGAAGGTTAAGGCAAGAACGTGACCCTGGCTCAAACCAATGGACGAGTGATGAATACCTAAATGGCGACTTTGCAAACTGGCCTGGACGCCCTAAAGGCGAAGACACCTGGCCTAGTGGACACTACTCAGGGGGGCATTCTGGTCAGCATGGTCAAGCAGAGGAATGGGAAACTGGTTCAGATAACAGTGACTTTGTGGACTGGCGGGACAAGAGGACTGGAAGTGGCAGCTCAGCGCAACAGGGCCTTGCTGATATCTCATCAGACACAGGTCATGGTGAACCAGGCGCAAGTGAGAAAAGAGAACTTTCAAAGAGAAGCTTTTCAAGTCAGAGACCCCTTGTAGAGCGACAAAATAGAAAAGGAGAGCCACCTATGCCGGAAGTAAACAAGATGTCACGTACACCTGAAAATCCTCCACCAACTTCATCAAACAGAAATGACAACTGGCCGAATGGAAATGTATCTCTTAGGAGGTAAGATATTACGTTATGGTTTCATATGCATATTTCTGTTATGTTGGCATACTGTATTGCATAGCTGTTTATGGTTTGACATTCATTAGCCCAAATTTACATTATATCTTTATCTAAAACTCAGGACTCCAGAAGAAGCAGGGTCAGTTTATGGCATTGATCAGCCTGAGGAAAGGGACTCCAGTGAATCCACTGGAAAGAAATTAAACAAGGACCTGAAGCAAGGACCTGTGAAGACAGATATTGAACCATTGTCACAGTATGACCTCGGTAGCTATCAACGTGAGTTCCATTTTCCAACATGTTTTGTGTCTTTATTTTGTGTATTATTGAACCATCAACATTGTGCCACTAGTTGAAAGTGACACAGGAGGACCATTGCCAAGCTCAGATGGTTATCAAGAAGCTTTGTCTAAGAAGCAAAGACGTCCACAAGATGATGAAAGGAGGAGAAAGGAACAGGGAGCTGCAGTAAGATGAGCACTTGTTTAATCTGGCATCTGAATGTTCCATATTTAAATTGAGTATTTCAACATTAACCCTTCTTTTAGATACCAGGGAAGAACAGGGTTATGACATCCAAGATTCCGCCACGTTTTGCTAAAAAACAAGGAAGTATGACTATCGACCACTCCGAGGAGGCGCTCACCTCTAATAATCTTGGCACGGAAATCTGGGAAACTAATAGCTCAGGTAGTTTGTTTGATATTAGCGTTTACAGTGCAGAAAAACCTAGAACATGTTTAATTTTTCTGTTTTGTAGCACTCTCAGTTCCCCCTTCAGGTGGAGATTCTTGGACTAAACAGGTTTCGTACACTGGGAGTGAGCCCAACTCTGAGGTACATCGTCCTTCAAATTATAGTCCAGAGGTGTAATATATGCTTTAACTTTTTTCTTTCTTAAATTAGGATTCTGATGCAAGCCCAGATCAAAGCAAAGAACAGCACAAGCCTGGCCCTATTGGAAATGAACGTTCCTTGAAGAACCGCAAAGGTTCAGAGGTTGTTGATAGGCTTGAAGGTGGCCCTATTACTCCAGTGAATGGTGTGGATCTTCATGTGGACAGTGTGCTGCCTGTGCCTCCAATTGAGTTTGGTGTCAGTGCCAAAGACTCTGATTTTAGTCTACAGTCAGGTTCTACTGCAGTGCCTGTGTCGAATCCTGTAAACAAGCTTCAAGATGCACTTACTAATAATGTATGTTGTTCAAATGTTTAAAAACCAATCAATTGATTAACACATAGAAGATTAACACTCTGTACACCAATATGTTTATTTCTAGTCTGCGCTTAATCAGAGTATTCCAATGCTCCGTTCGAACCATTTGCAGCCTGGTATAAACCTCAATCCTTTATCATTTCCTTCTGCTGATTTAACTTTAAAAGTATGTAATTAACGTACCTCTAAATTATCTTTTTTCTTTCTCTGTTTTTAATTGGAAATAATTGTTTTTGGTGCCTTTCAGATGGAGTCTGCTCGTAAAGCATGGGAGAACTCCCAGTCACTGCCTGAGCAGGGATCTCCTGGTGGCAGTAGTTCAGGCCCTCAGCCTCCATGCAGTGTAGGCTCGTCTAGTGGTGTCAGCTATAGCTCTTTTGGTGGAGTGTCCATGCCTCCAATGCCTGTAGCATCAGTTGCACCCTCCATGTCAATGCAAGGTAAAAAAAAATCTCATTACCCCTTGTTTCATTTTATACAAATAATATAATGATTTGTCTTTGTAGGAAACCATATCCCCCCTTTGTACTTGGATGGTCATGTATTTCCTAGCCAGCCTCGCCTTGTGCCACCCACCTTGACACAACAACAATCTTATCAACAGGTGCATAGACTAGAAATAAACAGTTTTGTTAAAATTTGTCAGTGTGTTACATTTGGTGTTCTATTCAGGCGGCTGCAGCCCAGCAGATTCCTATCTCTTTGCACACGTCTCTTCAGGCTCAGGCTCAGTTGGGGCTTCGAGGGGGTCTTCCTGTCTCTCAATCTCAAGAGATGTTCAGTTCAATTCCCCCATTCAGGTGGTAACCTGTACAAACTTGGAAATGTAATTGATACCTGCCATGTGCCACTTGATCTTGCTCATATGTCCCACTTTTTTTTTGTTTAGGTCCCAGGTTTACATGCACCCTAATTTGTCTCAGCCCAACCCAATGGTTCTGTCTGGTGGAGCCCCCCTAAAAGGGCCCTACTCAGGGTTTCCTGGTATGCAGCCTTCTGAAATGGTGAAACCTCAGTCAAGCTCTCACTATCAGCCAATGAATGGCAACCAGCCCATGGTCTATGACAACCAGATGAATCAGGGTCCTGGGATGGGTTCTTCCCAGTTAATGGACTCTCAGCTCATCCAGGTCAGTGTAGTCTTCGTGTACATTGTGTATGTAATATAGATGCACTTAACAATTGGAATAGATACAATATTTGTCATTGTCAGGTACAAACAATGCAGTGTTGCAATGATACATTATTATTTATTTATTTATTTAATTATTTAATTTAGTAAGAAGACTATGATATTTGATTTAATCAAATTTTATGGGGTAAAATGGCAATGTCCTTTAAAGCAGGGCTTTTAAACCTGGGGATAGGAGATAAGATTGAGAAAATTGGAAAATTCCAAAATCCAACTTGCTTGACAAACCAAGCTTGACATCTCTCAATTGTAGATTCAGATTTGCTGGCCTTTAACATTAATCATTTTAATAGCATGCTACTTGATCATTTAGTGAAAATCTGCCACTTAAGTTGTGTTGTTTTTTATTATTCATAGTTTTCCAACCCATGATTTTAAAATAATTTTATCTTGCAGGTGACCATGCCTCTACCTGGCTCCCAGCTTCGTTATGGATCTGCGCAGCAGCATCTTATTCTTCCCCAGTCCATACAGCTGCAGCAAGGGCAGAATTTATCTGTGGGGGCACCACGTCGGATGATGCCCCCAGGTTCACAGCCCCCTATCATGACTGGCAGTAGAGAGGTACACATTTCTACATGCCCTCCATCACAATTTAGTGTTGTCAAATGTGACCTTTAGGCAAAACTTTTACATTTTTGGTTAATTCAATCTTAGGGGTCACAGATGGACATGAAGAATTTTCAGTTCTCTGAAAAACCCAGTCATTCCCCGGGTATTTCTGGAGGAGCATATAGGTGTGTTAAACCTCCCTCAATTAACTTGCTCACATTTGTGGGAATTTTGGTAGCTGTGTTCTAAAGCAAGTTTGTTTCAGACCTGGATCTGCAAGTCCCAGCGGGAAGCCTTCTGGTCCAGGAGGGCCTTTGCCAACACACTTTTCTCAACAGGTATTGCACACTCTGTGCTTAAATTTTTACAAATGCTGTAGATCATTTCAAGTGGGAATGAATCACAACACAACTCCAAGTATGTTCTGGATTAGGGAACAATGTTTTTTGGGCTGGGCGATATCCATTTTTATATTATCCTACAGTTCTCGTGTATTATATCGCCTGTCCACTAATTAAAGGAGACCTGTTATGCTAAATTGACTTTTTGGAGTTTTTAACCATATTATAGTCTGAGTCCCCATGATTCATGTATATTTGATTCATCTTTATTAACCTGTGGACAAGGTGCCATTTCTCCATCAGTCTAGGTCTTCACCGCTCCACTGTTCTTTACTTACTTCGTACTGCAGTTTTATTTTCTTAAGCGGTGACATGCGTAGGATTTAGCATCACGTAGCTATTTTGGCACAAATAAAAAAAATCTTCTGGTCGCCATCGTGAACTGCACCTCTTCAAAGGCAACGTAACATAAAGGGCCATCACAAATCAGCAGGTCAGCAAATAAGCTGACTCATTTTTTTTAAGTTATCGTTTTAGATCAATATTGCAATTTAAGATGTCCAAAATATAACGTAACGATCCACAGGTGTCATAGATTAGAACTATATACAACAGTGATTCCCAAAGTGGGGGTCAGGATCCCCTGGGGCGAGAGATCTAATTTGAATGAATTTAATACTGTATTTGCTCTATTTGTCAAATTAAAAACAGCATCTTTTAGTGAAATGGGGTCTAATGGATCTCTGGCTATAACGTCAAAAAAACAGCCATTGCGATGGAAATCCGCCATGTTTGCAGCTGGTGTGTTGAACTTGCATAGAGAAACATTCACCCAAACGATGTAAAAAAAAAACAAAAAAGTGAACAAAAAATCCATTGAAGAACCTGGTAAATACATTTATCAATAAATAGCACTAGAATACTTCTGGATTAATGCTAAGTTTAGTATTTAACATCATAAAATCTCCATTGATTAATATTAACATTGGGCTAACTGAAAACTCTTATGTGTGACGTCACAATCCCGAGCTCAATAAGACTATAAACTATTCAAATAACCAATAATAAACCTAATTTAACATGCTTTGACACATAAAATATTTTTTAATTTCGCTTTGGGGGTCTCGCGTTGCATGGCTATTTTGAGGGTCCCAGCCAGAAAAGTTTGGGAACCTCTGATATAGAAGACCAAAGCAAAATAGGCAGTCTTTTAGGCCAAATCCGCTAATATTTGCATTTTCCCCCCTAAAAAATGGCATGGAAGGTGCATAATATAGATAGAATTAATATAGATAGAATTAATTTAATTATGCTTGCTTCTAATGCTTCTTATGCTAACTAGCTAGCATAAGAAGCAATGTGTAAAATTTGTTTAGTTCTCTCTGTAGCCAGTAGATGGAGCCAACGCTAAGTTACTCTGGCATCTCTCAAGGCTGAGATAAAGTGATATTGTTTATTATAAAAACATTTTATTTTTAATTCTAAACACGAGATGCCAAAGTAAAGATACTCAAGAGCATGTTTAAAGGCCAATAACAGTACAAATAACAGATTATATTTGTCTTTAAAGTACAATGTGAATTTTTTTTATTTTAAATGCATAATACATCATTAACTTAACATAACCAACAATCCTTACGCATCTCTGCACTCGCACCTCGGCTCCTGCCCAATGCCTGCCTGCCTCGTTCCGCTTTATTTGGCATTTTACACTACTGGATGTAGAATTAATATGCAAAATTGTGAATGCTAGTGCACATAATCATTGTGAAACCTAATGCACAAATAGAAATAGAGTAGGCTTATGGCTCCTCAAGGATAATAGCAGTCAGAATAAAAGTGCAGTTCTCACATAGGCTTTCCTTTTATTAAATCTTTCTCATCAGGAGTTAACAAGCTATAATACAGAAAAGTTCCTTAATTAAAGCTAAATTATCTATGATTAATTAATTGTAAAGAAATACTTTATATAATTCAATTGTACATATTGTTCAATCGATCACTTCAATGGTGTTACATTTTTAATGTTTAATTGTCAGATTATAGATCATAGAAAATGAACCCAACCTATGTCAGGTGTTTTTATTGCTAAAAGAATGGCATCATACTTGTCTCCTTGGAGATAGTTTAATGCCATAATGTTCCATTCCAGGCAAAGCAATAACATCTCCTTAAGTTATACTCCCATTGAAAAAGCCTCTTGGATACTTAAAAAAGCATTCAGATGTGATACATTATCTTTTTCCCAGCATACTTGACATTTTGCCCATTTTTCAATTTGTTACAGGTTCCCACTGCTCAGGGCAGTATGATGATGCACATGCGTCCACCCACCACTGGCCCTTTCCCTAACCCCATACAGAGACCGGTCATGCAGGTCAACAAATCTGTCATCATCCGCTCCCCTCCTTATTCCAATCCTGGCCGTGACCCCCCTCACTCTACTCCCCCCTCAGCCCCTGAGCCCCCTCTTAAAGGGCCAGAGGATGGCATGAAGGTGAGCCACCCACTGTAAATATAGGTAATTCAATCATTTTTTATTTTATTTTACTATTCCCATGCGATTAATTCTGTGTTAGATGTTCTTGCTAGATATGACAGAAGCATGTTTGTGTTGCATCTTTAATATTGGAGCCATTGACATTCCAGGGCCCTGGGTCACAAAGCATGTTGAACCAACTCTGAGCTTAATTCTCAATTTAGTTTCTTCATCTTCAGTTTGAGTTCAGAGCGCAAAGCTATTATCAGTGGAATCAAATGCTTTACCACGACAACAGTCAGTCAGGAAAATATTCTAAACAGAGCTTATAAACAGGTGAGACATGCCTATCTATTTCATCCAGCATAAAAACATAGCATAGTTTAGATAGAATACTTGCCTGTACAGCCACACAATACTTTTATTAATTTTTGTGGGTATTGTGTATTTGATTTTCAGTTTAGAATTTTAAATAAAAAATGGAAAAAAATATTTTCAAATTTGTTTTGTTTTTGTTCAAAAAACACAAAAACAATTATTTGATTTGATTTTTGGTTTTAAAAATTCAACTTTCAAAACAAGGTTTGTTCATCAATTTAGCTTTATTCATTTTAAGCAGCGGAGAAATTAGAAATCTTTGTGTGTTTTAACTTTTTAACAACAGTGACTGGCTCTGGGCACTGGGCAACAACCATCGCCGGGAGCTCAGCCACCGTTGCGGACAGATGAAGAGGTCTGGGTGTAAAGCATAATCCGCTTCCTTGGCTGTACTGCTGCCTGCGGTGGACGCTTTGAACAGTCTTTGTTTCTGGTTTTCAAAAATCTGATTGGCTCATGGAGTGGGACACGCAGCACATGCAGCGCCTCCTGGTTAAGGAGGACCTTGGTTTATTCTTGGTCCAGCGTGTGCAGACTGGGAACCCCATCATGGAGATGAGCTCCATCCGGGGATCAAGCTCACGGTGGTGGTGCCCACTCACATGAACAAGGCACAGCACCGTTATGCACTCAGCTGGACGCATCCACGAGTAGACCCGGTGTTCATCTCTGTAATGCCGTACTGAACCTGATCACTTGGACAAAGAAGAAAATACATGAGAAGATTTTGCCTCTGATCCGTCTAAGCGCCATGGAAGTGTCTTTGTGCGTAACCCTGCTGTGCCAAGTTCACGTGAGCGTCAGCAACAATTTGATCCAGTTATCTCTGAGGTTTGGAGTGAATTGCCCCGCAATAGGCTCAACCTGATAACACTATTTTGTTAAATGAGCATTTAAGCTGTCAGAAAAATGTGTCTGTGTTAACAGTCTATTTATTTTCAACTGTTTGTCCCACCAAACTAAGCCGTAATTTGAATATAATGAGAACCTGTCATATAGACTTTAAATCTTGGCTGCATGTGCCTCACTGTGAGAGGATCTGCTCTCAGAAGTGCCGCTGGTTAAGGTCTGTCAGGTCACTGTAGTGACTGATCTGAACCTTGTTTTGAATTTTGTATTTTTAAACCAAAGATCAAATTGAAAAGTTTGTTTGTTTCATTAACAAAAGGGAAAAAATAGATATGGGATTTTTTTTCTTTTACTTTTTCAAATTTTAAATTGAAAATTAATTGAACCAATGACACAGACCTTTAGTGTAGTTTTTATTTAAGGATTTTGCATGTAGTATATTATTTAACTAGATTTTTTTAAGGGGGCCCACGCGACTTCCATAGTTATTTTGAGGGTCCCGGCTGTAAACGTTTTGGTTAACTTTCTTTTTTTAAAACTTTTTCTTTAACCCTTTTTCAGGGTTAATACCTTTAATTTGGCTTTGACTTGCTTCTTGAAACAGGGCCCAATAAGGCTAAAAAACAAATAATTTACTTTTTTATTATTATTTTCTAACACATGAATAATTGCTAATATCAGTGTTTACTTGCAACTGGGTGTAATGAAAATTGTATTATTTTTATAGACCAAAACCATCCGAGATGTGCGCAAGGCAGTTGGTGAAGGCAAGGTACCACCAGTGGGATTAACCAGCAAACTCCAGGAGCCTCTTCCTACAGGGCAAGCCAAACCAGCACGCACTGGAGCGATCAAACCCCAGGCTGTTAAAGTAGAGGAGGGAAAGGCGTAATAATGGACCCCAAAATCCTCATTACACAGCCTGCAAACACAGAGCCCCTTGCCCGCTGTCTCTTTTCTTGGGCAAGGAACTGACAAAAAAATGTCCTCACAGACTTTCAGAACTGGACATTAACCCACACCATATATAGAGATATATAAATATATATACATAGAAATAAACAGTCTTTTAAGCAGATCTATTCAATGTCCTCTTTAATTTATTATTAGTCATTTTAAGAGCATAATGCTATTGAGAAAAATGTTTTGTGTGTTTGTTCCTAAAGTGGGGGAAAGGGATACAGTTTCATAATATTTTGCCAAAATATTGACTCACTATTGCAGGGTCACAGCCCTCGAATCAAGGATGCATTTATATCATAAAGCAAAACTCATTTTTAGAAAAGTGCTGTGAGGCTGTTTGTTACTTTATTGGGCTTTTTGCTCAATATTAGAGCCTCATATTATAAAATCCAAGGACTGATTTTAATCGGAGCAGAAAACTAGTTTGTGGACACTGCATGTCAACTCAATGAGGTGTCAATGCATTTTATTTTCTTGGGTGTTTTTTTTTTTTTTGCCTACAAGTTATTTGTCCTTTTGAAGATTTGGGGGGGGGGGCTTTTCAGCTGTTGCTTGCTTGAGGACATTTTACCAAAATCATGTTGCTTCCATAAAAACAACATTGACATAAACAATGTGTGCATGTGATGTACTCAACATGTGCAATCATCAACTCAAATTGAGCCACAAACTGTGAGGACTGTGATCAAACAATGTGGTGACAACAGCTTTTGGGGAGAGGGTCTTGAACTGATTCACCATAGCTGTAAAACAATAGCTGATTGAAGTGCTGGCATAATTATGATTTTTGGAGTTCTACTGCCACATAAAGATGTGATTTTACTTATCTGGGGTTCCAACTTTTTCTTTCCCTTTTTTTTTTTTTATTAAGGTAAGAATTTGCTCTACAGATTATTAAAATTGTGTGCTTCAAGGATAACTTCGCCATTGTTTTTTCAGCTTTTTGTCTTTTAAGTGGCACAAGCAATAACATGCTGCCTCGATATATAATCACAATTAGGGTCCA
Source organism: Rhinogobius similis (assembly GCA_019453435.1). NCBI lineage: Eukaryota > Metazoa > Chordata > Actinopteri > Gobiiformes > Gobiidae > Rhinogobius > Rhinogobius similis. The sequence continues at coordinate 32,159,285 of CM033619.1, read as the reverse complement.
ATGAACTTTCTGTAAGACGTCTGAGTAAAGCAGTGGTTTGGCATTGCCTAAATTAGTTTTTTTGTGAGCACTGTAGTTTCATTGGACAAAGAAGGACTTTTAAACTTTTTCTCAAAATGTGAAGCTGTTGAAATAATCTTTTTTTGTTTTTGTTTTGTAATGATCACTTGTTTTAAAACTCACAATGCCATGTCAAACAGTTTAAATGTTGCTTACTAAAATGCTTCATAACACTACAAAATGTTGCAGTTTCTCTTCTACACTGTTTGTGTATGCATTCTTAAATGTACAGTTGAGTGGTTCAGAAGAGGCCTAAATGCACACATTTCATTTTAAATAAATATTGTGGCACTATAAAAAAAAATTATCATTTAAAGGTGACTGTGTTCTAAGAATGGACAGCTTTCAATTTTTTTTATTTTATTCTATTTTTCATGGAGGGGCTTGGAATGCTTTGCCTCTTCTCATATTTCAAACTATCTTGATGCTTCTCATTATTTTACCAATATGTTTCACAGAGTTTTTGTACTTCAAGATTTATTAGTTCATTGTCAAAGTACTTGCAGTTTCTACAGCTGGTCCAGCACTCTATGCTACTGATCTTTATCCTTTCAGATACTTGGTTACTGCGCTCCCTTGTTAAAAAGCGACCATTGAAAGAAAAGAAATAAAGCAGTGGTGATTTCTTAAATGTATCGTAAAGCCGTCTTCTCATTTGTGAATTTAACCTACTGCATTAAATGTTTCTCTAAATGTGTAAACCATGATTTCTCAACACTTGTCCCGCCTCCTACAATACATTCTTAGGATTCTTGTTCTGCGTACACAAGCTTGTATGGGCAGCAGCCATTAGCCAAAGGACTTGCAAATCAACAGTTTCTGTTGTTGGATGTTTGATAACTTTGTAGTAGCGAGGCTTAAAGTCCAGGTGAACAACATTGCATTAATTAAGGTATGTTTATTTCTGCTATTATGGTTTTCACAAAAGTCTGTTTTTGTTTTTATTCTATTGTTTACATTCCCAGGGAGTAGAGAAATCTTACTTTACTTCTAATGCTCAAATATCTTGATTATGTGGTTTTAAGTTTCTGGTGATTTTTATGTCTGGAGTAATATATCTCATAACCAAAACATTCAGGGGACAATTTACAAAGCAGTTTTTGGTACCTTTTACCTTGAAAACTGCCATATTGGTTTTCTTGTTTTACAAAGGATTCCAATTAATTAATTTCATTTCAAATGAAATGTAATATAAAACATGCCTTGTCTTAGGAAAAGTGCATGTACGGTGCAAGTGTGAGATCCACTGCACTAATGAATCCCAATGTATTATATTTAATTCATGACAATCGACTGTGGCTAAAAGTGGGTCTAACTGACTATAAAACATTCAATGAAGTTATGAATGCATTTTTTTTTTTCAATCCTACTCCTTTTAAGCTCTATAAACTATGTACATTGAACTGTCATGCACAAAGAGCTCAAACAAACAACAAATATAAAATAAGAGAACAATCATTCACAATTTTTCAGAATTTTAGTTACTACTTAAGAATTGTTTTTTGGAGCCACTGTGCCCAAGTTACTTCTCTTTTGCCACAAAAAAGTTTGCCTAAATCACAAAATAAATATTTCTCAATATAATTAATGATGTACAGGTTCCTGGTCTGACTGGAAAGTACATACTGCTGGGCAGGGGCTATAAGTCCCCAAGGTGTAGTTCCAGTCCCTATTTCCTACTCTGCGTGAACGTGCATCGAATGAGGACTGGAACTGAAAAAGGTTCCAACGGTGGGAAAACGTCTATGTTTGTGTTAGAGAAAAAATGTGTTATAAATGGGTTAAAACAAGTGTAATAATTGAAAAAGTAGGTCTAGAAATCATCTCAACCCCAGCCCAGGGCCTCATATCCTCCCAGGCGTCCCGACTTCCAACCCCTGTATTAGGGTGTATTGCACTTAATATATCAGCTTTTAACTGCTGTCCTCTCTGATTCAGAATGGCTGCTGAGAGCACAGCTAGACCAAATGAAACTCTCATGATGATGCAGGAGTTGGAGGATCGCCTCAAGGAGCAGATTGATAAACTTGAACATATTCGTCTTGCTGCACTAGACATTAGAGAAAATGTCACAGCGGTAGTATGCTCTAAGTCTAAAAACATTGTTAAGCTGTTGCCTAACTATTAATTCTCATCTTTTCTGTACAGGCCAATAGAACCGACTTGAATGAGGCTGTTCCAGACCATTTGCAATGGTTAAATGACTTATCAGAGCGCTTAGACACACTTCACATGAATACGACTGTTTTTGTTCAGATGAGTTTAATCATTACTTTGTAGCATATGCATTAAGACCATTGATCTATAACATGACCTGATCTTATTATTCTTCCATGTCTAAACCACAATTAGAACTATGAATGCTATATTAGTGATATCGGAGGGTTTCCTCAGTTATCGGTATCAGGACGTTTTTTCAAGCCGATATTTGGCACTGATATAGTTGTTCTGCACTGCCATAGACTGTGTGCTCATGTGTCATTCCCAGGTTGTCCTCAGTGCATCAGATATTTTAAAAATAGAAATGGAAGGCCAATTAGGCTAAAAATATGGCAGTATGTTTACATACCATACTAGAAATGTTTTTTTCCCTCCCAGACAAATATATTTTATTATTTTTACAAAAGTGATAAGATAATTTGTGAACTTTACTATACTTACTATACTTACTATACTTAAACGTACATTTGTGGTGAACAAGCCCTCCAATCCACTGTTAAAAAATGAAAAAAGTTCCTTCCCTGAAGAATAACCTGGGGTTTTGGTGCAATAGAAAAGCCCCATTGATAAAATATAACAATACCCAATGAGTGTAACATTGCTCAGATTAAGAGGTCTTTTTTAATGACAATGACTTGAAGATTACATCTGTGTGTAATGACTAATACACAGTTTACAGCCTTTGGCCGGTATGGTTCCTTCGATCTGATCTAAAAACAACCTTATCTTGAGATAATTGTACAGTGTGATGTATAGCCTCACCCCAATCAATGTGTGATTACATGTGCCAGTCTCCCTGATACAGTGATTTGAAATGTGAAAAGTAATTGGCTTTATACAAATAACTTTTTTGGTCTGTGGAAGCTAAAATATTATCATTTACAAAGGATCTTATGTGACTTTTTATTTGCATGCTTGTCTTGTTTACAGATAAATCCGAAGCCCTGTGTGTGGACAAGGAAACAAGGCTCAAAGCACAGCTGCCGCAGAGGTCACTTAAATGAGAATAATGATGCTCGGTCAGAATATAGCTGGTCTCCCATTCGAACTCGAAGGAACAGTGATGCTGCCTCTGAGATGTCCTGTAACTGGTGACGATAGCCATTGCCAAAGGAACAAACATGACATAGGCCTATAGGCATAAACCTAGCCTAAATTACATTTAGTTTGACTCAGACCTACATTGAGATACATTTTACTGTTATGTTGTTGTTTTTTGTATTTATTTTATTTTCTAAATTACAAAAAGACATTTTTCTTGTACAAATATGTTCGATCCTCATTTAGAAATAGGTACATTTCCTCATTAAAATGAGATGAGTTTTGTTGCAACTTTTAAAAAACTTCAGTTTTGTACTTTTTCTTTTGATTAAGTTAATGGCATGGTTGTATATTTTGAAACAAGATAAACTAGAACACAGCAGGTTACACACATTTATCACTAATACAGATTTTGAGATCATACACAGAAAACTGCTTACCTTCTCTGTTAATAAAGATTTCTCTGAGTCGTCTGTTGAGGAAAATCATGGTTGTAGGGTGCGTTGAAGTGTCCTTTAACTCCCCCTACCGTTAACAAACAACTAATACTTTCATTTTCAATTCTACTGTAAGAAGTTAACAAACAACAACTCCATGTCAGTTATTACACACTTCTAATTTAATATGTTTACGATGAGCTGAAAGGGCTGCATTGTCCTACCCTCTTCCCACCGCCGGGTGTCGCTAGAGTTACTGTATCCTCTGAGTGTTGTAAATAAAGCCAAGCGTGCGGCGTGTCCTGGACGCGTGGGTGAGACTCTAGAAACGTCCGAATTCGACTCGGTGTGACTCGGACACAATAACCACAGTACGCAGACTTGGTTAAACTTAATTTGTAACACATAGTCGACGAGTATCGAGTTGGAATTTGAAATTATGGCTGAAAGCGACTGGGACACCGTGACGGTCTTAAGGAAGAAGGGGCCGACGGCTGCTCAGGCCAGATCCAAACAGGTTAGCACTGTGCTACTGTTATAACTGTTCTAGCGCCGAAAGAGCAGCAAACTGCAGCCCGATTTAAAGTGTCGGGCCTTATTGTTGAACTGTATTTTACAATAGCTAGCTAACTTTAAGTGTCCTACGTGTTATCATTTAACGCTAGGTTAAGTGTTGAAATAACGAAATTCGACCAGTTCTATGCTAGCTAAGTTACGTATTAAGTCAATAAATGAATAAGTTCACCCATTTTGTGTGAGTTATACAAGTTCGTTTGAAAACACTTTTTAACTGAAAATGGATTGCTGATATCTCGCAAGTTAACGTACTTTAAAGTTAAGGTAATGCTAGCTTTGGACGTAACGCTTTGAACTAACGTTAACTACGCTTCACTCGCAACACATCCAGTTGTAACGTATGCTTATCTATTCTAGAACCACTCGAGTCACCCAACATACTAACGTTATATGTTTGAGATTGGTACAATGTTATCAAAGCTCGTTATGGTTGAATCATTTTCAATAAAAGTAAAGTTAGACTTTACAATTACAAATGTCCATTAACCAACCACAAGTTTCTATTATATTGATGTTCAAAGGCTGGTGTAACGTTAACGTTATGCTTCGAGGCTTGGTCATTGCTTTTTGTATTTCAGTAGTGAGTGATGCCAATAAAAGATGAAGCGATACTGACACTTTTGTTCTTTTGTGCCCAGGCCATCACAGCTGCCCAGAGACGTGGAGAAGAACTGGAGACATCCAAGAAATGTGAATGAGACATACATTTCTTTGCTGCAATTGTCCAATCTTTTAAAAGTTAAAGTTTAGCAGTCAATAATTCAAAACACACGTTTGCGAAAATTGACCCACCAGAATCTATATATATATATATATATATATATATATATATATATATATATATATAATAACAACATTCAGACAATATTTTGCTTGCATCAAGAGTATGCTAAAATGAACCTGAAAACATCTTCGTTGACGTTATAGTTTCACGCAAAACAAGAATGGATCAAAATATTAACTTTGTATTCTTTGTGTCTTTGTATATCCTAGATGATATACTCGCTATTCTAATCTTCAAAACAATAACTGCAATATTTTCACTTTTTCTATACATCTTTCACCTCAACAGTGTAGTATTTTGTTTATCCCTTGTTTAGGGTCCGCAGGACAGAACAAGCAACATCTTGTGACAAAGAACACAGCCAAACTGGATCGTGAGACCGAGGAACTGCACCATGATAGGGTTCCACTTGAGGTGGGGAAAGTAATTATGAAAGGGAGACAAGACAAAGGCCTGACTCAGAAAGACTTGGCCACTGTGAGTATTTTCCCGGCTAAATTCATGGCTGAGGACATGTGTAAAATACTCACACCTAACCATTATTTCTTGCAGAAAGTAAATGAGAAGCCCCAGATTATTGCAGACTATGAGGCAGGAAAAGCCATTCCCAACAACCAAATCATGGGCAAAATCGAGAGAGCAATTGGTGAGGAGCCTGTATACTCTCGTTCACAAACTGATCTACTTAAATGTATTACTAACCATCAAAGTAATACTTATCTTTCTACAGGGCTCAAACTACGTGGGAGGGAAATTGGCCAACCACTAGAGGCAAAACCCAAAAAGAAATGAACACAAAGCCTCGAAATCAGCCCTCCCTTTACCCATTGTTCCTGCTAATGTCCTTTCAACCTCAACCTTGTCCTAAACCTGAGTTATCTTCCCGTCCCCCTTCTGGGCTGATCACACCAGTGTTCTGCATTAGAACATGGTGCTTCATTGTACAAATTACAACAAATCTGTTATACTTAAAATGAATGATTGAATGCATTTTCAGCTGTGTTTTGACTTATATTGTTTGCCTTTGGTGTTGCTATGATTAATTCATATCAAAGGGTAATATCCATTAATCATTTCATTACCACATACTTAATATTTTGCCAAAAGTGCTTGATTGTATCTCGGTCACAATGGGTGGATATTGTTTTAGTTGTGCTTTCAACCCAATACAATAAAGATGGCAAATTATAATTTGTATGATCTATCTTTTATAACTAGGAGATTGTGATGGAAAGGTTTGACCACCAGATGTCACTATTAGACAATGTATCTTTAGTTTTGGGGCGTTCAGGACTTAACCAGATTTATCCTCTTGGAGTCGGGTGTTTTTGACGCAGACAAACGTAATCACGTGTAACCACTAGATGTCACTAGTATCTGGGTCGTTTTTTACCTATTTGAAAAATACCCTCTGGCCTCTGCATAAAGAAATCCTCTCACAGATCATTTGTCCACAGACTTAAATTTATAAAAAAGTTTGTGGCGTCCAGCGGTGACGGAGTTTTGTTTGCAAATGCTTGATGAATTCCTGCTCGGTGTGAAAATTGAGAGACCTGGAAATGTCATTCCATTGGTCAAAACGCCATGGCAACAAAGGTCCACCTATTACAAGGGACCAGACTGTTTTTGAAGAAGTGATGTGAAGCATAAACTACATGGAAGAGTCTGGGGTCTGGCCTGGCGTGGGGGAATTTGGGAGTCTGTTGCATCTTTAGGCTCCTAACCGAACTCAAATTGAGATTCTAAAACCCTCTACGCTTTTTACTTTTACACTACACTTTAATGCCAGTCTGTACTGCCGCAGATGATTTCTGTTTTGGATCTAAAAGTTAATCAATAGTGCTTTACGAATGCAAAAAAGAAGAGAATCTTTTCAACAAATGTGTTTAATTTTAAATCATATCATAATTAAAAGCATCTGTAAGAATAAAATATTTCAGGGCTTTTGGTTATGAGTTCTGTGTCTAAAATACAGAAAGATTGTAAAATAAATGTATTGAAAATGAAACCAATATAAATATTTTTATTGATATTGATATAACTTTAAAGACCAGCTCGGGCTTGTTGATTTTCTTTTAATCTATAGCTTCAAATCAGTGTACAAGGATGTGAAATTCCAGTTTCACAAAACTCAAATATATTTACATTGTGTCAAAGTTGCTATAACATACAAAACAACAAAATGCACTGTCACAAATGTCATGACATGAACATTTCAGTGTAAATCAGTAAATGCTATCTATTGATTAAACCAAAACATGTTTTAAAAATGACGTGTTTCAAATGCCAAACAACGATTACCTTATGTGCTAATGGGGATATGTTAAATCACATTGGACATTAAGGTTTAGCTGCACATTTACAAAGCAACACACTGTAAACCAGCTGGGTGAGCGTTAGTACCTCATTGATCGCCAAACCACAGTGATACATCACAGCTCAATTGTAGAACCATTTGCATCTTTGTTCATTCATGTTTGTTGCACATTTGACTGTGCAGTTAACCTACAGATATTCACATTATTTACTACATAAAGAAAAGAGCGGTATAGCCACTTTGTACACCTACAGTACCTCTACATGTAAGGTAGCACACACATTCTCCACAGTCCTCACATGCAGCTGTCATTTGAATGAGTAGAGCAGTTCGGCAGTATGGCACAGACACAGAGGGTGAGCAGAGGAGAAATACTGGCAGCAGAGCCAGTCCTCCAGCTCAGCATTTCTCTCCGGCTCCAGTGAGCGCTCTGCAAATTTCATCATGAGTAAGGCTCGCTTCACATCCAGCCAGTTGAGGAGACCCTCATGCCTGGAGGCATCCATTAGGTTGGCGTCCTGGCTGTGTCTCTCCCTCTGCTGCTCCATGAGGTCCTTCCTTGGGCCCCACAGCAGGCTCTGGAGAATACGCTTAGCCTCTTGGATGTGGATGCGTTTGATGGGGTCTGGCTGAAGAAGTAGTTGGGCCAGCTTCTGGAGACCATCTGAATATAGGGACACAGACGGGATGGGAGGTAAGTCCTCACAGCGGTAGTCTTGTTCTTTAAGTGCTGGACTAACTTCAAATGGGTTGGGCTGGTGAAGGAGCTCATAAATTAAGATGCCAGTTTGGAACTCATCAAATTTGCGGTACTGAGCAGCAGAGACAATTTCTGGAGCCAGTCTGGCATGATCTCGTTTGGTTCGAGAGTCCACACTGTGAAAAGCACCATCTTCAGCAGAACGACGCATAGCTTTTGCAAAGTTGCTAATGAGGAGTCGAGGGAGATGTCGCTGAATGGCCAGAGGGCTGGATTCACTGTCAGCACAAGTGAGCGGTCGCCGATGATGTGAAACCAACAAAAGATTTTCCAGACAGAGGTCTCTGTGTGTCACTCCATTCTCCTTTAGGTGCTCAAGTCCATTACACAGCTGCAAGAGAAGGAAGCACACTCTCCTCTCGTAGACCTCAGGCTGTTCTTTATGGAATGCCCCCCACTCCCGGACAAAATCTGCAGCAGTTTGTTGTGGGACATCCGGTGTGATGACTACCACTCTTTCTCTGTCCATTGGCTGGGCAGTTGACAAAGCTGTTGGCTTAATTACCTCCTCAGAGGGCAACATACTCTGAGGTACACAAGCCATGAAGTGTCCACAGTCCTGCTGGAGGTTGAAGTGCGAAGGCATACTCTGTAGCACTGACAGTCCGTATAGATGACCCTGTTTGGCCTCCACAGATGGACTCTTGCAGATCTAAAGACAAGGAGATCAAAGGTAAGATTTCACAGATAAAAGTGAAGGGGGCAAAAAATAAAAGGGAATTTTGCATTGCATTTGGATTTATGCAGCACTTTTTAGAAACTCAAAGATGCTTTACATTGCATTATTTGTCTTCTGGTGGAGGTAAGCTTGCTTGGAAAATCCAAAATGATATCTCGCTGTATTTTTAATTGAAGGACTTTGTATTCTTGATCCCAAGCAAGTGATAGGCTACTATTGTAGCCGCAGTTCTAGTTTCTCAGACCATACCCACCAATCAATCAATCACTCACTCACACCACATTCATACTAGGCAAGGAGGGTTAAGGGTCTTGCAGAAGGACACAACAATAGTCTGCACTGGGTCCGCAGGACAACATGGTTTTTAAATAACACAAGAGACAACTGAAACACATTAGCATAAAACATTAGCATCCCTAACCAGCAATCACCAAAAACAGCTAGCTTACCTTAACAGCATAGGAGTTACTGGGATCTGAAGCACAGGCAGCTGAATAATACACTGCATCTCCTCCAATGCAGCTTGGTTTGTTGGAAATGAGTCGAAACAGAGACCAGTTGCTTTCTTCAAACCGCAGTGGATTTCTCTGTGAGCGAGTGAAGTGATCCTCACATTTTAGAGCTAGTCTTCTCAGAGACTCTGCATATAGTCCCCCGAGTTTGGAGTACACTCCCTCCCTGCTGTCGATGTTACTGAGCAGTGTCTGCAGCTGGAGAGTAGAGCCTACATTTGGAGCTGTACATAGTTCAGTGCCTGGCAGAGGGCCACTGAGCTGAGGGGAGGAGGAGCAGGTGATGCTGCTGCGACTGTGGACTCCAAGCCGTCTTTTCAATGGCTCATCTAATGTTCGAGATCTGGAGGGTTTCCCAAGGGCAGCATGACATCGCTCCAGACATTCATTTGATGAGAACATTGACTTTGGGTCCACAGGACTGGATGGTACGCTCGACTGGAAGCTAGCTTCAGGCATACACTTGGGGCTTTCTGAACCAGTCAATAGAAGGTTTGGGTAGGACCGAATGAACTTTTTTCCACTATCAGGAGCTGACATGGTTCTGTTGACCATTTTCTTTTCCGGTAGAGGGGGAGGTCGGTTACTTGAATCACATGTGTTTGGATGAGGAGAGCCTGGGGCTGATGCCAATGGACTGTGAGGAAATGGAGAGGAGCAGGACATTCGTGTAGCATCTCGAGACCCTGTGTAAGCAGAAGTTACAACTCAGTCAAGTGTATTATGGTTAGAGACACATATACACACAGCTTCCGTTCATTAGAAATCTTTTGTGAAGTGTTCATTCAAAATATTTTCAAAACCAACTTGAAAGTTAAGGATTAAAGTTCAAACTACTAAATTAAGTAAAGAGGCAAATGGTTGACTCTGAATAAAAGATGAAAATGCACTAGCATGCCATTACGTTGTAAAAAATGTATTTTATGATTTGATCTATCTAATCCACTATAACATTTTACTACTAATGTTAGAGCACTGTAGAATATAAGTTAATAATAATAATACAAAGATGGCAGCATCCAATATACTTAGTACTTTACTTTACATTGGATACTTACCAGTATCAGCAAGACTGTCAGTAGAGGCTGTGGGTAAACTGACATTCCCCAAGCCTCGTAGAGAGGATGCACAGCTTTCTACTGACCCTGGATTGCTGCAGCGATCTAGCTCCATGTTGCTGCCACTCATTCTTCCACATAGTCTGAAGGTAAAAGAAAAGTCATTACCCCAAAAACACAGCATACAGTTCACTGGTCGTGACATAAAACCCGATCTAAAAACATGTACTTGCTTGTCATGTGACAACAGCGCACACATCCCAATTCCTCTTTTAAATGTTGTTTTTTTTGTACCAAAACACTGTTGAGTGAATTTCCAGAGAGACCAAACGGACGGAACATATTTTAAATCAATGTATCCATTACAGGAATTAGGATTTTAACATGCCGCAGTAGTCCTTTAGGTTTGTATCCAAAACAGATGTATGTCCTTTTGAAGGAATCTCAGGATGAGCACACATCTACATTACACGAATGCAAAAGATAAAGTTGACCATTTAAATGAAAGTAATCTGCCAACAGGTCCCTACCTCATGCTGAAAAAGAAAGTCCTTGTTCAGGTGTCAGACTGGGAATGCCCCCTTGGAACACACTGGTGCTTTGCTAAAGCCTGAAGAAAGTAGTAATACAACCCTGCACCCACACGAGACATGGATGTATTTTAAGTTACTGTCCACCAAAAAAGCACAGCACATTAGAAGCGCAAAATGAAAATACCCTCACAGTGCTCATCCATACAAGCCATTGAATTTAAAGAAGCACCAACTCGGTCTTATGGCAACAAGATGCTATCTGCAGTGTAGCAGAGAGGCTTCAAAGTGGCACAGTGGTGGGTGGGGTCTAGGATCCAACTATTAAACATTAAAGACTCGAATCAAAATGAGACCCACTGAAACCGAATCTATGCCCAGTCTATAAATGTGCTGTGTATCTACTGCTGGTGACTAAGTGCCAAAGGGGTACTGTTTGGCAGTCGCCGCGGGCAACAATCTGCTCTCTAAAACCCCTCTCTAGGGCAACATCTGATCATCACTTGCCTTCATAACTGCCGGCTTACAAACATAGAAAATACAGGTTAAAACAGCCTGCACACCTCATACATGTGAAACTACTTTGATTGATCAACATTGCAGTCAGTAATTGAAGGTGTATGGATATGGTGCAGTACATGAGAAGTTGCATTATACATACAGTATTATGTAAAATACTGAAATATCTGTATCTGTAGGTTTTTTCCAGTCACCAGGATATATGTAGATACAACACTAAACCCTCTCTGATAAACATATAAACATAGGGGCTGAGAGCCACAACAGTCGTGGCTTGGCACATGTGTCTCACTGAGGTGTATTTTTATCAGTGCAGAATATTTGCAGTGTCATAACAGCAGAGATAAGCGCTTTCTAGAATTACCACAAACATAAGAGGCCTCGAAATGGGACCAGCCATTACTTTATTTGAGAGGTACACAGTTCAGATAAAACATCTGCTGTAACAAATTCACTTCTGCAACTTCACAAAAACACAACATGAACTCTTTATCATGTATGTGTTACTTGAAATAGCAAAAAGTTGATCCTCTAATGGATAGTGAACAAAATACTTATTTTAAAATTACTTTGTGAAAAGTTTTGCTGCAATATATTGTCTTTCAGCTGCAACACGGTACCCCCCTATACATACGTCCTGTCTTCATCTGATTATTGAACATTTTCTCTTTTAAAACTTGTAAGAATGAGCCGTGTAAGTCACTTTTTGACACTTTCAAGACTTTGGGATGAGAGCTGATTGGCTGTGCTGTCTCACTTCTGTATCTGAAAATGCTGTTCTAAAGCTGTGCTAGTGGCTAAAAAGAGATTGTAGTAACTAATCTACAACTTATCTTAACCCCATTGAGAATCTTTGCGATGTGCTGGACAAGGCTTTGCACAGTGGTCAAAGTGTGGTGAAAATTGAATGCAACACTGGAATGAAACTAATATTTTGACATTGCAGAAGCTTATTGAAACAATGGCGCCGCGAATGTGTGCTGCGATCTAAGCTAAAGCTGGTCCAACAAAAAATTAGAGCGTGTGTGCTGATGGTTTTTTTGGACATGCAGTGTATGTGACACAGCAGATCCAACCATCCTATTTTGTGGCAGTGATGAATTGAAAAGTCACATTACTGTCCTGAATGGAACAAAGCACACATTGAGCCAACAACTGCACCAGGCTCAATGATCACAAGTCATGAGAGTGACAGAATAATGATGCTGTGAATGAAAACAACAGTAACTGCACACACAAGACTGCAGTGAATCAAAAGCAGATCTGCACAGCCATACACATTTAAGAGCACCACCAAGCACCAGTGTGATCCACAAATCTACCCCCAAATCTAATCTTAAAGTTTAACAAAAGTTTGTGGAATGGGTTCTAAGTATAAGAGGTATTTATTCAATTTTAAACTAAGCTGCAAATATTTTGTAAACTTATATTGAATCTAGCATTTTACTAGTAACAGGATTATTTACATTTAAGTAACATAACTGAAATTCACACTATATCCCATCTGTGGAGTGTACATTTGCTCTTACCTGTGTAATTTCTTGGGTGGGGGAGGTGGAGGATTGGTCTCATGGCTGAATGCTCCTATTCCTACAGCTCGTAGCTCTGTTGAGCCGACATGCGATGGCTGCTTGGCTGGCATGCTGCCGTTCTGCTTGCCTTCCTCCCCTGCACCGGTGCCATCCAGCGCGTCCTGACAGGGACTATTGTTGATGGTAGCGACGGGGGCAGTGCCTGGCTCTGTGATTGGTGGAGGGCTGCTTAGGGCCTTACAGGTCCTGGCTTCCTTCCAGTTTGCAGCCTCTCCATTGATCAGTTTCAGCACTTGAGCAGTAGTCCCCTGATGTACGGCTAGGTGCTTTTTCTCACTTTCTACAACCGTTTTCTCCTCATCTTCCTCTTCTTCCTCAATGCGACAGTTCCATCCTGGAATGTTGTGATGGGACTTGTGCCGATCAACAGCCATGCTCTGGTTGTTGGTATGGACCTTAAAGTGACACTCTTTGGATGTGACGAGAAAAAGCATAGGAAGTTCTGGGAGGGGCACAGGGGAGGAGGCAGATGGGGTGAGACTGGAGGCACTTAGCTTGGGGAGATCAGGCAGAGGCACAGGAGAAGAAACAGAAGATGTGAGACTGGAGGTGCCCAGCTTAGGGGTCCGGTTAATTCTTTTGGGGGGAATGGGTGGGCTTGTTTGGGGTTTGGAAAAAACAGGCGGACAAGAAATTATCTCTGATGTCAATGACGGAGCACTTCGGCTGGGACTGGGCCACAGGAAGGCTGGGGTGTTTGTGTCTTTTCGGGCAGATGGACTGAAGTGACATTGGGTGCTCACTGCTGAATCTGGGCTGCTAAGATAAAATGTTCTATTGTTTTCCTCGGTGTGAGCAGCCATTACAGTGATGGTAGCCCGCTGAAACTCTCCTGGGCCATCAGGAGACCTCTTGATTTTGGTTGGCGATTTCAAGTTATCAGGCACCTTCTGCTTTTTCTTAGTGCTTTCTGCATATATAGGCTCTTTGTCCAGTGGCTCAGTGGGAGAGTTAGACACAGATTGTGAGTTTCTGGTTCCTGTTAGGATTTGGGGATTACTGAATTCAAGTTTACTTCCAAACTCTTCTGAAAGTGAACCATTACTGCTATGATAAGAGCAGGATGAGCTTGATGGACTGGGAGGGGACTGTTGTGATGACAGTGGAGTGGTACCATTAGAGTCCACATTCAAGACTGCGTTAAAGGAAGTGCTGGTGGCCTCAGTAATGCCCAAGGCTTTGGATTCATAACCATTGTGAACTTTGGTAGGGCTAGAAACACTGACATCCATCCCCTGTGAAGCTTGATCATGCTCTTGATAGTGTGTTTTAAGATCATTACCAATGTAAGTGCTCTTGCTGATTTCTGTAGAGATCTGTCTGCAAGTGTCATTCTGTCTAAAGCTTTGGCAATTTTTGCCATCTTCCTGTGTAACAAAAATGTTGCTGATAAGTACTGAATCTTTAGGCATCTTACTTGGAGACAAAGCACTCAATGAGAAACATTTACTGAGGTCCATCTTATTCTCAGGGTTACGCAGACCAGTTTCTTTGTGAGCCTTGTTACATCCATTTTTATCAATGTACAGAGAGGACAGGCCGAGAAGCTTTTTCAGTCCAAAACGCTCTACAGGACTCCTGGGGCTTTCCTATAATGCAATATACACAAAAATTAAGCACACAATTTCTCAGACATAAATGCTACAACTATTTTATTTCCTCACCTGATCGATGTTCATGTTGATATCAGTCATTGTCTCATTAGATTCCAGATTCATCATAGTGGGTTTGACAGCAATAGTAGGCTTACTATAAGGTGAAGATGCTGTTACTGCACCCTCCTCATCACCCCTCTGGCTGTGTCTTCTCAGGGAGGGCCCACTGCCAGCCCTGTGTGCACTGAGCGGGTGGAAGCAGTTCTTACAAGAGCCAGGTTTCCATACGTGTTCTGCAAAGTCGCTGCAGGCAGACATCTTTGATGTACTTGGGGATGTTTGGTCAGAGGAGGCTTTGAAGTAATGGTGCAATGAGGTGAATGCCTGTCATTGCTGGAAAAGAGAAAGATAAAGATTATTATTTAAAAAACAAACAAACATGGAAATATGGCTATATGACATTATTAACTTGCTGCTTGTCATGCTCATGACTGTCCCTTGGACTTTCAAGTATGCTGAATTTGTTATTTTAGAAAACCTTTCTGTGAAGGTGTTTCCAGTGAGAAGAGTTAAAGATGCCGAGTTAAGCATCCCCCGGGTCATCGTCAGAGCTAGCCTGACATGTGTGAAAGTTAACTTAAGATCTACTTCAGGCCTAAGCTGCTGTCTACACTGGTAACCTAAGAGGCTCCACATTACTTGTTCCCAGGGTCTCCCAAATTAGAGGCTATGTGATTTCTGTTCACCAAAACAGTCTGTTGCGAGTCCCTCTAGAGTCCTCCACTGCCCCGGCTGCACAGAGCAGATGAAGAAGGTTCAAGCATCCTAGAGGTTGGAATGTCAGGAATGTCTAAAGCCGCAGGTCTCACCAGGGTGAATTTCACACCCACAACAACCCCCTGCCCCCTCCTCTGTCCACAAACACTCACCCAAAAACCCTATTCTCCTTGTGTGTCCTCTTTCCTCTGGCTCTGTGTCCTGTTTAACCATGCTGACAGTGAAAGGATCAACACCACTTCACAGTCTTCACTTGTTTTCCTGCAGTTGGGCGTCCCACTTTATGTTCTTTGCTTTGCTTTAATTGCTTCTCAACAAGGTGCTGCAATGACATCCAAGGAACATTAGCCCACCTCCTAAACTCATTATTCACAGAAAATGGAGGAACAATCACAACTTCAGATGGTGCATACCAGAGCTAAAATTATCTTAATTATTTCTTAATAATGTATATACAATTTTAAAAACACAACACTATAAATAACTGATGTATTGAAATGGTTATGCTCAGCTTGAGCATCAAGCTATATATACATTATGAACTAATATCACTACGATGATGCTATGAGAGCATTCTTATTATTAAGTAGTATTTACAATATTTTTTTGATCTGTTTGACTCACTTTAGGAAGAAGCACCCACTGACCCATTGTTTGTATAACTTGCTCGCACCCACAAGGGAAACTTGCCTAACACATCTTATGCTTTTCTATGAGTCATACCCTGTGATGACTGATCAGAGACGCACAGACTATTAGGTTACAACAAAGTCTTTACAGCAAAGAGGCAGAGTTGCCAGAAAGAATGGAGTTTTCTGGGACAATTGGGGCTATAAAAACCAAGTCAAGTCATTCAAAACGTGCCCTTTGGCCGAGAGACTAGTTGACTGTTTAGTAAATTAAACCCAACTGACTGACAGATATAGCTCTGTTCTTCCACTTTCCCAGCAGGGAGTCAACAACAACAACAACAAACGACAGGTTACTTTCAAAGACATACCATATCTACACAAACCAGACTGTAGTATAGTTTTTAAGAGGCGACTCCAGTCCCTGTTGACATGTTCAGTTGTGTTTGTTTGAACAGAGATAGACCCTGCTTTCTACATTCCCCACACCTTCTCAAGCTCAAGGTCCAATATTTTTCACTTCTTGTTTGTAAAAACATCACAGCATCAAACTATTCAGAAGTAGTACTCTTAGTGCTCAATTATTCAATAACCATAACCAGCATGGAATTATTTCATAGATGTTTTCTTTGTATATTTATGTGTTTGTTATCAAATCAAATCAAGCCAATTTATGATGCACTGTGTTAGGCTTTAAAAAAAATACTCAGACTATATTCGTGGATTTCAGCTTCCCGTTTATGTGATATTTTAAGAACTTTTATCCATTGAAAAGATATATCCCACTGTTTTGTTTTTAATTGTTTGTTATGGCAACACGTTACATTCTGACACCCATAATTCTTTAAAAAGTAAGAATGAATGAAAAGTGGTCAGCAAAGTTAGGTGTCTTATCTACATCTACCAGCTGTTAAAACGGCAGCCCAAATCTCTCTGCAGAGGGCGTGCACACAGGCAAAACAGGAGCGACATAACACACCATGTGCCTGGCAGCTAAAGGTCAGTGTTTAGTCGCCTGTGTTTCACCACCGGTTCTTTAATGCGAATAGTAAACCCCCCTTGGAAATAACAAAGCGGGGACACAATCAAACGGTGAATAATGCATTTGATGTGATTTTTTTTTCTTTTTTTTGTTCGGCTGTTCGCTTTGCCCGATGTGCGCGCAGTCAGCCACGCACACTGAATACCAATTCTTTTTACGGGCAAAATCTGTCACGCTTGTCCACTCCGCTCACACGCTCCATTCAGTCAAAGTCTGTTTTCCCCCCAGAAGTCGCAAAAGATTTCCGCCAAAAGTTTACAGACGTAACAGCGGCATAACATGGAAGACAAAGTAGCAGACGAGGGCAGGAGATTATTGGCTCGCTCGACTACCACCACCTGTTTCGGCTGAACCCAACATTAGCCATGTGCTTCGGATGGACGTGATTTTAGGTCCCATTGTAAAAGTAGCCACATCCTCTAGGCATCAATTATAGGCTAAGGTTTGATCGTGAATTAAGTGAAGTAAAGGGGATTTGTAAATTGTCAAACATCTGGCATATTTTAAACGGGATGATGTACGGAATCTAAGTAATTGCGCACGTTTAACCACACTGAGCACTAAAACAAGGGATAAAATATCTATCACAGAAGTTGGGACAATAAAAGTGTTGTAGCCAATGTTGCCTGGTGCGAACTGGCTGCTTACCTGCTTTCTTCCCTGGTAACACGAAACCTCTTCAGCGTGAAAATTTAAAGGCCAAAAAACTCCAATTATTCCAGATGCAGACGACGCGGTGATCACGCCTTGGTCCGGCGGTGAATCAGAGCGGGAGAGCGCGGTGCAGCGGGGGATGCAGGAGGCTGGTGCTGGTGGTAGCTGTGGGCCCGGGCATGCTGCCACTGTTGCACGGTGCAGAGGTGGACTAGAGTGAGAAGCAGACGGCGCAGCAGCAGCAGGACTCCTCTGCAGCAGCGACCAGTGGAGGCGCACAAGGAGGTGGGAGGAGTCGGGACACAGCCATGCGCTCCGTCCAGTGGCGCTCACACAGTTTACACAGTTTACAGGCGGCTCTTACTCCTTACAAGATACGCACGCATGTACTACACATGTAGGCTGTATAGCGCTTTGGAAAGCTGTGCTTGTTGTACATGTCCATCCATCATTTTCTTCCGCTTATCCGGGGCCAGGTCGCTGGGGCAGCAGTCTAAGCAGGGACTTCCCTCACCCTAGAAACTTCCTCCAGCTCCTCCGGGGGGATCCCGAGGCGTTCCCAGGCCAGCCGAGAGACATAGTCCCTCCAGTGTGTCCTGGGTCTTGCCCAGAACAAGTCTGGGACACCTACGGAGAGAGGTGTCCAGGAGGCATCCGGAACAAATGCCAGAGCTACCTCAGCTGGCTCCTCTCGACATGGAGGAGCAGCAGCTCTACTCTGAGCTCCTGCATCACTGCAGACGCTGCACTGATCTGCCTGTCAATGTCACATCCATCCTTCCCTCATTCAGAATCAGAAAAAGGTTTATTGCCATTGTCAGTGAACAAAATTCACAATTCAACTACGAAGACTACCCAAATTATTATGCAAATAATAGTGGTTAATATGCTAACAAATAATCACAATTTTGATTTTATCATAACTCATGTCTTATATTTTAAGAAGCAACCAAAGCAATGGAATTGTTCTAAGAGTTCATACTTCCTTGTGATTGGTTAAATCCACACCTCACTCACTCAGTGCACGATGGCGCCCAGTCAATAGGGTGATAGAACTGGATTAAACAGAGAAGCAGGGAAATTGGCAATTTCACCAAAATGGCCAAAGGGATCAGATAGCAATTAGATTTGTTTATTTCACTGAACTCTATGCAAATTATCAAAGGCTTGTTGTAGAGAATAGATGTGTAAGCTTTTAAGACACAATTTTTTCTGTATCCTTAATCAGAAATGTCTTACACAATAATAAAAACTATTGCAGGGCCGAGCCCGGCGAAACTGAAGCACAGCTTCATTATAACAAAAGGCAATGGACAAAATGAGATACTGTCAGC
Organism: Rhinogobius similis; assembly: GCA_019453435.1. Classification (NCBI taxonomy): domain Eukaryota; kingdom Metazoa; phylum Chordata; class Actinopteri; order Gobiiformes; family Gobiidae; genus Rhinogobius; species Rhinogobius similis. The sequence goes on along the minus strand of CM033619.1, from coordinate 32,140,169 downwards.
CCACTATGAAGTCACGTTCTCTGAAGGACATGGTTTTGTGTGTGAATCGATTGGATATGCAGCTCCACCCGGTTTCCTGAAGCTCACCAGAAGATTTATAACAGTGCTAAAACACCACAAGTGTCTTCTGGTGCTTGATCCATTGATATTCAGACTGAAAAAGACAAAGGGAAACATTGTACTTATCCAAAATATATTATAAGTTTTATCCTAATTCATACCACATATTTTGTTCTGCACCATGAGCATAATTATAATAATCTTGGTTGCAAACACTTAGGCAGGACTGTCATAAATCTGCCTTCATAAACACAGCAGTGCAAATGGAAATCTCCAAATAATTGTTGATGCTGTGAGAATTTTAATTACAGAACAGAGACGGGGGCTACATCCATTATAGGCTCTAACCACATAATTTCTTCTGCTGAAATTACATGCGGGGACTGTTTGTGCCTGAATCACACACACAATATTTCATCATTCCTATCTCATCTTAAATCCATAAAAGCCAAGCCAAATGCAAGGGATTGTGTGGAAGGGCATCCTGTGTAAAAACATGTGAAATGGATTTGTGGAGCAGAAGGTTTCGAGATTCCAAAAGGATAAAAGAAATGCATGTCATACAAGTTAAACTTTTTTTTAAACAGAACCACAGCCACAACAGCGCCTATAACTTATGACATAAACCAGGCCAATGCCCAGACACTGCAATATGGGATGACTTTGGAAAGAAGCCAGGACTGCTACAGCTGCAGCATCTGAGACAGGAATATGAGCAATGCGGTGATGTATGATGTTAGTATCAGTCTCCTGCTCTTACACGCCCCAACACACAAGAGCAAGCAGTGCAGTATCAGTAGTAGCCTTCATTTAACTTCCAATTTCAGGAAATGTGACTAAAGACTATTGCTTGTTTTTTTTTTTTTAGGAAAGACACATGTTGATGAGACAAGTCTGCCTTCCTGTCGTGCTGGAGAGACTGGACTGTGATTGTCAGAGAGGCTAAGGTGGGTCAGGAGGTAAGTGGGATAAATTGGAGGAAGTTGTGCCAGGAAGGGTATCCTGTTTATAATTAAAAAAAAACAAAACGCAAAACAAATCTGTCAGACAATTTCTTCTGGACAGTTTTGTTATTGTTTGAAATGGGTCAGATTCTCTTTTTTATGGCTCTTTAATTGACAGACATTCAGTTTAGATATCAAAACTGCAACAACAAAAACACACACCCAATCTTACAGCATTTCTCGTTAGTTTCAGCTTTGTTTAACGTAAAAGAGAAGGTCCCTGTTGCCTGTTTATTTGACCTGATTGACGAACTATGTTGCTGTTCTGCTTTCTATTTCTGCGTGTCACTTCCCTCTTCTACAGGAGGCCCATAATAGATATCCTGTCACAACACCAAAAGGCCTTTGTTTGCATTTGGCCCACACGTCAAGAATACTCTTAATCTCGTTACTCGATACTCACGACTTACCATTTGAAATCCAACTCAGCTCTCCAATTCACCTCTGATGGAAATCTACTGCAAAAAGGCTCGAGTTTGGGTCCAAGTGTAATCTGAAGCCTGGGATGAAAGGATACAAGCTGTTTGTAGTCTGCCCATGTTTACTACTGTTGAGAAACTACAAAAGAGGGCCAAAATGTACACCTGCCCCCCAGGACTTACTTTCTTCTCCACAGGTCGTCCCTTTTTAAGTTTAAAGGTGACCTTGCTGTGTAACTGTATGCCTTTGAGAGCAAGCCACCTGGAATTAATGATGTTGTGTGCGCTGCCTGGTACAGTAGTGGTGTTTTGGCAACGTGGCATTTCTATGAGCTGAAAGAGCTGCCTTGCAATTATCAAGAAGTACTGTTACTTACAGTACTGCAAGAATGACTAAAGTTGGGGGAAAGCAGTCATGTAAATGATCACTTTTGCTTCACCGTGGCAGTCAGGACCACACAAGGCATAGACAATAGCAGGATAGATTGGAACAAGTCAAAAGCGATACAAAATAAGGCATAGTTGCTACCAAAATGTGGTTGATGCATGGCCTTGAGTTAAAGCCGGGATACCTCATTTTCACACAGATTTTAAAATCTGTGTAAGTTGTCCCTAGCTCTCACAAACTGGCAAAACATTAATATGCACATGCATTAACTACGGGCACATGCACAGTGTTACAAAGACTTTCAGACTCTGAAGTGAAACAGGGGCGGACCATCCAAGCACGGCCAATCAGAGCACTTTTTTCAGCTCTTACATCCATGTTGATGAGACATAAAATGCTTTATTATTATTTTAAAAGTTAGTAGTTATTATTTTAAAAGATACTCTTTGGTTGATAACACAAAATGTACTCATGTACAACAAAGGCAGGTACCCTAACTTTAATGGTCTCTAGAAAGTCTACAAAGAAAACAAGATAAATAAAATATACTTTTGTTGTTTGTTCCATATCAGAGATATAGAGATAAATATAAAAGATGAAGTAATTAACTTTACATGTTTCATGTGTACCTATTGTCTGATATAGAAGAAACAACAAAAGTAGTCTATTTAAGACAGATGAATATTCTTAACTTATTAAGGTTAAATATAGCTGCGAAAATATAGCTGCTATGAATTCATGATTACAGTTTCTATTTAGCCTTCTGAAATGAATGAAATCAGGCATAGCATCTCACAGGCATGAAGTGGTTCATTTATTTTTACCCCAAACTAAATAGCGTTAATGTCCTGCCTGTCACATTTTTCTCATATTTGCTACAATGTCAACATGCCAGTGTACCTAGACGTTCCTGCTCTTGAGCCATTTGTTGCCATGGCACCGTGTAAAGAAGTGGGTAAACGAAAGATAACGCAACACCAAGCCGCACCTCGCATACACAAACCCACCTCATTTTAAGTCGTATCACCCACATGCACTGATGATGACGAGATTGCTCCTTCGTCACATTCCAGTACCTGCCCCTACAGGCCGGATATGGGTTTATGAAATGCACTACACTGCCAGTTTTCATTTCCACATCCACCCAACACATAATTCCTTTATAAGATTAACAGGGCCTTATATAATCCACCTTCATCATCCGGATTACTCAAATGGTACAATACAGTATCGAGACAAATTATGAAAGATTTTGAACTTTAACTTGAAAGGTTTTGGACAGTGTGTCAGAGAGAATGTGAAAATGTGTTGTGTCAACTGAAGGCTCTCCATATTGACAAAAGTGTTTAATTTCATCATCGTTTTTATACTTTACTAAACTATTTCCACAGTAGGTCTACTCCTACTATACTTTTGCCATATGTTTTTAATTTTTACCAGCTACTGTTAATGCAAGACCAAAGCTAAATGTATTGAATGAGTGCTACTTCATTACTCCAATGTCAGTGTGGTGTTGTAGAGCAGCTGATCAGTTTCCTTTCACCTCTAAAATAACCCAACGGTGACTTGTTTGTCCCAGATTGTGACACTGATCTGCTTGAGTAATTAACCCACATAAACAAGTGTTGGCTTTAGAGTTTCCCCAGACTCACACCGAAACATCTGCTACATGAATTAGCTGACTAAATACTCAACTCTCACCAAGATGGTAATTCTGTGTCAGTTTACCATGTCACATGATGACAAAAAAGGTATTTGTGTTATTGTATGTGGCTGTGCGCTTGTGTTGCTTTTGTGCAACTGACTATTTTACCAATTTGCTGCTAATAACAACTCGTAAATTTGTGCTCTTATTGTGAGGTTATTGTGGCTATATTATTGTATTGTATTACGTTTTAAATGTATGTCTTAATGAGAGGATATAAACTTTTCAGATAAACTGCTGATTGATTACACCCCTCCAATGATTGACAACTAATTTGCTTGGCGGGCTTCATCCTAGACTTCAACAAAGGATAGTAATGCCCCACGAGCTGGGAATTAGTTTGTTTTCAAGTGAAGTGTTATTATTCCACTAGATGTTTTAACCCCGTGTACAAAAGTCCCCCTCATAGTCTGTAGTGCCAGGGGCTATGTGCAGAACACAGGCCTGAGCAGAGTATGAATCACACTTATTTAACACACGAATGTTGTTCTGTGTAAACCTCACCCCCCCAATTCTTCTCTCTGTTGTGTGACCCTCTGGAGGTCAACGTGTCTCTGTATCAGGTCCAACAAAACATCGGATGGAGACAAATGGAAGACATAATAAACAGCTAAATATAAAAAGATAGCAGGGATGTCCATAGTAACCTTAGTCAGACCCATTTTTGTCAGCCTTAAGACGTCAGAGTTTTCTACCATTCTAACCTCAATGACTAACATTTTGGAGTGAGACAGTTCACACAATAATATCCAAGTCGGAACAAAGGTGTAATGGCTTTGTCAAACCTCTGCTAAATGCACCAATTTCTATGAATCACTTTATTGACAACCGATCTGTAGCCACTTTTATTTGTTTATTTTCAATGTGAGGAAAATCGTTTTGGACACCCTTGATCCAAATTCATACATGTACCCATTGTAACTATATGTGTTACATGTTTGAGGCGACATCATCCGCCTCATAAAGTTGTACGTGAGTGATGTCTGTCTAACTTTGAGCAGAAACAAAATAGCGAGGCTCTGTAAATGGCTTTAATTCTGAAAGTAGAAGTAAGTTATCAAATAGTTTCAAGTATAGTTCTTCATAATTGCTCACATCCCTATTACAATGACTTTTTCATTAAATTTTAACATTTCAGATTTGTTCATCAAAGCACAACATTATCCTAAAAATGCCCTATATTTTTCCCCCTGATAGACACATCTTTGAAAATGTCACTTTGAGAGAGGTTGAAGAATGTGTTACATTTCATAGCCCTCTCAAGCACGGTTTGGTCACTAAAGCTTGAAATTCCTCACAGGTTAGTCAAAGTCAGGTCAAGTTGCGAGGAACTTGTCAGACCAGTGGTTTCTCACTCTGCATTTATGTATCGAAAAACAAGAGCAACAAGAACCTAGTGTGTCCTCTCACCCAAGATTTTGTTTGTATGGCTCTGTAAAAGAACTGCATCATCAGCACTCAAACCAGAAAACCACAAAGGTCACAGCATACAAGTTAATACACTTCATTTCGCTAAATTCAAGTTTGACGTTTATCTGACAATTGAGTGCTATTTTTTGTACCTAATTAGTAATAGTCCATATTTGTCATTTAGAGTGCAAAGAACGTCACCTATCACCTTTTGCACAAACAAGAACAGAATAATCTAGAATCATATGAAGCGTTTCCAGTACGGAAATACACTGAGCACGTAAGCGAGAACATGTGAAACCACAGAATAGACAGCGAGAGATAGAACCACAGGCCTACTTTCAAAATAACCACAGTGACAAGAAAACGGCATGTGCAAGAATGTTTACTTCCAGCAATTTCTCACTAATACAAATCTAAAAATAAAACAAACAACAGAAATTGTAGTAAATGAATAATATTGTTAGTATTGTATTCTTTCTCCAGAATAATTTGAAATAATTCACAAGAAGTGTATATTTGCGGGTATCCTAAAGTTTTGGACTATAGCAACAATATACCGAATAGAATGTTTATTTTGTTTTATTTTTACCTTTTATATAAAAATTGAAACCTGCACTATGAACACCAATAAGAACGCCTTATCAGTACAGATCTACGTCACTAATACAACCATTTTGCAAGGAGGTTTACACAAAGAGCTATTGACACGTGGTGCAGCTTCAAGGACACATAGCCAGACACTTTCATGTATAATTTAACAAGGCCACATCTGGTGCTCAGCCCAGAGCGCTGGTGGTGGGTGATCACACTCTTCGGCACATATGATCTCGTCTCTCTGGTGGACATAACAGGCATTCCTCTGACACCGCTGACACGTTTGGGTCTCAGCTGTGGAGAGAGTTAAGAACTGCGGGCGGTGACACTTCCTCTACCTTCACGCTCCCAAGAGAAATGTTTTTGTCAACAATGTATGTTTGTCCACCACGAGTAAAGTAGGATGTGCAGATATCAGGCTGGCAGACAATACAAATATCAATGTAATAAATCATTTACAGCCCTGTCCATTTGAGTATGTGATGTAAGCTTCATGTTGTCTCGTGGGAGCCTGGATGGCAGGGAACAGCGTCTGCCCAGGAGATTGCATTACCAGCCAGTGCATTAGGATAATGAGAGCACCTGCTCACTGCAACTGTTATTATCTCACTCTGAAACAAGGGCACAGTTGATGATGCGAAATTAAAATGTGCTGATTAATTATTATGTGCATAGCGGGGAGAAGAAGATGACTGAGATTATGTAAGTGTTACTTAAAAGCTAGACAAAAATCATTCTGAATGTTGTTATCGGGGCAAAAGTGAAGTGGAAGATGTGGTTTCAAACTGGGATTAACCACACAATACCAAACAATATGAAAAATCAAAGTGGTTTCGGCAAATGAAGAATGAACTGTGAATAACATTTCTGATTAATAACAGTAATACAACAATAATGAGGTTATAATGGACAAAAATACTCACACCTAAATACTGACCACACAATAGTTTTTCATTTTATCTACAGATATATTACTTTACTGCTAATTATAATTTTTGTGAAACTCAAATACAATTTTGAGACTTGAAAATATATATTTTTTTCTCATCTTTTGTAGTAGAAAAACAAACTAACTGAAATGTACAGACAGGGAATGTAGAATTCTTGCTTACTTTTTTTTGTAAAGGCTTAATCTTTAACCTCTTGAGTGGTTCTGGCTCCACAGTCCAAGTGGATGCGTCAGTCCTAGTTCATCTGCAGCCTGTCCGTCCGTGGGAGTAGGATCTCTCCTTCACTGTGGTTCTCCCCGAGGTTTCTACTTTTTCCCATGGGGTTTTTTGTAGTTTTTCCTCGCCGCGAAGGAGGGTCAAAGGACAGGGGCATTCTGGGACAGTTATTTGAACTGCTTTTACCTGTGGCCCATCGAGGCAACTGTTGTTGTGATTTTGGGCATTATAAAAATAAATTGATTTGATGATTTGATTTGATAAACTTAATTTTGCCTCCAGTCACGTCTATTCTGAAATCTGGACATTCTGACGGTGTTTTAAAGTGTCTTCAGTAGATCAGAATGCATGAGTTTATATTTGGTAGGACTGGTAACATGTATGCGTTGTAGAATTAATTGAAGTAGTTACCCGAGAGACATGAACCCTCAAGACGTTGCAATCATGTGCGTTCCAGTCTAATCCCAGTCAAACTATGCTTCCGCTGTAGGGAGTAATCGATGACGTCAGCCAAGATAACAAGAGTTGAGCTGGCAGTGTTTGACTGGCATGGTAAGTTTGTACGTGTAGACATGTTACAGTACAATATAAATACATGATGTAGGCTATATTCTATTTACTGAATGAAACTGTGAACTATGTGTGTGCGGTTCACAAATTTTCTAGTTATAATAAAGGTGTGATATTTTATTGCACACTGGATTTCAACGTACATCTGCCTCTCACAGCGGTTTACCCAGTGCCAGATTTCATATCCACAATCAGGAAGTGCTTCCACAACACGCTCATTGATCACTGATTCATGAAGAACACACAAGTACTTCAATAGTTTCCACAGAAGCCCCCGCAGAGCCCTGGCCTCTCATATCAAACGCTCTCCAGATTAACAACAGGCCGAGGAAAGCCACAGCAGAGCAGGAATATTAAAAGCAGAGCCAGCTACAAACTGCAGAGCTCAGCACAACACAGAATGGTGCAGATTTATTATGTGTGGGGTCAGGAGAAAACATGGCTAGTCATAAGATAACAGAAAGCGAAGAGCTTTAAAAATGCATGAGAATGATATTAAAGGTGCTTTTTACTGCTTATAGATTTATTTTGACACCATTTTAAAGGCTCATCCTTCAAGAAAACAGTTTTAATATTGTTTTCTTAAAACACACACTGTGAGATACAACAAATTTGTGTTATTTATACAACTATTCAGACAAATGTAATCCACAGGGAAATTTACATGAGTTTATGTGATCACACTAAATGACTTATTACTGTGATTTTTCAGCTTTCAAAAGTGTTTTGACAATGATTCCATGAGTAGTTAAGCTATATCATAAAAGAGGTGGGGTACAAGGATATAAGGAGCATTAAAATGTAAATATAACATGAGGCATGGTTTTTAGTCCTCTATTTTAGATCACAGAGAATCCCTGCACCACATGCATTTCTGAACATAAAATATATATATAAATGTACATATTGAAGTTTTTGTTATTCCATTTACATACCTATTGTATGTTTTTGTTGTCAAAATACATACACTAAGTACACTTGTGAAAACGTACACATTTTACATTTTTGGAAATTATGCTGCTTGAGAACGTGAATGGAAAATGTACATATTTCATGTTTTGCAAATTATGTTACATAAGAATATCAATCAAAAACGTACACATTACAGTTTATTAATAATAAACCCCAACACAGACTCAAAACCTTTTTCTCAAAACAAAATGTGTATGTTTTCCACAAACGTACTTACTGAACGTATTTTGATTAGAAAAACGTACAAACACGGAAATGCAAAAAGGTAAATTATGTACACGGAGATTAGGTTGTTTAAGGTGAGACACTACATGTGAATAGGAAAAAATCTTAACTTTAAAGATATTAATCTGAAACTTCGCCTGTAGTTTACTCCCATAAATGTAAGAAAATGCATTTTAAGAAAACGGCCTTTGAAGTTACAACGTCCCAGAGAAATCTATGGATGAAGTGGATTAAATGAAACAATAAAATATTTTTAGGAGCAGATTGGGCAAGTTTGTTGTTTCCACATGAAAGCTTATGTGTTGAGAGAGCAAACTGACCAAAAAACAAAACATTGAAAAAAAAAGAGTTTTGGCTGTAGTGTCTCACCTTAAACTGTTGCCTGTAAATGTCTTGGTTTATGTTTATACTGTACTTTGTTTCATTTTGAATCTTGAGCTAGCCTTTTAAAACGTTTTATTATCAACAATATGCTTGATAAATACATACATATACATAGCAGTAACTGAAGCCCTGGTTACTACACCACACTGCAGAGAGAGCGCTGTTCTTGCTTTGAAGAGATCTGTGGGTGGTCTGGGGAAGCCGCTTTCTCTTATTCTCTTTCTTCATATTAAAATGCAGGACTGGAGCCGAGCGCGCCTGTAGGCCAGAGCAGAGGAGCTGAACTTAATAAGCACCTGTTTGGGGGGAGTGGGGAAAAGACAAGAAATTCCTGTTTAGTTAGTGTGTGTTCGTAGGAGCCCATCACAACAGACATCAGCCGACCATTTGTTGACAGAGGCAGGGTCTTGAGTTGTTGTCCGTTAAGGAGCAAATGTTTGTAGTTGTTTTGATGGCAGCTGGTGTTAAGGGTGGATCTGTTTTGAGAAAAGGGGGCATTCTAGTCTAACCTGACAACAACGGACAAAATCAATAAGAAGAGTCCTGCCAGGTGATGGAATGTGTTTGTAATTTAATTTGAGATATTAAATAACTCAAACTAATGCATGCAGCACAATATACAGTATTGATCCCGACTAATAAGAAGATCTATTATTATTACATTTTTAAGATTGCATTACGCGTGTGGGTGTGTGTTTACAGGTTGCACGTTTGGGATCAAATTGCGATTTTTCTGACCAGCGTTGCAATTTTGTGATTAGATTCGCAATTTATGAGTTTTGATAATATGATTGAATACTTACATATTCAAGGGAGGATGGAAACGTAGACTAAATTGATCCAAAAATGGGCAAATATTTGAACTGCCAAGGAATCTGAAGGGCTTTGCGTACCAACAATGATGCCATAATGTACCACAGTTTGAAAACCAGTGATGTTGGGTTGCAGCTAATGATCATTTTGGTAGACGATTGATTAGCGATTGTGCCTCTGATTAATTGATTATAAAAACGTTTGATCGATTGACCTCAGCCCAACATTATAGCAATCTATCAAAAGGCACAACATTGTATGCCCTGCCTCAAAACAATCAAACAAAACTCCTTCTTATAAGACCCCTTTTTCTTGTTGTTGTTGTATTCATTGTATGTTTTGTTTTGTTTTATTTGTTTGTTTTTGTTATTAAAAGAAATACAAAATATTAAAAACTACTAATCACAAAAAAGATAAAAGATAGCAGGGTTTTATTCAAAGTAGAAAAAAAATACTGAAATATACATTTAAACTTCGGGATTAGTCGTTTTTATGCGAAATAAAACAGGGTATTTTGTTGTTTGTGTAGGAAATTATAGTACTTTTATGGTATGGTCATTTCAGCCTTTGCGACGTGCTTCTGTGGCCATTCAAATTGAGATTTTGTATCGATTGGGATTAATCTGGCAGCCCTAGTGTACAGCCTTAACACCTCACCCTAAAACCACACTGGCACGGTGGCTGCGTGGCTGGCACTCTTGTCCTACACTAAGATAAAGCGTAAGCAAAACAAAAAAAACTATCTGATTTCATTGAGAGAGTAACCGTAAACAGTAAAATTATCAGTTTAATTTGTAGGGCAAATAAGTAGAAAAAAGTGTTTGTAATGACAACAATAGTCCGGGTGCAGACATCAGCAGCTCCCGGCCCACAGTGATAAGATGAAGAAGATGTTCTCTTCAGAAAAAACTGGAAAGGAAAAACTGCAGTGCGTCTCTGAGGAAATAAGACACTATAAACGTGAGTGCTCTGGGACACGTCTGATTGCTTTTCTAACCCAGTGGAAGTGCTGAATGTGTTTCTTCAATCGCCCTGTGATAATAGACAATAGTGAAACAAAGGAACTGAGTTTACTGTTTGGAAAAGAAACTCCCATTAACTCTTTTCATTTCTGTTTTTCAAACTGTTCAGACAAAACCTTTCCTTTGACAGTATTCACGCTTTGTAATTGGAATGAGAAATTATGTATGTGTTTACAGTAATGTTGTATTATCCGTATTATTAGAATCATGTGTGTACCACCATTATATCAATGTATGTTTTTTAAGAATCTAAAAATGTAGTAATTTATCATTATTTCACCTCATATCAACTTTCTCCATAAACAGAATTGCATAGGTATAACAAGGACTCCATCCTCTCCATCAGTGATCCATAATGGATGCCTTGCTGTGGATGGAAAAGTTGACAAACAAGTGCTAAGCGTAAAACAGGCCTCCCATGAACACTTTCCCCCATTGGCGATGATTTGCTGCATTCCTCCCTGACACTGTCAAAGCTACCGGGCAGAGCAGGCTCCTCTTAAAATCTGTGTGAACATCCTGTGAACAAGGAAGGAACTACAAAAATGTGCTGCTGCCACCAGATTCTCACAGGCCAAAAGAGGCGATCTCCTTGTAAATGCCATGTGTAAATCAGATAAAAACACGTCTGTAATTTTAGATTCCTTCGCCTGGATGTGTCCTTTTTGTGCAAGCGTCACATCACGTAGGAGTAGTACATATTCAGGTTAGTTAAGAAGATACTGTAGTGTGATTAATGACGTCTGACATCTACTGCTGGTTGTCAAGGGTCGCAGGTTGGGCAGCCACTTCAGACTGTAGAAAAAGGGGAACACATCGTTGAACGTGGTGGGACACGGCGGGACATGGAAGATATAGATATAGATATATAGGTGCCCTGAAAGCCATCTTTAAAAATAATAATGTTGTGTAAAATTATGTTTTAATATAGATCTAACTTTTTATACAATTAAAGTCAAATCAATTCTCTAAATAGGTGGAACCAGGGACACTGGTCTAAATGGCGTTATAACCAAAAGAGGCATAGGTGGTCTATAGTCGCAGGTGGAATGAGCCCTGAGAGAAACTGACTCGGGCCAGCACCACTACTTGGCTAAATGTATGAAGTAGGGTTGCAAAATGTTAGGGGAATTACCATGGGAATTATCAGGAATGCATGGGAATTAAATGGAATATAGGGGAATTATTGTGACTTAACAGGGACTTACACTGCTGGAGGTTGTCTCTTATTAGGGAGTGACGCAAATTTAAAAATTTGCTTAAAAAAAAAACCCTGCTTTAGACATTTTGAACACCCTTGACATACTTTTCACGCTCAAACCCTACTGATTATTGAAATTCTTTGTCATAACCCTTGTCCTAATTAAATATGTCACTCATGTTTTGACAATACCTTGTGCTGCATAAATCAGAGGACACTCTCTAATGGCTGGTGACTGGCCACAATAATGTGCGTGGTTAATCTTTTCCCATACATTCAGCCAGAGTGTTCTTTTTGGAGCTTCAACACAATAACCTTTTGTGAGTAGTTTCCAGTAAGCCCAAGCCGCCGCTCCTCTTTCTTAATTGGCCATGCTCTGCTTGTGGCATTGTGGCCAGTCAGAGTGAGTGCGCCAATCTGAACTTGGTGAAGCATACGTTATTCAGTTGTTCAGACATTGCAAGCCGTTTAGTCAGGCATCACTCTGTTTTCTTCTATTTACTGTTCAGGTTTCTCGTATAGACATTTTAAAAAAGTTATGTCATCAGAATGTTTCATAATGTCCCGCAGGCAATTGGAAGTGAAATGAACATTACGCATTTTCAATATTCCACTTGATTTAAGATCTCAACACCAAGGATTTTCTATTTTCTTAACAAAAATAAAATGCAGTTTTGAATTTCCAGTTTTTTTTTTAAGTGTTTGTCCAGTAAAACATTTAGCCTTCGTCAGAAAAGTTGGTGTGTATGATAAGACTCGTACAGTAAATAAACAAACACTGTTACATACATTTGTGCACGCTTTCAACCAGACTCTTATAATGCTTACATGTAGCAAAGGGGTTTTCATTTCCCAAACTTTTATGTTAATCTGTGGCTAATCCAAATTCCTCCAGTGAAATCCTGTTATGTTCCACTTCACTTTTGCCTTTTTAGCGGGGCTTATTTCTTACAACAATTAACAACACTATAATATTGCCGTTGCTCTGGACCTGAGCTTGTACCAAATTGGCAGAGGTTGCTGATAACTTGTTGCCAAGGGTTTGTGTACAAAGTAAACCTAAAACTATTTGGACTCCATTGTTGCCGTGATGATTTGTGATACATCATTAACAAAGGCCTAACAGTGAATCTCCTAAACACAAATAGTCCATTGTATTGGAACATCCTTGTTGTTTTATCAAGCTGTTTTTGATGAGGCAACATTTTAGAGTGTGATTAATTTGGCTGTGACAGAAAATATGCTGAAAGTGTACGTTTTCGTGTGTGCCGTGAAACAAAGAAGTCATTTAGTTCAACAAAAGACAGTCTCGAAAGCATTTTTTGGTCATGAATCACCCCCAGTCGGCGAACAAAGAGCGGCTGGTGGAAGTGCAGTATCAGTGTCGTCCTGCTCAGGGCCATTGTTGTGCTGTTGTTCAGTGTGTGTGGTCACAGAGTCTTCCTGCTGTAGTTTCTCTTCCCGTCCCAGAACAGGAAAGATGACACTTCTCTGGACGCACAGCTCTGACTCACGTAAGAACAGCCCTATTATGTTCCTCAAACACCTTTTACAAAGAATGTAAGTAAACTGCGAAGTGACAATCCAATCGACTTTATTTATATAGCACATTTCATAAAGTGCGGCACAATACATGTAAAAATAAAATAAAATACAACTATAAAATGATGCTCCATTTAACTCCACTAGTCCTCATTTAATGCACTAATAGTGGATTCAAATGAGAGCAAATGTAACAAATAAGAAAAAGGTAAAATCATTAATACATCAATATATTTTTGAAAAAACTAAAATCATAGTCGACCACACAACTCATGCCGTGGTAAAAGCCAGCAAATAAAAGTTGGTCATGTCCTGTAATTTCCAGGACAAGATTTTGATTGTGTTAGTCATGGGGTAATAATTCTCCTCCATAAGCAAACTACTGTTATCTGATTTCTCCAGAAATATTACAGCATACTGTATTAGGTTTGCCTAGTTAAAGAAACATACTTTTAAGGGATACTTTATCATGATTTATTAGTTTCTCCCAAGGGACTAATCAATACTTATCGATTCCCTCTTTTTGATGATGTGTGTGCACAAGTAGCCCAGATGAAAGGATTCGGTTTTCACTTTTTTTGACTATTCAGTAAGGGCATCTCTTTATCTAAATGTGCAACTCAGTAGTAAAGCCTGTATCAGACACTTTTCCATAATGTATTCCTATTACAGCATGCTATAGGTCATGTAACTTGTGTACTGGCATTAAACTTATCTATCCCCAATGGAGGCGATGCCAGACACCTCAGATCTGTGGAGAGGCAAGCTCACAGTAGGAATGCATGTTTTTCTTTTTTTTTTTCAATTTTCTTTTTTTAAATATGTCAGAAAAACAAACAGAACAAACATCAACAGAGTGAAAAGACAAAATAAAAATAAAACAGAGTAGAATAAACCAGAAAAAAGGTAATCTGCGCAGATGTTCCTCTTTGTTGCTGAATTTGTCCAAACTTAAGTTCGAAGTTAAAGTCAAGGTTTTTCAGTCCAGTCCATGACAGTCATCCATTTCACCGGTATCCACTTAATTTCTATTGTTGGAGTTTTACAACAGAATGCATGTTTTCCAAGGTATTTCTTTTACCTGTGTGATGAAGACAAGCCCTTTCATTTAGTTTAAAGCCCTTCTGAGATGAAGCGTTGCTGTGGTTGCCTTTTAAGTAGTTGCCCGACACAAACAGCGGTCTAAGTGGGACTTCCTGAATAAATATGCATTAGGAAAAAGATGTGTTTCCTTTGTTTAATCTTGGCGTTGGTTGGCCTCTTGGTATGACTGGAATGTGCAGGAGAGGAGCTAAAATTTGAGTGTTTGGATGCCAACTGCTTTGAGGCTCAGCGTGAGATTTAGCGAGAGCACTCCCTGCACAAGGCATGATGGGACATGGAGGCTGGCATAGAAACCCTGGGGTAAGACTAAACACAGTAGTTAAGACTCTTGTGCCAACTCCTTGACATTATTGACCAGGAGGCAACACCTGGGACAGCCCACGTCAGGACACCCGCACCATCTGTCTGCTTGTATCAGTGATTAATGACGAACGGTGGTTTTGTTAGCTGTCGTTGTCTGTCCTCTGGCAATATGTGCTCCATCCATCCATCCATCCATCCATCTTCTTCCGCTTATCCGGGGCCAGGTCGCGGGGGCAGCAGTCTAAGCAGGGACTCCCAGACTTCCTTCACCCCAGACACTTCCTCTAGCTCCTCCGGGGGGATCCCGAGGCGTTCCCAGGCCAGCCGAGAGACATAGTCCCTCCAGCGTGTCCTGGGTCTTCCGGGCCGCCCGTGGGACATGCCCAGAACACCTCCCGAGGGAGGCGCCCAGGAGGCATCCGGAACAGATGCCCGAGCCACCTCAGCTGGCTCCTCTCGACGGAGGAGCAGCGGCTCTACTCTGAGCTCTCTCGTGACTGAGCTCCTCACCCTATCTCTAAGGAGCCCAGCCACCCGGGCGGAGGAAGCTCATTTCGACCGCTTGTATCCGCGATCTTGTCCTTTCGGTCATTACCCAAAGCTCATGACCATAGGTGAGGGTCGGAACGTGAGATTGATCAATCGAGAGCTTCGGCTCGACTCAGCTCTTTCTCTTTACCACAACGGTTCGGATACAACGCCCGCATCACTGCAGACGCTGCACCGATCCTGTCAATCTCACGCTTCCATCCTTCCTCACTGCGTGAACAAGACCCCGAGATACTTGAACTCTCCACTTGAGGCAAGGACTCCCACCCACCCGGAGAGGGCAAGCCACCTTTTTCCGGTCGAGAACCATGGCCTCGGATTTGGAGGTGCTGATCCTCATCCCAGCCGCTTCACACTCGGCTGCAAACCGTCCCAGTGCATGTTGCAGGTCCTGATTTGAGGAAGCCATCAGGACGACATCATCTGCAAACAGCAGAGATGAGATCCTGTGGCTCCCAAACCAGACACCCTCCACGCCTGACTGCGCCTAGAAATTCTGTCCATAAAAATTATGAACAGAACCGTGACAAAGGGCAGCCCTGGCGGAGTCCAACATGCACTGGGAACAGGTCTGACTTACTGCCGGCAATGCGAACACAGCTCCTGCTCCGTCGCATAAGGACCGGACAGCCCTTAACAAAGGGCCCCGGACCCCATACTTCCCGGAGCACCCCACAAGGCGCCCCAGGGCACACGGTCGAATGCCTCTCCAGATCCACAAAGCACATGTGGACTGGTTGGGCAAACTCCCATGAACCCTCGAGCACCCGATGGAGAGTATAGAGCTGGTCCAGTGTTCCACCAGGACGAAAAACCACACTGCTCCTCCTAATCCGAGGTTTGACTATCGGTCGGATTCTTCCTCTCCAGTACCCTGGAATAGACCTTACCGGGAGGCTGGAGGAGTGTGATCCCCTGTGGTTGGAACACACCCTCCGGTCCCCCTTCTTATACAGAGGACCCACCACCCCGGTCTGCCAGTCCAGAGGTACCCCTCGACCGCCACGCGATGTTGCAGAGACGTGTCAACCAAGACAGTCCCACAACATCCAGAGACTTAAGATACCCAGGGCGGATCTCATCCACCCTCGGAGCCTTGCCACCAAGGAGCTTGCCAACCACCTCAGTGACTTCAGCCAGGGTGATGGACGAGTCCGCCTCAAGATCTTCAGCCTCTGCTTCCTCCTCGGAAGACGTGACAGTGGGATTGAGGAGATCCTCAAAGTATTCCTTCCACCTTCCAACAACATCCCCAGTCGAGGTCAACAGCTCTCCACCCGCACCGTAAACGGTGTTGGTGAAGCACTGCTTCCCTCCTGAGGCGCCGGATGGTTTGCCACAGAATTTCTTTGAGGCCGACCGATAGTCCTCCTCCATGGCCTCCCGAACTCCTCCCAATCCCGAAGTTTTTTGCCTCGCGACAGCCTGGCTGCAGTATGCTTGGCCTGCCGGGTACCTGTCAGCTGCTTCAGGAAAGTCCCACGAGCCAGCAAGGCCCGGAGACTCTCTTCTTCAGCCTGACGGGCATCCCTTACTCCGTGTCCACCACCGGTTCGGGATTGCCGCCGACAGGCACCAGAGACCTTGCGACCACAGCTACGAGCCGCCAGATCGACAATGGAGGTGGAGAACATGGTCCACTCGGACTCAATGTCTCCAACCTCCCCGGGATCTGGGAGAAGTTCTCCGAGGTGTGAGTTGAAGACCCTGCCGACAGAGGGCTCTGCCAGTCGTTCCCAGCAGACCCTCACGATACGCTTTGGGCCTGCCGAAGTCTGTCCGGCTTCCTCCCCCGCCAGCGATCCAACTCACCACCAGGTGGTGATCGGTTGATGCTCCGCCTCTCTTCACCCGAAAGTGTCCAAGACACGCCGCCGGCTGGTCAGATGACACGACAACAAAGTCGATCATCGACCGCCTAGGGTGTCCTGGTGCCACGCACTGATGGACACCCTTGTAAGCTTGAACATGGTGTTCGCATGGACAAGCTGTGACCAGCACAGAAGTCCAATAACTGAACACCGCCGGGTTCAGATCAGGGGGGCCGTTCCCGACATTACTCTCCAGGTGTCACTGTCGCGCCCACGTGGCGCTGAAGTCCCCAGTAGAACAACGAGTCCCCGGGCGGTGCACTGTCCAGTACACCTCCCAGAGACTCCAAGAAGGTCTGGTACTCTGCACCACTGTTCGCCCGTGAGGCCGACACAACGGTGAGAGACCTGTCCCCACCCAAGGCGGAGGGACGCGACCTCTCGCTCACCGGGTAAATCCAACACGCGGCGCGTGCCGAGCTGTGGGGCATGAGCAAGCCCACACCAGCCCGCCGCTTCTCCCCGCGAGCAACGCCAGAGAAATGGAGCGCCCAGCCCTCTCGAGGAGACGGGTTCCAGAGCCCAGGCTGTGCGGAGAGGTGAGGCCGACCATATCTAGTCGGAACGCCAACCTCCCGGCACAAGCTCAGGCTCTTCCTCAGCGAGGTGACATTCCATGTCCCCAGAGCTAGTTTCTGTGTCCGAGATCTGGTCGCCGAGGCCCCCGCTTCGACCGTCGCCAGATCTCCGCACCGCCCCCTTATGGATCCCCTCCCGCGGGTGGTGGGTCCACGGGAGGACGGCCCCACGCCGCCGCTCGGCTGGCCGCCGGGCCCTGGGAAAGGTTCGCCACCAGGCGCTGCCGCCGAAAGCACCCACCCCAGGCCTGGCTCCAGGGTGGGGCCCCGTGACGCCAATCCGGCGACGACGTAACTGGCCTCGTGTGTTTCTATTCATAAGGGCTTCTGAACCGCTCTTCGTCTGACCCGTCACCCAGGACCTGTTTGCCATGGGTGACCCTACCAGGGGCATGAAGCCCCCGACAACATCATCAGGATCATTCGGGTACTCAAACCCCTCCACCACGTTAAGGTGGCGGTTCAAGTATAACATAATTCTACTTGTTATAGCAAGAAATACACTTTGCCAACATTGAAATCATTTGGTCATGGCCAGCTTCAGTTTACTTTGTTGTAGAGGTTTCATAAGTGTTTATAGTACTCTCGCAATGTCAAACGTGCGCGGTGTAACTTTTCTTCTAGAGGGTCCAAAACCTTCTTGTTTTCATGGAGATGTTACTGTTTTGCCTGGAATTTGCCACAATACAGCATTAAACCTAAACAGCAGCCGGACAAGTAGACGCCTGTCATTGAATAGATGCTGAAACAGACAAACATGGATATCTCTGTGTTTTTCTATTTCAAGTATCCCGTAACAGTAGTAAAAAATATTATGTTAATCCAACATAAATGCGTCAAAACATGTCTTGGTAATTAAACAATTTAAACATATTGGTTGAGGTTAGAACAAATGACATCTTAGCAGGCCGATTTGACATTATTGTGTTGCCTAAAATTGTGAAATATCTGTCAAATTAATCACAAAAATGCAGAAATCTTTATGAGTTTAGCTTTTTTTTTTCTTTAAACGATATCCTTGGTATTCACATTTTTCATCAAATTAACACTGACAATGTAATCCAAATTTCGATTTATTGCCCACCTCTACCAAATATCCAACATAAATGCGTCAAAACATGTCTTGGTAATTAAACAATTTAAACATATTGGTTGAGGTTAGAACAAATGACATCTTAGCAGGCCGATTTGACATTATTGTGTTGCCTAAAATTGTGAAATATCTGTCAAATTAATCACAAAAATGCAGAAATCTTTATGAGTTTAGCTTTTTTTTTTCTTTAAACGATATCCTTGGTATTCACATTTTTCATCAAATTAACACTGACAATGTAATCCAAATTTCGATTTATTGCCCACCTCTACCAAATATCCAAATACATTTCATCATCAAACAGACACAGAAATGCAGGATTTTTTTTCTGAAATGACATCAAGCCAAATAACGTATGTCTTGCTGAAGTCATGCTTTTATAAAGTGGTGGGGTTGACTCTGTGGAAATTTGTCCTTGGTAGCATTCATGAATGGGGACATCACTTTATGTGGCATACGCAGATGTATTATACTTGTCCTGTTGAAAGCCTGCCAGCACATTACTTCATGCCCTGAAAGCAAGAAGTATTCAATTTCCTTTTCACGTTTGATTACGAAAAGATAAATGGCTGTGTGTTTGTGAATAGCGATTCTATTCTAGCGATCTATTTTTTCAATGTGTATTTCTCACAATTTCTTTTGCAAGCAATTACTTGGCAGAAATCACCCTCTGTGGAATGAATAATCACTATTGTAATTTTGAGGAGAAGTCTGTAATGTCAGGACAATGTTTTCACACAAAGCATGTGAGGTGAGAGCAAGGCGTACAGTAACAGGGCACTGTCTGAAGCAACACCACTGACACTCTTCTTTTAATAAAGGGGGAAAATATGGCCAGAGAGGAGCTATAAAGTATTTATGTTTGCAGTTTAAATTTCTGCTTGTGTTGTACCATGCACGCGGGTCGATAAAAATAACAGCCTGCAGCCATTATTGATTTTATTCAACTTAAGCATTCAAGTGTAGCTGGAGGGTGAGGATTTAAAGAACAGCAAAGACTACATTTGCATTTGTTATTTGGATGAAAGGAGTAGAAACGTTGCTTAAAGAAAACCAAGACTGAGAGAAATGTGATTTAAGGATCAAACTAATTTTGTGATGGCCTTAGTGGCTTAATGAAACATATCAATAGAAACAGAAAAAGTACCATTTTTGGTGCTCTCGTTGGGATTGTAACCAGTGCCTTGACTGAGGTCTCCAATTGTTAAACATATGACTTTTCTAATTTTTGTAAAGAAAGCTCTCCCGGTCCAAATAATTTAGACCAGAAATCATCAGTATTTTTATAATTTACAATCAGACTTATACAACATTGATACTACACAAAAAAAAAAAACAGAAGTGTGGCAAAGACAAAAATGAAAGAGAAAGCTTGAAAGAGTTATTTTATAATGTATTACAGTTTGTCTTCCAAGTACAACATTCACTCTAAGAAAAACTAATTGACTGATACACTTTTTTTTTATAATCATATTTCTCTTGTGCATGAAAACCAAAAATCAGATCTAATTTTTGGGTTATCTTCTATTAATGCCCACTTAAATGTACCAAATGTGGATTTTATATTTGTCGACATCTTAGCAGGCCGAAACACACATTTGACATAAGTGTGTTGCTTAAAATCGGACTTACTCTGCAAATGAAAAAGTCCCTGATGTAATGTCCAGAGAGCCAGTGATAACCGGAATCAAACCATCAGGAATGACCTTCTCAAGGGTGGGACCCCTGCGCTAACAGATAACGGCCCCATTGTGATTAAGCCTAATCAGTGTTACCTAGCAACAGCAGCCAGACAAGGGATTTTTATTCTCCTTTTACACCTCCTTCAAACCAAGGCCATTGCTGCGATTGGGTGTTTGCTCCCGACCTGCTTCCTACTATTCTTCCACTTCCTTCCTCTTGGCCAATTACACGCAGCTGTCCGAGTATAAGCCCTGGTTATTGTGAGGAATATCCTTCACAGACATGACCTTGTGGATGTTGAACTGAAGTAGACTAAATATAATGTTGTTTTTCATTATTTACTTCCTGGCACTGACATTTGATGATATTAATGGTGATATGATGATGATATGAATTGAAAAGACAAGACTGCATGAAAACCTGTCTTGCACTGCATATTATTATGTCTAATGACTTGTAGACCCTACAAAGCCATCATGAGCTGTGTAATCTGGCACTTTAATATTAGGTTCATCATTCACTTGGCACTTGCATCACCAGAGACTATTGCCAATCCAATTTGACCCCTGACAAACTTTCTCAATTCCTAATTCAATCCACCCACAAACAAGTGTTACATAAACGCAGTCCCTGTGAGTGGTCAGTGTTATGCTTAATACTGATAGAAAATCTTTCTTGGCCAATAGATTGTCAGCACTCTGCATCTAATAAGGCAATGACTTTCACTGCATTGTCCCATGAACAGATATACATGAGCTGCCTTTCACTGCCTATTAGCACAACCTGTAACGTGATCCTCGATGCTAAGTGCTCTCTGTCCTGAGAATGTTCGTGTTATATAGAGTGTGGAGTCTCTGGGACATAACTGGTCCCAGGGCAAACACTGGAATAGATCATACGATGAGCCTGACTCAGCACTGGCCCTTCTGACCCCCGCAACCCACCAGTCGATTTGCTTTCTTCTTTCCCTCTCTTCTCTCATATAATAGCCCTCATCACGCATATCTGTCTGGGAAAATGAAAGAGGAGACATGTTGAGGAGATAGGGAGGGGTAGTAGTGGGGCTGTACACAATGGCAATGGCACAATGTATTGGATGTTACGATTCATATTTACAAACATGTTAACATTTCTATGTCAGTTGTTTTTGGTCAAATATCATCTGTATGTTTCACACAACCTTTCTTTCTTTCATTTCTCTCTGTTTTTGTGCATGATATTTGTGTGAACACAGTGCAAAGTGATGTCTTAACAAAATTTACCAAAGTGAGTAATATCCCGGGATGGCTTATTTGCCCTGTCTGCGCACGTACATGGGGTAATATATACATGCATGCACACTGGCATGTCAGACACCTGCAGGGCATAAATCAGTGGCTCACTCAGAGCATGGAGCCCCCCTCCACCCCTCTTCCCCCTCCACAGCAGCAGCTGGGGTAAGGACACGGGAGGGTGTCTGGAGGGTCAGTGTTCACCAAAACACCACTGATATAGTCAACAAAGGCTGCTATTGGGATTCCGCAGTGGGCTCAAACAGTCAGCACTTCATTCATGTGCCTATTTCTGAGATAGACAGTGAACTGTTGCCTCTTATTACATTCCCGCTGTGGAGAGAAGCCGGTCTGATAACATCTATTGTGGAGCCAGAGAGTTCATACTTTTTCCTGTTTTGGTAGATGGTAGTAAGATTATCTACTTTGAAAATCAAAAGCTTAATCGTCTTTGTCTCTTTTTCATCTCAGAAAATAAAAACTGTATGTGACATCTGTGCTGAGCAATAATCCGTGAGTATTACTGGTGAAGGACACATGTCTGCAGAGAGCAGACCCAGTGCCCACCTCTAAACCAACACTGTCTGTGAGCATCATCTTAACCACATGTCTGGACATGTCTCACAGGAATCTGGGTAATGTATTGTCCAGGGCAGACAGAGCTGCTTTTGCACCACTCCAAGAGGTGCTGGCCCCGAGCCCTATCACCTCACTAAGCCAGCAGGGCGGCCCTGAGTGTGGGAAAGCCTGAGGAATGTCTTAAAGAGCTCCCACAAACAGAGCCTTCCACAGGTAGGTACTGGAGCAGATAATGAGGCCAGAGCATCGTGCACTTGTGCTTTTGTCTTTGCAACACTTGTGTCTTTGTGTTGTGGGCATCACATATTCCTCATCAGTGAGCAGTGAGTATGCACACAGAGAGGGAGTCATCAGGATCAATTAGCCTCAAGCACCAGAGAGACTCTAACTCTATAGTTCATTAGTCAGAAAAATCTCTGAAGCAGCTTCTACAATATGTATTATCAGTAGTATACCATACCTGTTATCCTGAAGTTTTCACAACAGGATAGAACAGATTTGGTCTTAACTCTCTAGCAGGGGACATTTCTCATTCTCTCATCTTTCTGTGAGCTTGGCTTTGGGAGTTGAGACCTTGGCTCTTTACCATGACAGCTTTCCCACCACAGTTCACAAAGCTCTTTTCCTCTTTCAGTTCAAAGCACTAGCCTTTGGCAGTTTCCTATGGCCCTACCTTTAAAGGACATATATTCTGCTACAGTGACTTTTTTAAACTTTTAATCATGTTTCGTCACCAAAAACATACCTGGAGTTGCATTCAGCTACAATCATGCCATTTTATGGAATGTTTGTTTGAAAATCCTCTGTGACCATTAAAAACACTTCCTGCTGAATTTCCTCGATCCATGACATTTTTTTCTGATCATATACGTCACTTATCCAAGAATCTTCTGCTGTCTTAAGTCCTTAAATCATCTGCAAACTCGTTTAGAACTTTTCTGCTGTCTAAACACGACAACTGCTACTGCTAGCCTGACCATAGTGTCTCTTAAAGTGATAACATAACTAATTTGTGTATAGAGCTAGACGCCATCTGCTGGCTGGATGCACTCAGTGTCAGGTCAGACAACAGAGAAACTTGTTCTTATAGTGTATAATAAACTTTTTTTTTGTTTCAAAACATGAGATGGCATATTTAAGGTACTCAAGAGCATGTTTAAAGGCTAATAACAATATGAAAAATGCATAATATTTTTCCTTTAAATGACCTCCAAACTGATTCTAATGCCAATCAAGGGCATGGAAACAGTTTTGAAACATTATCTATTTTTTACCCTACAAGTTTCACTTCTTGTTTTTCCAGATTAAATTATACTTATGCTATTTCTTCCTTTTTAATGTCATTTTTCTGACATTTTCCTGGGTGCCAGTTTTAAGTCAGGTTCTATCAGCATAAAATGGTCATAAAGGCCACTGCTGAAGGTCACAGCGGTGGCCTCTGTCTTTAATGTCTGCATTTCTCTTTGACTTTTGACCCCAGTGAATAACTAAAGCCCATTACTCAGAGTCAGCACTTTTTCACAAACAAACTGTATTTACGTAGCAATGTCTTTATTACTCTTATCACAGCCGTTGTAAACTTTGAACATACCTGTGACGTGGTCCTTCCACATTTAGACAACACCCAGTTTTGGACGAGTTTTCTCTAAATGATACGGTCTGTCTTGGTGAAGGGTGGCAAACGGCACATGTGCAATTTGTAGGAGGTCGGGGTTCGTGAGGTTTGGGAAAGGGTGTAGTGCACATTCCAACATAAACTTGTGTGATGGGGTCAGTGCCCTTAAAAGAGGATGATGCACTGAAGATGGGCTGTGCATTCCTTTGAGGTACCATTATACAGGCATGGAACTTTGACCACTTCCTGATAGTGACAGGAAACAGCGTCCGGTTAGGATCCAGAGGAAAATGGCAGAGGACTTTGTAGGAAACTTATCTTAAAAAGACCAGTCAAATCAGATATGGGCAGTGACTTGCTCTATTTTTGACACTGCTCAAATAAACTAGTATTTACAGTAGATAGAGCACTTCCTGCTTACAGTATCTGACTCAATTGTTAAACATAAGATAAAGCTAATTGTTCCCATCGCTTGTGAATGAAAGTAAGAAGCAATGAAAATGTAAAAATCTCTTTCAAAAGATCTCTTGCTTTACGAAAAGTACAACCAAAGTTGCAGTTAAACAAATATGTAAGCTTCATACTATATATATATATATATATATATATATATATATATATATATATATAAAATACACAAACTGTGACGTAAAGTTTGCATGTGTGTGTTAAATATACGTACTCTTTTTTTTATTGTTAAACATGATTAAAAAAAATACATGATAAAATTGAGAACACCACTCAATTTTGTGCATCAGATATCAGAAACGCGCTAATCTTAAATGTGGACAAATCCAAATGGGAACAGCTTGAGTAGGGTTCATATTCTTAAGTATGTTAAACCCATCCCAGCTGCTTCCAGCAACGCAGTATTTTCTATGCTACTAAATTGGTTGTTCATTCAGTTCGAACAGTCAATTATATTTGACAGATGTGACCATGATTGTGAGTCTGAGTGGTACCAATCTCATTCCAATAAAAGACTAAGTATAGTATAATAATGTGTAATCAAAGAGGTGAAGTGAGGCAGAGGCTGGTGTCAAAGCTACACCATAGTTTGGTTACACACATAATCAAAGACTCAATAATCTGTTTATAACATGGCTACTAATTTACCTCAGTGACGCCAGGGATATGTGTCCCTGTGTTTCTTTGTGGTCTGTCCCCAGCACAGAGTCAGTATTGCTTCTACTATTATCTAGAATGAAAGAATATAATGAGGATATTATGATCACTGAATGACATGGTTTTAAATTATATCTGACAATTGAAACAAAAACAAACAACATAACCAGGTGTAACTCAGCAAGAATGCCATTTTAAGGTTGGAAAATAAAATGAACCACACTTTATATTTTAATTGCAAAACTGTGTCAGTAAACATAAATCAGAGTTGGTTCTATGTATTTAAATGTAGTGGTATACATATTCTAACATCTATCTAAAATATAATAATATGCAGAACTGTCTTGCTTGTGTTCAGAGTTGGCAGCTCAGAGCCTGTGGAAAGGTCTCCGGGGTGAAAGGTTTTTCTGCCAGACCCAGAGGCGACCCATGTCCCACATACATCTTGTTTCCTGAGGCGGAAAACAACAAGTTGACTCGCCCGCTGTCCTTCTCTGTACATTTATATGATGCACACGGCAGTATCCCATGTGCCACACTCTTGGGTCTATTTTGCAGACTGACAAACCTGCTCACAACGCACCAGTCGAGCATATGTGGATCATGGATCTAAATTAAACCCCTTACAGCTGCTTTCTGCTAAAAGGTGGGCTCCCCTGACAATATTTACTGACACACAGGTTAAATCACAAAACAAACAGATGAGCCTAGACTAGGGATCTTTAGGGTGTTACTAGAGAAACAAGATTTTTTCCCCCTTTTTTTTCTCCTTTTTTTTGCGTCAAATTTAGCGTCTATCTTATCTTTGCTAATTAGTTTATTGATTATAGTAGCCTAAATGTTGCACAGAAAAATAAAAAGATACTGTGTGAGTAGATTCCTTATTGGTAATGGTTAATGGTCAAAACAACCCACAACAAGGGTCCTCTTCGCACTACATTGTTAAGATAAAGCTTTATGTCTGTTCTTGGTTGCCCCTAACAGAACAGCGGCTTCTGCAGGACATTTAAGGCCCAGTGCACATAGCCGATATGTCGGCCAACCAATACTTTGGCCTTTATCAGTCTATCTCTATTCCACAGTGCAACAGGAAATAAGAAATATTTTTTTGGAGGCTGAAAAGGTTTTTTTTTTTTTTTTTTTTTTTTCCCCATTCGTGAGGCCATGTGCCCCCTGTCTGTTCATTTGAGAAAGTTATGAAGAAACGCATTTGTTACACAGACTTTGAACCTGATCGTAACCATCAGTAGTCTATGCACACATTCAATACCTGCAAAATGCGTTCCCTGTTTGTGCACTATTTAGCTCTTTGTAGCATTGAGATACATTTATCATTGCCTGTCAATGCAATAACAAGCATTTTAGGCCGGGGACCTCTGCTACTAAAATACACAGTATTTATGATAGGTGTCAAAAATTGAGTGGTTGTCCTACAAAAAGGTGAATGACATCAGGGCAAGGGTTTCATTAAGCAGTTAGACATCTCACTCCTCTGCCACTAAAACAAACAAAGGAGTGTTTGAGGTGTTTGATTAGATCTGTACTCACTCAGGCATTATGTCATCATCTGTCCATATTTGGAAAAAAAATATTGAAGAGGTGGTCAAAGGTCATTTCAGTTCGTTTGGAGCCTCAAAAAAGTTCACCTACAGCCTGCAAAAAGTCACTACAAGCATTTCAAAGTAGTCTTGAGAAAGGTCATTTTGTCTGAAAGACAGTATTTGCCAAATCTGTATCAATCACAAATACGGATATATGTTTATTTAAAATGTTTTAGAGCTGTTGCTTTTTTCATACAACAATCTTGTCAACTGCTGCCACCTACAGGCAAAGCCACTAACTCACGTCAGCGTTGAACTCATAGACCGTACGGTTTATGGTTGAACTAGGCGTTTGCGAGAGTTGCCCAAAGCCTTGATTTGCAACCAGTGTGCCGGGAACACTAGTGTGCCTTGATGTTTTGCCAGGTGTGCCTTGAAAAATGTCCAGTTTGAGTTAACAGATTCACAAATGCGGATTGAATGAACTAATTTACCTTTTTGGAGTGTCCTGAGCAACATTTGCGCCAAAAAAGACCGCAAAACCATAACTATTACCACATTTAAAGAACTAGACAGTGCCACAGACATTATTTGCCTCATTATATACAATATTCTTAATTAAATGGCCTGAATTGGTGTTTTAGTGGTAGGTGGCGTGCCGTTGTAGCTTTTAAACCCACAACTCATAAAAGGTTGAAAAACACTGGCCTAGTATACACACTGGAAGACTCTAGGAGCTCCTCTGCGTCCTTTGAAGGACTTCAGGGAAAATGCCATCTAGGAAGCTCCATTTTTTTCAGTTTTCAGATCTCTTAAACTATGGATTCAAGAAATTTCAGAGATTGTTTACATGGAGTGTGTACGTTTCATTATAAAAGACACACCAAAACTGTTTGACCAAATATGGCTACACACCATTGTTAGATAGCCTAAAGTGTTATTATGTTGGGGGAAAAAACGATATTCCTTCTTTTGCACCGCTAGGGGTCAGAGTTGCGTTCATCCAAAGATTGCTGTGCTGCAGTAGTGTGGAGAGATGCCAGTTCAGCTCTCAGCTCTGCCTGTGTTTAGATGACCATGTTTAACTCTGTCGTGTTTAGTCTACGTATTTTAAATGTGGAGTTTGCGGTAGTCTGTACTAAACTCTGCATATTATTATTATTATTTTATTTTTATTTTATTTTTTTTTGGGGGTCCTGACATAAAGATGACCCAATGACCCAACATTCTCTCTAAGCTCTAAACAGCCTATTCTCCTTGACGAGGGAAGAGAGCACTTGGTCTAAACATGTGCCTAAAATAACTGTCCCAGAGTCTTGTCTCTTGTACTGATGATTTAGGATGTTTATCCCTCTGATCTTCTTCTCTCACAGTAATGGCTCGTGCGCACTGGGCAGCGCAGTTTGGAGTTGATGCTTGTTCGTTATTTTTGGGGAGTGTCAACACAACAATTACTTTCAGTATCAACCATCTGTGACTTGTGATAGGCTCTTTATTCTCATATCCTCCAATCATAAGAGGCGCTCGCTCCGCCTGCCACATCACTAGAATGGCGGAACACGGGCAGGAATTCCGCGTATGCCGTATGCTGGCGGCGATGGTCATTCTCCGACCGTAAAGATACGGAACTGTTGCTCAGCGACGAGTCGCAAGTCTCTAAATGAGCTACTGAGCCAGGACAGTCAGCAGCAGCGATGTGCCGGACTGGGCTTTAGAGCCGCGGCTTAAGTCTGACAGACGGTGGATGGACAAGTGTTTGTCCGGATGCTTTAAACTGGATCAGTGCCTTTTACTTTGGGTGACTTTATTAACCCTGGACAATCCACAATAGCTGCTGTTGCTAAAGGAGATAGCACTCACGTAGTGCAACAATGGATTTGCTTTATGTGGATGAGTTGGCCCATGCGCTGGCAAACTTATCCATGTTCCCATACTTTGACATGGCGCACTACATCGTGTCTGTAATGTCCCTGCGGGAGCAGTCAGGTAAGCAGCCTTACGCAAGGTTCAAGACCTATCAGAGCGTTTGTAGAGACACTAATATATATAGATATATTAGTGTCTCTATATATATATATATATATATATATATATATATATATATATATATATATATATATATATATATATATATATATATATATATATATATATATAAAATAGAGACCGGTCTGCTACAGTAAAACCACTGATGCTTTTATGAAAACCAAAACGTTTTCCTCAAATGAAAGTTTAATTCTGATTCCTAGTTCCTAGTAGTTCCTAGTATTCTCATAACACCTTCTCCCACTAATTGAATTATTTATTAGCCTGTTGCTTTGTTTGTCTCAATGTATTATATTCTTCACAAATCCTTGTCTATTGTAAATAGACAAGGATAGTAGAGTTAATCTTATTGTAAAATTGTTCATATCGGGGGTTTAGTTGAGTATTGTTCATATCGGGGGTTTAGTTGATTAATAAAGACACTTATAAGTTAAGTTAAATGGGGTAGACATTATATAGAGCTATTGTATTTTATTTTCTATATATCTTATATTGCTTTAATACTTACTGTCTCCACTGGTCGGTTGCACATGTAACGAAAAGAATTTCTCCTTGGGGATAAATAAAAGTAATTCTGATTCTGATTCTGATTCTGATTATTGCAACTGTAGGATATGCACGTTCACAGAGTTGTTGCAGTAGTATTGTTAATTGATTATTGACATTAAATCAATAATCAAATTGATAACAACCACCAGAGTTTATCCTGATGTAATAGCTAATAGATTGCATTATAAAGACAAATGCATGTCTTGCAAAGGCAAGGGGCCTATGAGTTATGTCACACTGGGACTAAAGGGACAGGTGGACATCACACACTACACTGTGTGACCAAGTCCAAGGACACACAACAACACAAACTATTGTTGTGCAGCGACTGTGAATCTAAACTCTATTTTAAAACATGCCTCATGAAGAATTTGAACTCCAGTGAACCTCTAACTCCTGTGTATGTCCACATGTGATCTATAAGGCCAAAACCAGGGGCAGTTCACCCAGTGCAGCTGCACTTGGGCCCTCGTCCTGGGGGGCCCACAAAGACCATTGATCCCTTGTGCCGTTTATGTTACACCATCAATTAATAAGACTTGCTCACATTGTTGACATGACTACTTACACTGTGGAGCGCCCATTTGTAAGCAATAAGCATACTGTCATCTGTCATGACTTTACCTTCTATTCAAAATTGTACTTTTTAATTCCTTCTGCACAATGTGTGCATGTGCATGCATGTATGAACACATGTCCTAAAAGGACCCATGTCTCCCCACATGACAGTGTATGTGACATTGGGGAATGCCAAGGACCAAATTTGCCTTACGATTTTTATAAACATGGAGAAGCACATGGATGGAAAGCATCTAATCAAAGGTCAAACTTCCTCTTCCTCTGAAGGAATGGAATGCTGCAAACACCCCTTCGCTTTTGATTCAAATGATTTCTCTCTCCTCGATAATACACCACACACATGTTTTTATAAGACCTGTACTATAATATAGAATTTACTAGGAGCTGTCGATATCTCACTGATAATGGACTAGTGTGTAAGAGCCTTTTTATTTTAGTTTGGAAAAACAATTTTTGGTTTGTCATAGACAATTGACTATTTTCTGCGTATACACTCACATCCTGTTACTATTTGTCTGTAACGAGTCAGTGTAATCCCTTGTTCATCCAGGAGTGGTCCATGATAGAAAAAGTTTCAAAGGTAGTCATGTGAACTATGCGAAACCACTCGATTTGAAAAACACTTTCCAGATCTTTAAATGTTTTCTACTATTCAGCCAGTATCTAAAGTGTACGTCTGGTCTGTAGACACTACAATGTCATAGTGTAAATGTCACTTCTTAAAATGCTTGGTATTGCAGCACATCTCAAGTTCGTTCTTATGTTTAGGAGGAAACCAAATAGATTTATGAGATATACCTCTGAGTGTTCACACCACACACTCTAGTTTGTTTTAGGTTGAAGCTGATGACGAGCTGCACTGTTTACACTGTGTGCAGAGTGCTTTTGTTTGTTGCAGAGCTGCAGCTGCAGAGCCCAGGTACAAACAATACTGCATGAGGTGTAACTCCATTATTTTCTGTAACAGTGCTTATGGATGTCCTTAATATTAACATTTTAAAGAAATAGTATATTACCTGGTAGTTATAAGGTATAGAGCTGTAATCTAACCTGCATGAACCTTACACATAGTTCTCTACAGGAGTCCATAATCTCCATGTAATCCTCAGATTAACTGTACGGTCCTGTACGACTTCACTGACTTGACTCAAGAATAAACTGTAGTGAGTTAAACGGGATGCAACCCACAAATATGGCCCACATTGCACATGACTTTGAACTAAGTGTCCACACAAATGTTAAACCTCAGAACTGTCTGAGGGCTAAAAGGATTGGCTTCATGTTTCTCTGATACAAAGAAGGCATTTAGCAGTTTATCTGGAATGCACTGATAAAATATGGCACTCAGCTGTAAATACTGCTCCGCTGAGTTGTACTTTGAACGTTATGTTTTTAAGCATATATTGTACACATGTTTCTTTTTTCTGGGTTAATATTTAATCTTATGTAACAAAGGCCATGTTCACGGTCAAACTCCAATCTGTCTTGTCTTAACTTCCTCAGTGCTTATTTATATTTATATAAGTATAATTACAGTGATCATACCAGTTTAGTTAGCTGACAGTTACTGGGCGTGTTGCCTTTGTACTCCAAATCCATATGTTGGGTACAAGATTGTATCTTCATGCCTCTGCCCCAAACAGTTACAACAGATAACAGTCCCTTCTCAACTGGTGGGTCCCACCCTTTGTTCCAGACTGTATGTTTCTATAAACATGTTTCTATAACCACTAGAAAATTTAAGATGAAATTTTATCATTCAATCAGCCTGACTCTTGTTTATTCTTGTCGTGATGTTAGCGATTCTTGTATTTCTCTATTGAGTTGCCAAAATTATTTGAAACTTACTTTCAGTGTGGCACTTTACACAATCTGTAAAAGTAGTCATAACGAAAATGAGAATGTTTGGAAAATTAATGCAATTCAATCAATCAATACAAATTACACTTAGTGGCCTGAATATAACATACATAGGCAGTTCTAAACCTATTAAACCTATACAATCATCATAACACTGTAAGGAAAATGTCCACTTTTGGAGTGCTAGGCCTATAGTATCAAACTGTCTGAGTGTGAAAAGTAAATGCTTGAAAAAACTAAAGTTCTCTTTGACATTCAAGGAGCAAAAACCAGCTCACACCTGCACAAAAACCATGACCTGGTCCAGATCAAGTCTCAACTAGTCTAGTCAACATTGTCTACATACTATTTGTTGCACTAATCTTGCTGTCAAATCAACAAACCACCACAGAATCAGGACTAAACATGAACCTCAGGGACCAGAGTCGGGACTAAACATGGGTGTATATATATATAAATAACAAATAAAGCAAGACATTGAACTTGACCTCTTGCATCCCTTGACCACATGCTGCTCACATTTTACTCTGACTATTTCTTACTGGAATAAAAACAGTCCTTATAACCCTTATAACCTGGTCTTGTGTCTTGTCTTTGCCCATTGCAGGAGCTTTGGAAGTGTCCCGAGTGAGTCCGTTGGCCTGCTGGTTCAGCTCCATGCTCTTCTGTTTTGGAGGAGCCGTTCTCTCGGGGATCATGCTGGCCGAGCCCCCTGTGGCACCACTGTCCAATGGCACCGGTGTCCTTCTGGCCACAATTATCTGGTAAATATACAGCCTGAAATGAGCTTGGACTCATCAGAAGAATAGCAACCAAGAGATAATTATTAAGAAAACAACCTTGAGTCATTTGGAAGAATGCTGATAACTATGCATTATTTACCATTTTAGGAATTAATGAAATGTCGTAAAATGTAAATAAAGAGAAAAAAAAGTGACCAGTAATAATATATCTTAGCCTTATAGTTCACAGCAAGAGCATTATTGACTGCAAGCTTTGTACAATACAAATCATATACTGTACATGAAACACATTTTGAAATGTATCATTCATTTTAAACATGAATTGGTTTTACCCATTGTGTCTTCAGTACCCTCAATATTTATTTACTTCCATGGGCAATGTCCCTCTTCTTATTTTTATGCACAAACTATGATTTATATACTTGTCTTTGGTTCCCCCTACTGGTGGCTTTTAAAATGGCTGCAATCAGAAATTTGAGCGCCCTCTGCTGTCAAACACTGATACACGACAGGCACGGCACTTGACACTTGATTTTACTGCTTTACTTGGTTAATCAGCAGTTGGTGTGTGCAGGTACCTGGTGTTCTACTGCCCCGGGGACCTGTTGTACTGCTGCGCTGCCTTGATGCCTCTGAGGCTTGTGTTGTCTGTAATGAAGGAAGTGACCAGGACGTGGAAGGTGCTAGGAGGGGTGTCTCAGGCCCACATGAAGTACAAGGACAGTCTGCTGGTCATGATTGCTATCGGCTGGGCAAAAGGTTTGTTAGATCTTTTTTACTTTTCTGCAAGTAGTAATGAGTATCTTAATTAACATGTAAAATACATATGTCAGGGGCTGGAGGAGGCCTGATAAGCAACTTTGAACAACTTGTGAGAGGTGTATGGCGACCAGAAACTAATGAGCTCCTTAAAATGACTTAGTAAGTGCCTTATATGCATTCGAATTGAGGATGTCAAGATTATTCTGCTGATTAATAATTGTGATTATTCAGGACACAATATACTTGTAATAACTAAAAAATATATAGCTTTATCATTTTAGAAGCAAAATGAAGTTTGAGCTGTACTCTGTTACTATAAAAGTAAACCAGAATGTAAAACGCTTTTACATCTAGCTGTTTATGTCACATTAACTTTACTTCATCATTCTTAAAGTTTGATTTCATAAAGCTGGTCACAGACTGGAGAAAAGGTGATCTATTAGATAGTTTTATTAAGAGAAAATTAAGGATTTTATTGTTGTTGTCAGGGTGTGAATAATCATAAATAATTGTTAAATTGTGACGTTCCTTTCTCAAAAATTGTAACACTACAATTTGATATTGACATCCCTGATCCGAATAAAAGTGGAATGAAATAAAAAAGTATATATCAATAGATAAGGGAATGTATAAATAATCACCCATACATCTAGGAAGAAAGGTATTTAGTACTCCTCTAGAATCTAAAATATGAACATATTGCATATAGTCCTTAAAATGCAGCTTTTTTTGTTATGTTTTTTTTTACATTCTTGTTTAGCCCCACGAAGATCACGCTGATTGGAGCAGTGCTGTTCGCTCTGCAGCAGACCCAGTATTTGCCTGTACAAAAGCACCACTTGATGCTCATCTATACAGTCTTTCTTATTGCCAACAAGGTCGGTGAAACTATCACTTAAATGTTCTGTTTATTTTGGTTTGCAATACACTGTTGCAGATAACGGCTCAAGGTTTGAATTAACCCTTGAATTTCATAAAACACAAAAATATATCATTACTTCATTCCCATAAAATAAATAAGATGTGCAGATTGCATATGTTGTAGGTTCTTGTGTCCTCCGTCCTGAGTCCTCGTCTTCTAAATGACCTTTCTCTCTTTGGCGTTTTTGAAGTTTGGGCTGTGGTGACTCACATATCGCTCGTATTACCCGTAGGGCCGGGGCTTTTGCATCATTTTCATCAGCTTGCATCACCCTCTCTTCTCTGGGAAACTTGTGCTCTTGACGGAGACACAGATAAATCTGGCATGTCTTCTTCCCTCCGAGTCTGATCTGTCAAATTAACGCAGAGTCATTTCATCAGATAGCAGAGTTTTGTCCCAGCCCTTGTTTATTAGTTTGCCCCACTGAGGTTCATTACTTCTCATTTAGTCTATGTTTTCAATAATTCATGCACTCTACAAGCAATCAATAATATTAACCAATCAACCAATTAACCACTGGGGTTTGTGAAAGTGCAATATTAAAGGACACAATTAAAGTTTCCGGTTGGCTATCTCAAGTTAAATGTGGGATTGAAAAATGAGCTACCATATGCTTGCCAGTGGTGCAGTGGTTAGAGCGTTGCACATGTGTGGTTGGTTCATTTCGTGCTACGGCTGTCTTGTTGAATAAAGCCTTAGGGCCAGAAAAACATTTAAAAGAAAAAGGAAAAAATGTACCTATGCTGAATTAATGAAACTTTTAATAATAATTTAAAAATCACAATAGATTTGAAGACACAACGCTACATATTGTAATCTCTTATAAAATTTGATTTGAGTCTACAACATATAATAGCACATTCTTCTAATTACAGTACATGTATTATTTCATTTTTCTTGTATTTTCTTTTCTTCCCTTTATGTACCTGTTCAGTCAAGAATGATGCTGACCGGCTCATCTGCCTCGCCCTTCGCGGCCATCGAGTCGATCATTTACAAGACTCTTTTCATTGGCTACTCTCCTTACGCTGCTCTCACCGGCGACCTCCAGGACTCGTGTATGGACCAAGATGCCTCTGCCTCCTCCAGCAATAGAGGAGTCGTGAAAAAGCACACCGCGGCCTCTCGAGACGACGGGAAAAAGGGATCGCTTCAAGCCAAAGACGAGACGGAGAAAGCAGGCGCGGAAAGTAGCAAGAAGTCCAATTAGTCACTGTTTGCCTTTAGCTTCTTTTCAGCTCCTTAGGCCTGCGCGGTCATTTTTGAATCACTCACTAGTCAGGGGTCATTTGAACTTTCTAATCTTTTAGCTTTTGCTTCTTGATTTACCAAATGTAATAAAGCTTTAGTTGACCTGTCTGCTCCCATGTGTGGGGCATCATCCTCTGAGTATTTCAATATTTATATTTCACTTTAGTGGCTTGGACATCTTAAAGAGACAATGTAGCTTAAAATCAAATCATATATTTATTATTTAGCGAACTGCTGTTTATCCAGGGCTATATACAATGATGAATGACAAGGTTTTGGGAACAGTGCCGATCAGTGGATTCTGATCTATGAGTGAATGAATGTCTGCTTCATGTAAATGCTATATTTCTTACAAAGAAAACTATTTTAAAAATGAGATTATATTGTATCAGATGTTTTATTCTATTTGTACTGTTTTAACTGAACTCTTGGGTGTGTGACATTTCCAAAGGAAGACATTTAATTGTTTTCTGTTTCTTCATTCAATGCTTTGAATTACAATTGAAAGCATGAGAATAAAACTCTAGCACAAGCACAATCAATTGTGCTGCGCCTTTGTCTTTTCTTTCTTTTGTAAATCTAAGCTGTCCTTAGTTTTTTGTTTTTGTGTTTTATTAATGCAAGCTTTTAGTTGTAAGCTTTTTTATATTAATCATTTCTCCTTGTTTCTGAAAAAAAATTGTATATTGAAGACAGGCTATGTTCAAAATAAAATAAACATACTTACAGAGAATAGTTTAGGCACTTACAGTATTTAAAGCTCTAGAGATCGCAAATACAAGCCAGTAAAGATAATTATAGATGGCTACAGAGGACTGGAGTTTCAGAAGTATAGCCTCCATAGAAAAACATTGCATCAGGCTAACATCAGCACCTGATTGATACCTCAGCCTCTTAAAAAGCTGCTGGAAAGAGATCATCCCAAATCCTCCCCAATTCTCATCCATGTTATCAAAGACAGCACAGAATACTCCAGTGAATACAAATTAACAACAGACGGTTGTCAACAAGATGCTCAAAGGCGATCAAAAGCTGCACTGTTTTAGACTGATGTACTCTGCTTTAACGTGGCTCTGGTTGTCAGACATTTGCATGTCAGTTAAAGCCTTGTATATCAAAATGTGGGCTTCAAATGCATCGTGTTACATGTTTCTGTGAAGTTGTGGAATTCATATGGTTCTGTTCCTCTTCCCTGACCATGATACAATATGAGAATCAGTCCCTGGGAACTCTTCCTCCAGTGATGACTAAAGCTCAAATCATATGCATTCTTGATTGAAGTCACAATCAGGGACTGTTTCAGCTAATGGTTGATACACAACAGAAATTGTTCTTTATCAATGGGTTTCAGAGTGAATGTATAGCACCGTTGCCATATCAATTAACAATTAAATACGAAATATTACGTATTATATATTGTATTTTTTTATATATTATGTTGGGTAAAAGTCCTCAAATAAACAAGATGATGGTGGGTAATGTTAACCTAAATAAGTAGAGTTTAAGAACCATTTCTGTTTTACCCTGGAGCAGACCAATGAAGTTCCATTCTACTCTAAAGAGAGCTGAAAACGACTCCATCGCCTTCTGCCCCTAATGCTGTGAGTTTGCAGGACGGGGGATTGCCCACTTGGTGGCGTACGAAGGCGTTGTCTCTGATGGCTTGATGCCTGCAGAAGCTGACAGGCTGCCTGGCCAGCAGCTGCAGGCAGGAACAGGGGCAGGAGGAGACCTGATGCAGAGCCAATAGCAGCAGTAGCATGTGTGAGCCATTATAAACTAGGCCCGGTGAAACTCTAAGTGACTGTCCCTTGGTTTATGAGGTCCTGTCTTTGCTTTCTCATGTATCTCCAACTATAAAATATTGAAGATCTTAACATTTTTTAAAACCACAAACTGTCGAAATATGGGCCTGAGATGTACTGGACTGGATGTAATGGACTGTACTGGTGCTTTTATTGGGTGACGAGTAAAGAGGTCCGTGACACACATTCACTGACATCTCACCTAACAGTCACATGTGACCTCACCAACCACACTAACTTAATCCTCCCAGACGTCCTGGACTGGGACAGTCAGGAACTGGGAATAGGAACAGGAGACTGGCCCACACATGCTCTTTTGTCATGATGCATTTATTTAAAGTAGACACAACTCTTAGTGTTGGTACTTAACACATAGTGCTTCAGCTGTATAAATGCCAGAGCTTCATGCTGTGTTTAGGAACTACTAACTCTTACGGCCGACCTGTAGTTTCTGTGTATAAACCTGTGCTGACAAAACCTCATGATGTAACTCTTTCTTTTCAGGACCTTATTAGGCTGAAGGCAACATCTGTGAGGCGGCTTGGTGTCAACCCAGGTTTTTCACACAAAATGAAGATCTACCAACAAATGACTGCTCATAAACTGTATCTAAAAAGTGTGGAACAGCATGTTTCTTGAGATATTTTTTAATTAATCTAATGGAGGGTACTACACATCATTTTTGTACAACAAAATCTTACAATTAATGCATGCATTTTTATTTTTTTTTTAAACTTAAAATGACCCACTTAACCCTGACAGTGTTATGATCAGTTGTCTGTTTCAGGAGTTTATTCTTCCAACCAATAACGTTACACATTTAAAAGACTATCAAAATGAGGAGTGCCCAACTTTGTCATCTTGTAGGCTCAGTCCAGAACCACTCATGGGAACATCTGTAAGTGTAAAGAACACCAGTAACACTTGTCCTTTGAGCTTCTGTTTTTGTGTGTGTGTTTTTTTTAAATAATCATTTCAAAGTTTTGTTGAATGGCTTTGTGGGTGATGAAATCCAAGAGCTCATTAGCTCTCAAGTGAGATGAAAGAAAGGCAAGATCAGTGTGGGACCACACAGGAAACCAGCCACTCAGGAAGTTAAAAACAAGGTGTAAGAAAGACAGAGGGTAGAATGAATGTCCTGTCTTTTTTGTTTTTCTTTTAACATGTGATAATCAGGGATGGAACAAAATACAAATATCTATAAACAGCACTCTTGGTGTGATATTTACTGTGATGTTGAGAGAAGTTTAGAAACAACATTATTATCAAATACATCAAATAAAATATTGTAGCTTGTTCTTCTCATTTGAGCATTCAGATAGTTTGGGGATTTCTTTATTTGTAATATTGTATAAATTAATCAAATATGTGCGTTTACGTTTTGAATGACATTTAAAAAGAGGAAAACAATAAATAAGTTGTTGAAATTGTCTCAAAAGGCACACCAATAATAGAAACGTATTACACGCTGAAGCTGCTGATCTCTGACTCTGAGGCGTTTATTGACATGGGTTTTTCACTTCAAGAACATTAAACATGTTCTTTGTTCAGGCTGTTTCCTGCAAAAGAAGGTTCCATTCTCTTCCTAAACAATATTGTTGATGTTGAAAATAACTGAGTATTTTATTAGTAACTGTAACTTATTTACAAGTATTTTCAAAGTAATGCACTACACTACATAAGCACTAAAACTGTCATTTAATAACACAAACTAAATAAAAGTAACTAGTTACACTCAACACTGGTCCTGTTATAGACTTGTTTAGATATGGTGGTAAAATATTCCTGTGCTGTTATTGGGAAAAGTTTGAGAACCACTGGTCTACAAAATGAAAAATCAATGATATGTCTGAAAGCATTTACAAAGTCTGAATAACGCATTTGACTTTCAGGTTGAATTTGCTCAGAATGTTCCAATATCAAACTTATAACATCACAAATTGTCATCCTTGCTGAAGATCCCACCATGGAGATCCATGTTTGTTTGAGTGCTGCATGTGAAGAACAGCTGTAAGGAAAATGTCCCAAAATGTCACCATTTCATGTGTCTGTGAAGCTGTTCTTCAACAAAACATATTGGTCTTTTTGTCAAATCATTTTTCAAGTGGGGACTATTTTCAAACACATAAATAACAACCTCAATAGCTGCAATCAGAAAGTTAATGTTTAGAAGAAAACCATTCTGTTGAACGGTTGTCGTTATGTTTAAGAATGATTGCTGTTGTGTTTTTTTGAAAAATGCCTTGCAGGATGCCATGGTTATTTATTCATTTCTCACAGGAGAGGACTACACTTTCAAATCATGTTCAAGATTAGAGGAGAGACCTTTCTGGCAGAGGGTTCACCACCTGCTTGTCTCCATGGTGATGGTTATTGCTTTGCCTGTGGAATGTTACACAATAGAAATAAAACTAGGCCTGAAACAGGGTATCAATTAATTGCAACTAATCAGTTATTGTTACATAACTATATACAACACATTTAGTAATTAAATAATTATTTACTGTTCTATACATGAACTCCAAGGCATGCCATGAGATGAGAGAAGGGGTTTGATGACTGAGACTGAATAGCAATTCAAATAATTTCACAAAATGAAATGAGTAAAATTTGTGTTTTTAATGAAACAACTTTTTGTAAATACTCTATGAAGACATTCTCAAGCAGCATCTCTTTAGCTTCGTCTTGGTCAAATTTGGTAAAAATGTCATATTCACAGGCCTTTTGTGATCAAAACAACGAATCAATTGCTCGAAATAAATACCGTAATCAACAGACTAATCGATTATTGTTAGTTGCAGCCCTAAATTAAACGTGTCCATCTTGCAATACATGTTTTTCCCACAAATTTCCAGAAAAAAATATCTTGAAAACATGCTCTTACTGTAAGCGGGGTCAACTCTCATCAGATCTGACCTGTAGCGTCTACTTCTCTATCTCCTTATGGAGATAAATAAGTTTAATGTGGTACCATGGAGAAATGTATAGCTGATGGACACTGTATACCTGAGTAGTTACACTGCGCACCTTTAATTGCACTTCATCTTCATCTTAACTTTACTACATCTTGGATTTAGTTATTGAAATAGTCTTGGAAATACAAAGCCTTTTATAATAGTTCTTGCTGTTTCAGGGTTCTCCACATATTTAACTCAATTGTATCACATAGACATGCAGCAACCTCACATTTGAAGTGAACATGGTTTATGTGACATATTGAAAGTTCTCGTCTGCTCAGGCTCTTGTATTGATTTGCACCTTGTGGAAATAAGGTTTGTGCTGATCCTTTGTCCCTGCACCATATCTGTTTCTCCTGAGCTGAGCCTCACTGGCCAGTCGTTGGTACATGGTGTGCTCCTGTCACTCCCCCTCCTCTTCTCCTCCTCCTCTCCCTTTCTTCTTTCACTGAGGAAGCAGATGGCGTTTAGTGTTGGTCCTTCTTTTTTTTTTAGAAGGTATTCTTAGCTTGTGTGTGTGTGGCTGACCTTGCTTTAGGGGCTTTAGCTTTTGGAACGATCATGCTAGATATTCCTGCTATAGATGTGGATCATGCGACAAGGTGGTGTGGTCCACTGACTACTACTTTTCTCCTTCCAGTACTGCTTTCTTTGCCATAATCTGTCACATTGTTTTCCACACGCCCCTGCATCTGCATCTTTGTCCCTGCTGTGTCGCACTGATCCTGGGGGACCTTTATTTCACCACGATGCCCCTCCCCTGTATGCAAAGCAGGTGTCAAGCAGGACAAGGAGGACAGCAGCACTACCTCACAAAGAGGGTGACAGGGTCTAGGGGGCAGGATAAAAAAAACAAAAAAACAACAACTCATCTGGGCTCATAGATGCACACACAGTCGGTCCCGTGGGTTGGGCCATGGCTGGGGGACTCTAGGGCGACATGAGGAGAAAGGAGCTGGAGCTGTCTGTCTGTCTGTCATTAGTATTCCGGCAGGAGGCTCTCGGCCCGGCCAGACATCTGAGCAGAGCAGCCGCAGCAGATAAAGAAGAAGCCATTAATCCATAGAAGATTACCACCACTGATACTTTATCCCACCGTATTACAGCAATGGAACTAGACTCATTCCATTTACAATAGCGTCAATAGTAACACACAAAAAAAAAAGGTGGGAGGAAAGGAGAGAGCTCACCTTGTAGACACATGGGAAGATGGCACACACATATAAATCCACCAAGATTTGCCTCCCACGGTTTTGGATTCTTGTGATAAAAGCAGTCAGCGGTCAAGTCTGAATTGATGTGTGGTCCCTTTTTTGAATTCAGAACACCCTCTGATTCGGATCACCACAGACCCGCACTGTTGTCTTTATGTCAGAAATCCAAGTTTGTCTGAGGAACAGCTGGCTGGCTTCTGCCCCATGCTGAGGCTTGTTTCAGTCTAATGTGCTTAACAAGTGTGTTTGAATTCATGCATGCTCCTGATTAGCATCTTGCAAAAATGCTTCAAAAATAGGCATCTCACGTCCAAATTAAGCTCTCCATGAGACAATCTGATGTTAAGATAAACGTTTCTTCCATGCATGAAGACTGTCGACTATCACAAGTCAGAGCTGAGTGTTGATTAGACATTTGGAGAACCCAAATGTGTGCGAATTAGCCAAGTCCAGACATTGGGTTGGGTTGACATTTTGTGACCTGATACAATGTAATCTGAAGAGCACATCGTGACACAAGGCAGAAGAATGTGGAAGATCCAAAAGACAAACAGAAACAATGCTGGAGTAGATCTGCAGTCGGTTTTCATGGAGGGGCTTTCGGCAAGATGAAATCAAACCCAGCCAAGGAACAGAGAAGATGAGGCTCTGCACGGTAGGAGGAGCCAGAGAGAGGCGACACAAAGAAGAAAGGTATTTGGTGCAGACATAGTGAGAGATGAAGGTGCAGGATGGAAAAGGAGTAGCATCTGCCCCGCTGGTATACAGTGCTGAGCTCATGTGTCCTGTAAAAATCCAATCCTTCAGACTTGGCAGATAGTGTTACCATGAGAACAGCAGTGGGGTTATTGTAAGCAGAGGCAGAGGGAGGATGTGAAAAGGAGAGAAAGGCCAGGCTCGCTCCAACAACCCATCTGTTCCTGTCCAGCTTAGCCTGGCTCAGAGCACAACCTGCAGCTGGAAAGGAATGCACATGTCCAACAGGAAGACAAGCAGGGTATGGAGGCCAAGAGCTGACCTCCTGTGATCACCTTCCAGAGGGTTGCAACTTTAGCTTCTGGTGGAGGATCTTACTCTTTGCAAATTTGTGGAGGAAAAAATAAGCTTCCCACCTTCGAACAGAACAAAAGAATCAAAGCTGCTCGTCTAACAATAGTCTGTGGTAGCTCAATATAACACAAGCACAATACTCGTATTTCAATTTAAAGAGACAGAAACCTTAAGTAATATCATTATAATAATATAATGTATATTCAGCTTTATAAAGAATAACACTGTCTATGGCTGGTTGTAGATGGATTAGAAAACATAGTTTGGAATCAGAGATAATAACAAGTATTTCACTAACCAAGACCACAAAGGGTTAGTTATCGCTCAATGGAAAATGAAAATATAATAAAATTACCAAGAGAAGAACGCTGGTCACTTTGCATTCCTATAGATATAGGCATGTTGATGTGGTTTTCAGAGTAGCAGCTCTTTCTCTTGAGTGTGTAAGTGACAGTGTTACTAAGACAACCCACCAGTGTCATATGTGACTCTTCAAGCATCTCAGACTGATTTTTCTGGAAACAAATGTTAATGGCGAAATCTAAACAGTCTTGAATGTCTTAATTTGGAGATTTTTAGTGTATAATTGATTCGCTGGTCCATAATACTCAATGCTCCAAGTACATAACACTGGGGAGGATATTGTGCAGTCACCGCACAGTGACGCAGCTGGTCAGGACACTCTCAATGGTTCCTCTGTAGAAGATCTTCTCAGTTTGCACACAGAGTAGAGACGTTGTTGTCCTCTTATGCAATGACGTTTGTGG
Source organism: Rhinogobius similis (assembly GCA_019453435.1). Lineage (NCBI taxonomy): Eukaryota > Metazoa > Chordata > Actinopteri > Gobiiformes > Gobiidae > Rhinogobius > Rhinogobius similis. The sequence continues at coordinate 32,096,874 of CM033619.1, read as the reverse complement.
ACCACCACCAAGACCAACCTTACTCTGCAGGTCAGCCAATGAGGTCACCTGAGCTCTTATGACAACATTACAGACTAAACACTGGTCTATTTTAAAGCAACAGTATGTAACTTGGAAGGTGGAAAGTCACCTGCAGAATTTCATGGAAATAGAAAGTTAAAACTATACTTCTAACCATTTTCCATGGAGAAAAAGAAGTCTTATGTCGTATTGTGAAATATAATAGCCATATTACAGTGAACATCATTTCGCTGCGCCAGTTTACGTCTGGTGGCGTTCAATCAATCAATCAAACTTTATTTACATAGCGCTTTTCATACATAAAATGTAACACAAAGTGCTTTACAGTGCATTAAAAACATTCCCACATGCCGTTTCCCACCCAACCTCCCCCACAGCCACCCGACCCAATCAACCAAACCCCCCCATAGACAGTTACATATACATACCTGTACATTTGCACGTGCGCGCACACGCACACACACACACACACACACACACACACACACACACACACACACACACACACACACACACACACACACACACACACACACACACACACACACACACACACACACACACACGAGGCTGAGTACAGATACACCAGTGCAGCCACAGGACACAGACTCAGGGCCCAGAGGAGAGATGAGGCACACACCAAACCTCCACCAGGGGCCCATGAGCCAGGGCCCCACAGAGGAAACACTGGAGAGCCTAAAATGGATTTTTAAAAATTAATATGAAGAAATTAGTCAAGAATTGGGTAGAAATAGAGTAAAACTAAATAAATACATGAATAAATACATCTAAAATGGTAAGCCTAAAATAAGTCAACACAATAAATAAATAAATATAGTAAATGCACCAATTGAATTAAATATTAGTCAAAAGCTAGGCTAAAAAGGTGGGTCTTGAGCCTGCTCTTAAAAACCTGAACATCCTCTGCAGCTCTGAGGTTCTCCGGCAGGCCGTTCCACAGACGAGGGCCGTAGTATTGGAACGACGCCTCGCCGTGAGTGTGTGTCCTGACTTTGGGAATGACTAGGAACCGGCTGCTGGAGGAGCGCAGGGGCCGCGAGGGTTCATATGGTAAAAGCAGTTCTGAAAGATAAGAAGGCGTTGAACGCCTCTTGAGTTTTTTGCAGTGCGGCCAGAGCGTTTTTTGTGGCACTGGTCGCTCCATTCACGTGGCCGGTGAATCATATATTCAAAAAGACATTACAGAATTAAGAAAGTTCATTAAATTCATTGATTTAATTAATAACAATTATATATTTATTATTATTTATATATATATATATATATTTTTTTTTTTTTCCGTAAATATAAAATGAATTAAGTATCTGGCCCTCGTAAAGTCATTTGAGAAAATATCTGGCCCTCTCCCAAAAGTAATTGATGATCACTGCCATATTATTTCCATTGAAACAAGGATCCCCTTCTCTAGGCCAAGTATGAGTCAGGTTTGTGGAGATGCAAGCCCGCTCGCAGTAAGGACAAATGTTTTTCAGTGCAATAAACACACAAAAAGCAGCTTGCTTTTATTTTAGTCTATTTACTGAATATGAAAATTTGGAGTTGGTGTAATCCCTCATTCATCCAGGAGAGATCCATTGTGGTCAAAATGTGAAAGTTACGTGCTTTAAAGTAAGTGAATTGTAGTTAATATATGTTCACAGTTGTTAATCTGTAAAACCCACCTATTTTAACACATTTGTAAAACTTTCTATTTCAAATTCAAATTCAGAAGAAGAAGAATACTGCAGGCGCCCAATACTTCATTTTCCCTGTCATTTCTAGGCTTGAAGAAACCTCTAGAGTAACGTTATTGAAAGAACAATGCAATTCTGAAATAGATACATTTATGAATATCATATGTCTTCACTGCTTATTTTAAGTTTAAGTTAGAAAGTTAATATAAAACACATGAAATAAAGTATGGTTCAGACAAAAAAAAAAAAAGAGAAAATAGGGCAGGGGTCAATGAGCTCACCATGGAGTAGGAAGTGCTGTGCATGATTTCCTGCATAGGTGTTGGTGAGTCTAAAATCTTCATCTCTCTACGAGGTATGTCTGTGTATTGGATTGTGGTATGTCTCCACCTCCACACGGTCATTGATTTCCTCTGGCTAGATACTTTGTGGGCATCAGAGCTCTGGACTGCTCTTCTTTCATCAGGAAATTGCCTCAGCTCAGCAGCTTACACAAGTGTTTCAGAGGTGGTGTCCCCCTGCAGCACTTTGAATAGCCATTCCCACAGTTCAGCTGCTGCCTTCAGCTCATCCGGATGTGGCCACACTGGTTCTGACAGGATGTGGTTGTGTTGGTTTTGTTGTAGTACACGAGGACACTACTTTTTAATAATACACACGCTGACTTCCCCCCCGAAAAAAAAAAAAATGTCTTTGTAAAACTGCATCATCAACTCTAATCTTGTGAGGGATGAAAAAGTGTCTCATTTTGTCCACTGAGCACCACCTGCCATCAGCACATCTTTTGAATCATAGCCTGATCTTCCGTCTACCCATAATCTCATCTTTGTCCCACATTGCACCTACTGGCTCCTTTTACCCATTCTGTTTCTCTTAAGCCGGGAACATCTCGGCCTGGCTTTAAGATCAGGAAATGAAAGCACGTCTCTACTTGGCTGAGTGAAGAACCATTCTTCCGTAAACATTGTATGATAGAGGTTTCTACGACAGATGGAGCACCTCTGTTTCTATGCAAGGTAGGGCTCATTCCTATTGGTGGATGGCTTTTCCCAAAGAATAAAGCTCCCAGTGAATTATATGACCTGTCTGTGTTGACAGGCGGCAGATAAGAAAGTGCCCTCAGGTATAAGTTGCCATTCCTTTTTACTCAAAATTGTATTTTTTCTTCCTCTTCGCCAAAGCACCTTTACTCCTTTTTCAGATGAATAGAAAATTTCACAACAACAAAGCCTTCCACTCTCATTAAGTCAGCGGCTAAAGCCAAGCGCCACACAGAAGCACAGTATCTGAGGCAGATGAGTAATCCCCTGCTCAATCTAGAAACTGGCACAGAATTTCAAATGTCCGCAATAAGAGGCAGAGAAAGAAGTGAAGGACACATCCTCTGGCACTGTGAGTAAAACACATAAACACAGCATTTTAACTGAAATAAAAGTATTATTGACCATTTAATGGAGAACTTCAGAACTTTTGCAAATACTTTTGGGGAAATCTCTTCTAACAACATATGGCTATTATTACAGATTTTTCATCAGGGCGGGTGTGAGTTTGAAGATGAATAAGGAAGATTGCAGTTTGACCACAAAGCCTTCATGCATTTCCCTTTGAAGACAATATTTAATCATGTGTTATGAATCAACAAAAGTCATATTTTACATCATATGATTGAATGTTGCAATGTAGTATTTTAATGAAGAATGTAGCTAGTCAGATAAAGCACAACCAGATAAGAAAACTTACCAGAAGAGGTCTTTGTGGATGTGAAAACACAAATAAAATGACTTCTGCTGCAGCACCTGATCAGAAATCTATGGTTTGTCATTTAGCTGCCCACTCTGTAAATATGACGCTGAAGCACAGCGATGAGTCAGCTCTTCTTCATGCTGAGGGATGAATCATTCATCATGGCCGCCAGCTGCGTCCAGAGCTGGGCCAGTGGGTTCAGGGGTCATTCAGGAGACGATGGTGAATTCTCCTGTCTCCTCAGGTTTAGGATAGGCTGTAATAATAATTGAATTGACATGTCTGCTTGTTATGAAGCTGAAGCATGAATTCAAGCAGAAAGACAGCATATTATATTTTAAGCCTACACCATTGTCTATTTTTTGTCAGCCATTCCCAGTCCTTTATTTGCGTCTCTCACTCTTCTTAAACCCTAAAATGTTGACAAGATAGCCTTCCAAATAAATTTGGAAGGCCTAACGGTTAAATGATTGGCCATGAAAGAAAATTAAAGCGCATTTCCTGGTTTCACTTACTTTGACCACCTCAAACAAAATTTCCTGAATCCATAGAGAAAGATCTGCAAACCCGCTCATGTTGAGAATGCATGTTTATCAAGTTAATTTTAGCAATAAAACACTGATGATTGCACAAATACAAGGTTGATAAGCTTAATGGCAAACTGTGAAACATTCCGGACTAAGCAATAACCTCTCCATGTAGACCCTCAACAGAGAAGGTATGTATAGTACACCTTTGATAAACAAGCGAGAACTGCATGTACGACAATATGTCCTACACAAATGACCTGGTTGAATTGATATTTCACTGCAAACTATATTTCATGTTTTACAGCCTTAGAATAACCCTGCCTCCAGGTTGACAAGACAAACAAGTAAGAACAGCAATGGGCAGAGGAAGAGAAGAACAAACATATTTGGGAATATGAGGAGAGCTGGAGAGAGCCGAGCACGAATCACAGGGGCATCAAGTGACCTCCTCCTTCTCCATTGTTCATGAACATAAGAGCCAGGCTGGCTAGAGGCCACCAGAGGGGTAGAATACATTAGGAACCAGCCAGAGAGGCAGACAGGGGAAGAAGGCGAGGACTAAGACTGAGGCAAGGTTAGTGCTTTTCAAGTTCTGCAAACATCAACATAAACCAGACTAAAGGCCCAGGTCTGTTTGTGGAGATCTTTTATAATTAACCATAAACAGTTTTACATCAGGTAATTTTGGTACTGAATAAAAGCAGTTCTGATTCACACTGAGAGCAGGAGGAGGACACTGAAGAAAGAACAAGGGGATTACAGGATAGGTGAGCAACAGACCATGATTCAAAACAAACAAAAAGAAGTCCAGTTAGCACTGATGCTATCTCTACATCTGAATGAATTAGATTGTCCTTGGAAGTATATTGTTGATGAGGTTTATTTATGAATAAAGCTTGCTTTTGGGGTTTATATAATATTAGCATTTTCTTCTTTCATGCTTAATGAGCTATCCATCACTTTCAACACTTCTAATCTCCAACTGAATTGTCTGAATTGTTGTTTGTTGCCCTCACCCTAGCAGAAGCTGCATGACACCAGGTTGAAAATAATACAGAGCAGGAAGGATTGCCTCAGAGACTGCACACCAAGACAACCATCTGCTGTGAGAAAAACACCATCCAGTTTTACCGGTTCGCCTCTGCAGGCCTCAGTGTGAACCATGTGCACTGTTACCTCTCACTGCAGAACCTGGAGGTGTCGCACTGTGACTTCTAAAGGTTAGACTTTGAAAAGCTGTGTGTGTATATATATATATATACACACACACACACACACACACACACACACACACACACACACACACACACACACACACACACACACACACACACACACACACACACACACACACACACACACACACACACACACACACACACACACACACACACACACACACACACACACACACACACACCAAATCTTTCCAGCAAAGCAATAACAAGCAGGAGTCTCTGTTTCTTCTCTGATCTCCATTCCTCTGAGGCCTAGCTCATCTTTTATGATAAATTCAGGACAGATGATGATGATGACGGATATGACTGAACCAAGGTAAGCACTATTACAGAGCGCTGATGGAGAAGCGGTGGAGCGGGCCGGTTGTTTATACTCCGTCCCCTGTGTGCAGTGCCAGTCTGCAATCTCTGTGCCGACAAGGGTCATTAGCCACTGGAAGGTCAGCGGTGTTAAGCATTATGCACTTTACACCTGATAATTCAACAGCTAAATGACAGTTTCCTTGCATCTTACAGCCTTCCACACATGATATTCACTTGGCCTGGAATAGAGTGGAAGAATTTTAACAACCTGTGGAACACACTAAGGAATCCTCCTCGCTCTGTTATGGTTATATTTACAAATGATATCCAACCAGAAACTTTGTACAATCCAGAGGAAAATCAGAAAATCCGAGACAAAAGTTGTTCTAGCCATATCATAGCAGTTCGCCTACAGAGCCAATTCTGTAGACAACGCCATCGACCTGGCCTTCTACTTCATCCTGCAGCATCTGGACTCCCCGGGAACCTATGCCAGGGTCCAGTTTGTGGACTTCAGCTCTGCATTCAACACCATCCTCCCTGATCTGCTCCGGGACAAGCTCTCTCAGCTCAACGTGTCTGACTCCATCTGCAGGTGGATCACTGACTTCCTGACGGACCGGAGGAAGAATGTCTCAGACACTCGGACCATCAGCACATGAACTCCACAGGGCTGTGTACTTTCTCCTCTGCTTTTCTCTCTGTACACCAACTGCTGCGCCTCCAGCCACGACTCTGTAAAACTGATCAAGTTTGCGGACGACACCACCCTCATTGGACTCATCTCGGATGGCGATGAGTCTGTCTACAGGAGGGAGGTGGACCGGCTGGTGTCCTGGTGCAGCGACAACAACCTGGAGCTCAACGCCTTGAAGAGATGGTGGAGATGGTCATGGACTTCAAGAAAGTCTCAGCTCCCCTGCCCCCCCTCGCCCTGACAGACTCTCTTATCACCACCGTGGACTCTTTCCACTTCCTCGGCACCACCATCACTCAAGACCTCAAATGGGAGGTGATCATCAGCTCCATCATCAAGAAGGCCCAGCAGAGGATCTACTTCCTGCAGCAGCTGAGGAAAGCCGAGCTGCCAGCTCACCTCCCCCATCATTGTGTGGTACAGGAGCCACAGGCAGGGACAAACAGAGACCACAGCACATTGTGCACTTTGCTGAAGGTGATCGGCTGCAGCCTTCCATCTCCCCAGGACCTGTACACTGTTTGCACTGCAAGTTTGCATTATTTTTCTGATCTCGAGTCCTTGTATATATATTGTATTACATTTTTATTCTACACATATTTTATTTTTGCATTTATCTTATTTTAGCATCTATACTTTTTAACTTTCTATTATTATTATTATTATTATTATTATTATTATTATTATACATTGCTGTATGTTGCACCTTACGGCCAAATTAAGTTCCTAGTTTTTGTTCACCGACAATGGCGATGAAAACCTTTCTGATTCTGATTCTGATCTTATGCATATTTTATGGTGGCGCAGCAATTAAAGCTCTTGCCACAGCAAGAAGGTTTGATTCTCAGGTAGCATGGGCCCATACTGTGTGGAGTTCTCTCTCTCATGTTCTCTCTTTTCTGTATAGGTTCCCACTACCTCTAAAACTTGTACAATAGGTTCACCCGTGGGGCCAGGATTCCTCAAAAGGCATTCTAATCTCAGTGGGACCTCACTATGTAATCTATGAATAAACAGAACATAAATACATGAAAATGAGGTGCTAGAAGGATAGAAGGAGGATATGGTGTTTACTTGATAGAACAGAAATATAGACATGAATTTTGGAGAGGAAAAAATGCACTAAAATGTATGTAAGCATTGTTAATTTAACTGTCATGAATGTCTAATGTCACTGGAAATTGATACAACATACAAATCATACATTTATTGAATGTCCACATATGATGATATTTTTTTAGATTGAGCTTCTCTGACCTTGTCTTGAACCTTCTTGATCTTTCATAAATATTCTTGATCCCTTGCACATCAACACATTGATCCAAAACAACAGGCTCAAACACATATAACAGATATTCGTGTTTTATGGACAATTTTTATTTCATAGAAAAGACAAAGTTTGACAATATGATTGCTTTGTTTGTGACATGTAACAAACCCGGGAATACAGCCTTTCACAGTCAGCTCCTGCCGAGATGATTTCATTTTCTCAGCAGTCTCCATAAACAAAGTGCCATACAGCATCAGTAATTACATCACAACACTGTAACATAACATTATTTGTACACAGAGAATGATACAAAATATATTATTTTTAACAACAACAAAAAAATCAAAGGGGTCACATGTTTTTCACAAATAAAAAGTTGTCCTCTATGGTGAGTGTAAATGAGACAATATGTTTTCTGCCTGCCTATGATCAAGGCATTTTCAGGCAAAATTTGAGTAGTTTCTGCAACTTTTTCTGATGCAATGTATCATTATTTATGTGTAGACAATAGTTAGGCTACTGGTATCAGGGCTGAATTTTTCCATCAAGTAAAAAAGTCCTCCACTGTGCAAAACAAAATCTATAGGCCCGACCCATACTGTGACCACAATCCAAAAGAGATTCAAATAGTGTAGAGAACATTGCTAACTGAAATGTATTGCTTATTTATGTACCAATTACTTTATCTTTTGGCTGTAGACTGATCACTTTGCAAGGTCCTATGGGTCATCTTTTGTTTTCAATTCAATTCAGTTCAGTTCAATTCAGTTCAATTCAGTTCAATTCAGTTCAATTCAAGTTTAGTTACATAGCACATTCAAAAAAAAACTTCAGTTGACCAAAGAGCTTTACATAAGAATAAAATAAACATAGTAAGAAATACAGTACATACAAGAGCAAATATGTGCATTGAAACAGCAGAAGTATTTAGACTTAAAGTGATAGACTCAGAGGATCTGACAGGCAGAGGCAGACTGTTCCACAGTTTATGTGCTGCCACAGATGGCAGCACCTAAACTGTGCCTAAACACCTAAACACCAGAGGTGCTGTCACCTCTGGTGACAGAGCCGTTTTAGGGTGCATCATACGGTCTGCTATATTTGTGAATCATTATTTTATATTTTAGACATTTTAAATTGCCTACTCCTTTACAGTATGTCACCGAAAACATAATCACAACAGTGCCCGGCCATGGTTCTGGGTCAGCATTTGGATAGCCATATAGTTCATGATATCAGCTGATAACAACGCTGCTCAATCCTACGTCACAGTTCAAGGAAAAAAAAAAGTGAATAGTGTAAGTAAAGAGCAGTGAGCTCTAGGGATGTAGAGGGAAATTAAACATTTGGAGCAATGGTGTCTTGAAAATAGGAGAATAAAGACTCAAACATGAATCTTTCAAAATAAGTATAGTATAAGTATAGTATAAGTATAACTTTAAGTAAAATACTTTTTACTTTTAAGTAAAACTTTAAGTAGGCAGATGAGACTCGGAAACAATTATAACATGGTAATTTAATCTGTTAAAGCTACTTCTATGGAAACGTAGAACTGTCAATGTGGAGTACATTTTATTTTCTACGTTTCCGTACTGTTCTCATTCAATCAAATGGAGATTTTTCAAGATACAGACACTATATATTTCTCCACAAATCACTTATTGCCTTCATTATTATTATTGCATCATTATTGCATCATTATTGCACCCAAAAGAGCCATAATGTAAATTGATTTCTCTGGAGTGCCTCCAGCCAGCAGATGACACCTAGCACTATATACAATTTAGTTGTTATCACTTTAAGAGACGCTATAATAATAATAATAATAATAATGTATTGTACTTATATAGCACTTTTCAGGATACTCAAAGACGTTTCAGACTGCATTATTCATTCACTCCACACTTGATGGTGGTGAGCTACTATTGTACCCACAGCTGCCCCGGGGCAGACTGACAGAAGCTACACCATCAGCCCCATCAGCCCCTCTGACCACCACCAACCATTCACACAGACAACCACTTTCATAGTAAGCAATGTGGGTGAAGTGTCTTGCCTAAGGATACAGTGACATTTCCTCCTCCAGTGTGGAGAATGAAATGTGGCACCTGGTGTTCCAGCGGTCTCCCATCCAAGTACTGACCAGATTAAGGTCTGCAGCCAGACATTTTTGTCAGTGATTGTGTTTAGACGGAAGAAATGCTCAGAACGAGTCTGGTGATGATTAAGGACTTAAAACAGTAAAAGATTTTTGGATAAGAGACGTCTATGATCTGAAAATTGTCACTGATCGAGGGAGTTCAGCAGGAAGGGTTTTTGACGCTCAGAGGGGAGAGGATTTTCTAAAGAACATTCCTTAAAACAGTGTGAATGCAGCTTAATGCAATCAGATATGTTTTTGATGACAGAACATAGTTAGAACATGGTTAAAAGCTCAAAAAAGTCACTAGAGCAGAAAATGTACCCTTTAAAATAAAAATCCAGAAATTAGAAATACACAAACATATTTTCATTGAAGTACTCCTTTCCAAAACTTCTAAAATGTACATTTTAATAGGCTGGTAAAAAACCTAAAGCTAAAGTATTAAAGGATACCTTGATAACTCCATTTTCTCTTACTTCAAAATGAGCTCATTCTCATCCATTTCAGACTTGTGAGCAAGAACAGCTAATTCTAAATTCTAAACTCACTCATTACCTTTAACATTTTTTGGCACAGATTTTTTTTTTTTGCTGAATAACACCCACAGGATTTGACTTAAACCAGTAGAGTAATCCCTCTAAACTTAACAAAGATGTGTCACACTCCCAGGTAAAGCCTCCAGGGGGCGCAGGGGAAGCTGTGCACAATGGGGCAGCTAATGCATATGCTAATTAATCTCATTGATATATAACCGCCTTTAGGGAAAATGGGGGAATGAGGTGGCAAGTCCTATTTCATGATTTGTAGACAAACTTTTACACATCATTTGACATGTTTGAAGAAATGTGTTTGTCTTTTATGCAGTTGGCATTTTTATAGTTCTGTAGTGATATTAGGGGTATCTACTATGAAGAATGGGCCTATCTATATAAGTATATAAAAGCTAGAGCCATCCATTATAGCTAGTTTTGCCTGTGCACCACTTAGTTTGCTTCCATGCAGATCACCAGAAACACTAGAATTTCTTACCTTTCAAATAGTGTTTAACACATGTAAACATATACTCTTTTATTACTTGTTTTAATTTGGAGATTTACAATTAAAAGACACTAGGTGATGATTGGTGAATATGGGTGGTCCTTAATAGGTTTAAAGCATAGCTATCGAGAGACATTTCGTTAAAATGTACTGCATGTCAAGCTCATACAAATAAGCTACCATTGTTTAAGCCACAATCAACTACAATGTCCAATCCTTTTGCCTTCGCATCTGGAGTTCACTGGACTTTGTTGCAACTATATCTTTCCAGATGTGTGCTGCTCCAACATCTGGATCCATCTCACTCACTTTGGTCTGGATCTGGAGAAAGTTCCACAATGCCCCTGGGTTTCTACGGTCAATAAAGACTCCAGGGGTATTTCTGCTACAGGTCTGGTCAAGGACAACTGAGGCTCTGGAGGGACCAGCCCAGAGATGGAATGCATCGGAGAGAATGGAGAGCCTTGTTTGCAGTGTGTCTTCTTTTGTCGGTTGTGTAAGGAATGTTAAACCGACTGAGGTTTTGTAGGCAAACCAAATGAGTGACGGAGTGACAGTGACATGCAGCAAGTCACCAAGGAAACAGCCAAGGATACTTTCTTCCTCTGTTATATTTTAATACCACTTGCGTTAGGTTTGAATAATGCTTTGTCTTCTGTGAAGACTGTTCTACTTGTTTGAAGAAAAAGAAAAAACAGCTCTGAGGAAATAAAAGAAATGAGTGTCATTCTACCAACTGCTGCATATACAGACACCTCATTGACAGCTCTGAGATTGGAAATATGATTGGCTAATCCTGTAGGATGAGGAGAAGAAATGCTATGTCTCCTCCGCTCAGACCAAGGTAAACTGTGCAGAGGACAGGAAGTTAATTGAAGTGTCACTCCATTCGCCATTTGAATGATGCCCAGGACAAATGAGAACTGCCGTTTTTCACATCACCTGTTCTGCATAAATCTCTGTTTTGGAGGTCACCGACTTTGAAAACAGCATCCTGGTCAGTTAGTTCATGCCAATATCCAAGTCACCCCAGGCATAAAGCACAGCCAAGCCTTTATCTGCAGCCGCTAGGATTGACTGACATGCATATTAGCTTCTTTTCTCCCAAGGCTCGGAAAATACATCATATTTTCTCACAACTTTCATTTTCTCTGCTCAGATTGCGTCCACATCAAGGTGTCTTTGTTGCATACTAATTGCGTGATGCTCACCTCAGAGAACAAGCAGACTGCGACGTGAGGAACCTGGCTGTTTATCATCTGTCACAAAATAAAAGCGTCATCCGATCCGAGAGAAAAAGCCAAGATTTAGTGTCAATGGGGAACAGGTGAAAGTCAAAACACAGGACGGGTATTGTGCATGTGTGATTGTTTAGGCGCTCTGTGTGGAGGCATAAACAAAACCTTCTCGCATCTGCAAACTCCATTTCTGTAGTGAGAGGTCCAGCACCGGTTTCCTATGCAGCACCTAAGGATCATTTTCATCTTTTGTTGATGAAAACACTGCATAACTCTAATACCGCGCCTACAGCCATGGCAAGAGAAACGGAGACCAGACAGATTGCGACTTTGATTGAATTTTGTGAAGAGAGCAGAGATACACCTGGGTTCCTCTGTTCATGAATCCTTATATTATACCTGAATATAAAACAAGAGACCTCTGACAGGCAGTCTCCCCATTGCTACATGAAAGATAAGACCCTTTTTTCAGTAAACATCTTAGATTATTGCCCCTTGCAGTGATAAAAAATGAATATGGGAAAACTTAGATTTTATGCTTTTATCCTGAAGGTGCACACAACCTTTCTCCATGGAGATTGTTTGTTGCTTAAAGTATGGCATTAAACATATCTATCCACGGAGACAAGCAGGTGACACCACAGCACCAAGTTACAGGTCAGATATGCAGATCCCACTCACAGTAAGAATGCATGTTTCCCAATGGATGTTTGAGTATAAAACACTTGAAATTGAATAAATGAAAGATTGATCAATTTAATGCTGCACTGAGAAAAAATTCAAAGGACAAGCAGGTGACAGACCCCTAACGGGAAATGTGAGTTCAGTTCTGAATGTTTTAATGAATCCACGGTGGGTTGTGATTTGCCTGTGACTTTCTCAGGGTTCTGCTACGACAGACCATTGCCATTAAACTCTACATTACAGCCATTCTCACAGGCTTCTCAGATAACATCAAAAACTGTGCACCTGCTGCAACCCTGTGTCATTTGCAAACGATTACATCAGCGGTCTGTGTGTAACACCTGAAAAGAGATTTCTGCCATTTGGTCATGAAACATTGTCAACTTTGTAAACAGATTTAACCAGGTGATTCAGTCTGTTCAGCTGTGTTGTGAAATTAACATTGTCTAGTGTAAAAATGTTCACTACAAAATGTGAGTGTGAAACCCTGAAGGTCATGCATTACAACTGTTGTTTAGACCATTGATTTTCAACCAGTGTGCCGGGGAACACTACTGTGCCTTGAGGTATTGCCAAGTGTGCCTTGAAAAAATGTCAAAGTTGAGTTAACAGATTCATGCATATTTAATTTACCATTTTGGAGTGTCCTGGACATACTTCTCTACCAAAAGAGAAAGCAAAACCAATCACTGTTGCCAAATTTAAAGAACTAGACCGTGCCACAGACATTATTTATCACATTATTTCCTAATTATTTTTACTTGTTGTGTGTATGTAGTGTAGTATTTTAGTAGATCGTGTGCCATGGGATCTTTTTAAATAGAAAAGTGTGCCGTGACTCAAAAAAGGTTGAAAAACATTGGTTTAGACCAATGGATGTAAATGGATGTAAATGGATTAAATAAACATGACAAACGTGGTCATGTTTATTTCAACTACACATTCTTACAAGTATGATGCTGTTTATTACACACTGCACCAAATTATTATTATCTTCTTAATTCCAATAATTTACTCATAAAAAATAAGAAATGTACTGTTAAATTCTCAAAATTATTGCCTCAAAGAGATTAGTGTTCCACACTTTGGCCTCTCAATGAAAAAGTCTGGACTATGCCCTGCAACCACGCACTTTCCTCATACAGACCTTCTCCTGCCTCATTTGATAGGTTTAGAATATTGGCAATTTATTTATTGTTCAAGTTTACATTGTTACTTTCCAAAAGGGAAGATTTTTGATTTCTGTCATATCAAGGTTCTGCCACACAATCGTGACCTTTTGATATGTGCCCTGTCTCTGGACTCATGTTACTGCCACAGCTGCCTGTCAGTCTCCAAGTGGGACCAACTTCACTGATGCACCTTCAGAGCCCCCAGAGACCATCGCAGGCACTCGCTCTATTTGTCCTATAATTTGGGCTCACCGTATAGTTGACAAGAGCAATGTCCTTTTGCACACCGGCTGAGGGGAGAAACTGCTGACATAGACACTTGTCCCATGAATTTCGTGCCAGCACCAAGAATCTGCTGACGCCTCCAACTGTCTCAGGAACAAATCTCAACAAAGAAGTGAAATTAAATGCCGACATCTTCTGTAGTTCCTCAAGCTTTAATATTTCATACTCATTTCATTTGACCGCACTGACTTCCCAAAATAGGTGGGGGGGAATCATGGAAATCCGACAACGTTATGGACTGTTCCCTTTCAGTTTTGAAAACATCATGAAGCCAGTTATTTCAGTCACTGGCTGTGGTTTGGGATTATTTAAGAGAGGGTTTAGTCAGAAACAGTGTCCTAAAATGGGGTACACAGAGCTTCTTCCTCTCAATGAGGAGATCGTGGGTTCGGATCCCGGACCAGACCAATATCACATGATCTCTCTGGGTGGAGTCTGCATGTCCTCCCCGTGTTGGGTTCTCTCTGGGTTCTATGGCTTCCTCCCACCGTCCAAAGACATCCATGTGTTGAGGTTAACTGGGAACTCTAAATTGCCCGTAGTGAATGACTGTGAGAGTGAATGGTTGTCTGTCCACGTCCATGTCTCTGTCAGTCCTGCGACGAGTTGGCCACTGTCGAGGGTGTACCCCGCCGAACGCCCAAAGTCACTGGGATAGGCTCCAGTCACCCGTGACCCCGGGAACGGGAATAAGCGGTAGAAAATGATTGAGTGTCCTAAAACTAAATAGACCCATAATGAATGAATGTGATTATTGGGATAAAGTCTGCCTAAAACCCAACACACTACAGCACTAATGCTGTGGTGCATTAAAGCTAGGCTGCATTGCAGGCAAACCATGTTTCTTATGGACAAATGAATGAGAAAAATCTCAGTTTGGTTCATTCAGGCTTGTACTGGCACATGCTTTTCATTTATTTCTGGTGATTGCACGACAGCCTTGGTGGAGAGATGAGCTGTGACCTTGGAGAGATTGTGGCACCTTGTTGCGTGTTCAGTGCATCAGATTTGTTTTTGTGCAGCAGATATCCTGTTGAGCATCCTTACACAAAATAGTGGTTTCACCACTATAGAAAATGTTACTCTTGTTGTCTCTGAACACTATAGATGCAATTGAAGATAAGGTAAAGCTACACTTCCTTTGTGATGACACAGAGCTGTAATCTGGGTTTTTAGTCCAAAGTCTGTGTCACTAGTATGTTTTTTCAAAGAGGCTTAATGTGCAGATATTTTATCAAAGATCATAGATCCATAAAAATGTTAATACAGTTTTAGTTATTGTTACAATAGGTTGCGTTCATGTAACATCATAACATTCCATCAGTCAATAATATTTAATACAGATGGTGGGCAGCAAAAATTAACATTGTTAAAATGCTAATTTTTATTGTAATACAATGAGTTCTCAGGTCTAGTTACGAACAAAAATCATCATGTTCTGAATTTGTGCATTTACCATTGAGATGTTGCATGGCCAAGTCCATTGTTATTAATAGGGAAAAGTGGCTCTTGCCTCCACCTGAGGTTATGATATTCTAGAACATGAACAGAACCTATGACAGTGACAAGTCAACATAATGTGATGATGTCACAACCTTAGATGGAGGCCTTTGCCATGAAACATCTCAAAGGTAATTCACAAATGTTGAACCTCATCATTTTTATTGTCCGCTCTGCTGAGAAGGTGATCGGCTGCAGCCTTCCATCTGTCCAGGACCTGTACGTCTCCAGGACTCGGGGACGAGCAGGTCGGATCACAGCTGACCCTTCTCACCTGGACATGGACTAGTTGAGCCACTCCTCTCGGGCAGGAGGCTACAGTCCATCTGGACCAGAACCTCCTGCCACAAGAACAGTGTCTATCCCTTTACACACTTTATAACACTTGCCACCTTAATAATACCTGTCACTTTAATAATACTACTCCACTGTTTGCACTGCAAGTTTACATTATTGCTCTGATCTCGTGTCCTTATTTATAAATATTGTATTTAATTTTTAGCATTGTCTATTCTTTTTTACCTTTCTATATTATAATTCATTGTTATATGTTTCACCTTACTGCCAAAGCAAGTTCCTTGTTTGTGAACTTTGACTTTGATCGACAATGGAAATTTAAAAAAAAAAATGTTTAATTCTAATTCTCTTTAGTGACTGCACCCAATACATGCATCGGTATTAAATTTAATTGGCTGATGGAATGTTGTGATGTCACATGAATTGCAACCTATATGCCACCCACAAATACAAAAAATGGATTGGGAATAAAAGATTTCATACAAGATTATGTCTCCATGTTTGTTTTTTGCTACACTTTAAATTCTATTTGTTGGGATGCTTTTAAGGGAAGCCGACAGCAAAATGGATTAAATGGAGTTTGCTGACAGAATACATATCAAATCTTGCGGGCATGCAATTGTGGACTGCGGCATTTGCAAGGCTTATGACTAGTGCTGAGACTGGGTATCCATCACTGCTCCCTCTCCTGACTGTTCACACACGAGGACTGGAGAGAAGGAACAACAAACTACAGTGCTAAAAAGTGCTCAGATCACCTGCTTTGTCTGAAGCGAGTCACCTTGCAAATATATGAATAACAAATGCAGGGAAAGTAATCTGGTGTTGAGCAGGAACATCCTCCTATTTGCATACTTCCAGCCCCTGTAGTTAGGGCTTGTGTCTCTCGATGCATTCCCTGATGCTTGTGCAATCAGACACAACATTATGGCTCCTGACAGATGAAGTAAACCTATAGCAAGGTGCTGTGAAAAGTGAAATAGGGAAACATAAAGATCAGACCAAATGGTCAATAAGTGTTAATAAGTGTTCTGCATCTATCAGGTGTTGTTCAAAGAAGGAACAGGGGTGACCCGACAATCAATGTTAGATAAAATTCTAAGTTAATCGTTATTATTAAAGTTTATAATTTTATAGAAAATGTGTTAGAATAATTTGCAGCGTTGCCTGCAAGGCAAATCAAATAAGCTGGTCGTACAATGATTTTAGTTAACGTATCACGCTCCTTGTTCATTTAACCAAATTTGACTATATCACTCCTGACCACCTTTTCTGTTTTCCCTTTCTTCTCAGTCGTCCATTACCCTGTCTGCAGACGTCAGGGTGTGCCCCTGTGGCAGGATGCATGACAGGGGAGCAGGTGGAACCTCAAGCAAATGACATATCTCTCTCCCTCTGTCCAGGCAGACCCCACAGGCCCGCCCTCCCTCCGCCAAACAAACACCTCCCCATCAGATCACCACATTGATATTCAAATGTGTCCAGGCTGCATGGCACATAAACACTCACTGTGTAAGTCTTGTCAGTGGACTGAAAGAGAGAAGGTAGGTTCACACCCTGATTTTCACACCGGAAGGAGATATATTTCAGAATTGCAGATGGTATGTAAAACTAGGGTAATTACAGAAAACGTATCATATTGTCAATAAATCTGTCTTTGCTGATATTTACAATAGATGTTTTTATTTTGTTTGTTTTTTACACTTGATATCTACAGCAGACTATTTATTGCCTACATGTAACTAAACAATTTTCACTTCACTTTTTTTCCAACCAAAGCCACAACTTGACTGAATTGCATTCAGTCATTAAAATTTTAATTTTTCGCCCCTTCTCATTAAAAACTCACAATTGACTAGGGTTGGGACGATGGTAATAAGGTATACCACAGTATTAAAATGCCATGGTACCGTGAGGATGGTTTTCTGACAGTATTGACAGAGATCATTTATATTACTATGTCTGTGATATAAGCAGCATAAACTGTCTTGAGTTCATAAATAGATTATTTTTTGTCATAACATTGTTTTATTAGGATCCCCATTAGCTGCCCATTTAATGGCCGCTAGTCTTCCTGGAATCCTCCTTAAAAATTGCCATTACGTTATTCAAGTAAGCAATACATTTCTAAAGTATCAAAATCATAATGTCATAATACAGGTAATGGTTACTTAAAGTGCGTATGACGGGTTTTTATGATTTTCTAACTTTGACTTTCTTCAGTGCATTAATACCACTCGTAAATACAAATTGTAGTTTTACACCAATCAGGTCACTATTTGTGGAGCAAACTTGAAAAATCTGTTGACAATTACAGGAAGTAAACAAAATGATGACGTCACACTGGGGAGACAAAGGTTATGCATAATTTACTCAAAATAAACTACTTTTTTGACCCTTTAACCATTAATTCAACAAAATAAAGGTGTCACATGTGTTTTTCTTTGTCAAATGAAAAAATCTGTGACGTTAGATGAGTTTTGGCCCAGTGTACAGTGTGGTTGCTATGGTAATTTCCTAGTGTGATGTCATACTTTACAACCAGGAAGTAAAATTTAAAACCTAAAAAATAGCTAAACTGGGGTAAAATTTGTAAAGATTTTAGTGGAACTTCGAATATATTTATCTTAAGTGCATTTTAGTTAAATGTGTATTTCAACCTGTCATAGGCCCTTTAAGCTTCAATAATAAAAGAAGAGGAGAAAATGTAAATGTAAATTACAATGAAATATATTCTTACTTAGTTCATGGTCATCTGCAGTAATTGTAATGTCAATGTCTTCTTGAGTTGGTGTTTAATGTCAATTACTCGTACTGAGCTGGGGAGCTGATTCCAGTGAATAATGGCTCTATAAAATACAGTTGACTTAAGAGAATTAGTCTTCGGGCGGGAGAGTTTGAGAGCTGTCTAGTCTGATACCCATGGCTGTTTTCAACAAAAACTAACTTTTCAGCAAAAAATGTTGGTTGTTTTAAAAATAATGAATTCCAACATGAGAGGCGAGAATGCATCAGAGCCACACTGGTCAGATATGAGCACTGAAGGGCGGCCCTGGCAGCTCTGTTCTGAGCCACCTGTAGTTTGTGAAGCTCTCTCTGTGATGCAGACGACCAGACGACTGGACAATATTCTAGATGACACAGGACAAGAGACTGTACCACTTGCTTGGCGACAGGCGTGGGTATGTATGCAACACATTTCCTTGTCATAACAATGCCTTTACCCTGCCACAAATAAAGAAAAAAGTAACCAGAATGGAAGAGTCACAAGTCTTTCAATCCATATATGCCTCTCATTATGGACTTATTCACGGAAGGCTCCTTGTTTTGCCCTGAGTTGCTCTGTGTTTCTCCAAATCTCACCACGGTGAAGCAGGGCATAACAAAGGACACTTTTTACTGTTGAAAAGTCCCTTGCTTTTGTTATGCATTATAAATATGCAACTCTGTGTGGTATACCATCGTACCGTGGTATTTTTGGTCACGTTATCATACCGTGGAAATTTCATACAATAGACATACATTTTTATAAAGGTTAGACTTTGTTTTAATTCATGGCTGACTCAAAAGAGAGACATCAACAAAAGAAAGTGGGGAAGGCCATCTAGAGAGCTGTTTGTATTGACATGGTCCCACATGGCGTTCACAAGTGGGACCAAGCAGCTCACATCTGGCCATGAGCTATCATTATCTTTGCCTCTGTCTGATGAATCTGCCCAGCTCCATGCTGAGGACTTGGGCTTTATTTAATGGGCTCTTTCAGCCGTGGTTTGCTAGGCGGAAGCCTCTTACAAACCCATTTAAAGAAGGTCTATGGATTTCATGGCTCCCCGGGCACTCTCTCCCTCTTTCAATAAGGTGAAGTCCAAGGCTTTATCCATCCGTCAATGGGCCAGGGGAACAGTGGAGACAGCATTTTTTAATCCCATGATGCCACTGTCCACTCCATGCTTGGCTGTCTCTGATGGGAACCTCCTCTTACTCAACATTTACCCCACTGGATGTTTTATTAGGTAGCCCTTATTATCACAGAGATAGTTAAACCCCTCAGGTAGATCATGCACACATATGGCCTCTAACATTTCCGAGTGCAGTGCAATGATGTATGGACTGATCAGTGATCATTGAGAGAGCCATAACTGACAGGCTTCTGTCAATGCGGGGAAATTCTATTCCAAACCCTGGTTAGTGGGCAAGTGCTCTGTTACTTGGTTCAATTAAAACATAAGAAGTTATAAAGCCATCATGAAGAATAAACTGTGCTGTACCACATCGCATAGAATCTGATGCTGCCTTAATAGGTTTAATTTCTAGGCACCCACCCTGTCTCTGTTAAGACAAATTATTTGATGCACATGTGACCATAAAACGTAAAGGCTTTTTTGTTTTGCCAATCTTACTTATTTGGCAGATGACTGTGATACTGCAGAACAAAACAATGTATTGCTATTCCATTTCATCATCACAATCCAGAGCCTAAAATATCTCTGTCACTCATTTATCACTGAAGATACAGTCTGGGATTGCAATCTTATTTTTGAAGGATATTGTAAGTCTATTGATTTTTTAATCTCTGCAGCACATCCACTTACAATCCATCAAACATCTCTGATACATCAATGACAAAATGAGTGCATTCATTTAAACTATGATTTTAATTATTATTTATTTAATTTATTATTGAATGACAAGTGAATTGCACAGGCATTACATTTATTTTATTAATAAATACATCAGTTATCAACAAACAAAACAGTGCTCTCCCTTTCTTTTTTCAGCAAAACATTTTGTTGCTCTCTGTGAAACCCATCAGTGAAATTGTTACTTTGTTAAATAGAACAATGGAGTTAATCTGTCCACTGTCAGTTCATGTTCCCCAGTGGCCCCTGGTCTCCTTCTAAATCAGTCCACTCTCGTCGGACCATCCCTGACGTGGGCTCTGTTTTTAGCCTCTCTGGGCAGTGGCCTGAGGTGTCACAGGGAGGTCTGAGTCCAGTTGTCCTGCTCCATGAACTCCCGGCTGTCTTTTATTAATCAGATTTACCGCAGAAGCCATATGTCCTCAGCGTGATAACCCTGTGCTGCTACCTGCTCCCACAGTTTATGCAGCCTGTGTTGTCTGCATGGGGTGTGTGTCGGACACAGTGTCTCAGACATTCCTTTGAGGTGCACTGCAGAGGGAAATAAGACTTACATTAAAATATTCAATAATATGCATCTATACTAAATGAAGCGTTTATTTTCATGATGGGCAAGCTTGAGTTAAACTTACTCTGTTATTTTATTATTTATTAGTATTTCTTAAATGGGTAGTTTTGACTTTGATTACTGTCTAACATTTTTTTTTTCATTTGGTAGGGGCATTACTAATGAGTAGAATGATATGGCATGTTTTTTTCACTATATCGACTCATTTTATTCATGATGGATTTTTGATTGCCTTTCATGAAACACAGGATCTAAGAGTGATAATGGGCAAGATGTAAAAAAAAAAAACCCACAACCAGACAACCAGCTGACCTGAGGTACATTTGGGTATAATTAAATGATATATACATGTATTTATTAGCACTATTTATATTTCAGATGTGCTGGACTGCAAGAAACCAATCATCCATTTAGACTCAAAAACACATACTTTGCAGCCTCTTGGCCAGGCCTCTCTTGAAAAGGAGGCTTTTAATCTCAATGGGAATCTCTTGGTTAAATAAAGGTTAAATAAAAATAAATAAAGCATGTTTGCAGACACCATGAAGACATGGTGGGTGTGTTTTGCCCAAGGACACAACAACAGTTATAAGGCATTGGGAGTTAAATAACCTCAAACTTAACATGCAAACACTGCATTTGAGGATTTATTGTTACAGTCATAATCTGTAAATACAATATCTTTGTATTTAGTTTGTAATGGAATGCAAAATTCCAGAAGAATTCAAGCTCACTCCTTATTCATTCTGTTACATTATTCTTTGGCACATAACACATTTTACATTTCATCTCTAAAGATGTTTCACTATGAAAATAAAGTGCAACAGCCCAGTGTTTTGACATGATTAGTCGATAAAGACTGTCTGTAACATTTCATCTGAAGCTGTGATCAATAGTTCATAACCTGAATAGGTAAAATACTTCACAATTATGATTAACAAAGTTTGTGTTTGTGTTGTGATTCTACATAAATCATAATCCTATGCATGCCAATCAGGGAGCAGTCAAAACCTAAACGTTTTTGTAAATAGGCCTGTATGATAAATCAGATTACATAAGCAGGTGCACATCCTTTGAGACAACATATCAATAAATTAAGATGCTGTGTATATGCTCTTTCAACAAAATTTTTGAGGGGTATTCAGTCTGAAACTCTTCAAGGTTGACAGATTAATAAGACAATTAATGCACAGAGTTCATTTATGTCATGACTATAAAATTATTTCAACTTGAACTGCTGTAGTTACTAATGCTACTAATGGCATATATTATTTGAAAAGTAAACAAATAATATTCTATTATTTACATGACTCCACATTGATCATTTCTCTTTCTGTGCCCCACACTTCTCGTCAAATCCATTTGACTCACGCCCGCTCACCCTCCCCCTGGTGCCCGTTATTCATGCCACTCAGCCCCCACCCAGCAGCTCTGACATACATCTGAGGAGGACCTGCACCTTTGTCTCCTTTGTCTGCAGGCTGGACACAACACAGCAGCAGGAGCAGACCAAGCCTCACTCAGGGAGTGAGCTCCATCAACACAGGGGCATTGAGCTGATGCACTTTATATTCATTATAATCATAATATAATGCTTTATTTTAGTTCGTTAGATTTGGAATTAAAATGCATCATAGTGATAATGATTACTATGATTACATCCCTATGTGTGAATCAGTTAGGGTCATATAATTGTAGCCGGCTTCTTATAATTTTGGTTATTTTTTTAAGTTAAATAAGTATCTGTCCGCATCATTATCGTATGTGTAGACATGTGCTGGAGACGTTCAACATCGTCTAAATGAACTGCAGATAACCCCATGACGTGGCACACGCACGAGCACACTATGGAAAGCCTATATAAAATTGACGGTGGCCGCGTGTGTAAAGCTTCGCGAAGTGTGTGACTTGAGTAGATGAAGGATGAGCTTCTCACACAGACGCGTTGTCCACAGCGCTGATGCTCTCTCGTCTCATCCTAAACTCTTGTGCACCCTCTGGTGCTTGCTAGGCTCCCAAACTTCTTTGTGTGTAGCCTGCTCTGCAGATTGTCTTCCTTGTCTGTGTGGTTGCTCATTATTCAGAGACAGACGGATCTCAGGTCATCTGCAGCTGCAGCAAAGGAGAAGCAGGAAAGATGGCGATCATCCATTAGAGCGACCGAGCGCACGCATGAAATACGAGGACAACTTCTGGGAGGATTTCTTCAGAAGAAGATTGTACCAGTGAGTTATTTCAACATTATTTCTAGTTTCGCCAAGATTTCGCCAGATCTTTAAAGGTCTGGAGAACGTTTAGTGGTGGCTCATGGGATATTTGGAGGAGCGCCTCGTGAATGACCTGCAGAGTGCTGAGCAAATGCGGTCCTTCTTTAGACCAGGTCCAGGCGACTCAAAAGAGAAACCCGAACCAAGCATGTTTATCAAATGTGCGCTCGGGACCATACAGCCAAAGTCAAGTGGGTCTTCTCGCGTCCACACACGGCACACACTTAGCCACATATCCCACTGCGCTTCTTCGCAATGTCGCCTTGTCCGTTTGTTGTCAAAGTGACACAAGGAAATGGACGCGGACTGGGCTCTTCTGTAGCACCAGGACCTCGAGTGTTTTATTATTGTGCCATGTCTGGTCAGGGGGATTACTGCCCTCACTTCTCTTCTCCTCGGCCGTGCGTGTTGCAGCGCGTTAGCTTCATGGAGAAGCTAAAAGCTCTGCTCTCAGGCAGCAGCAGCAGCCTCCATTAGCGACAGACAGACACAGAGGGGCTGCCATAGCCGCTGGTCCACTCACACACACACACACACACACTCACCCACACCACCATGAAAGCCATGTCCACTGAGGAGCAGCTTACACCTCCTCCTCGGACTCTGCTCCAGCGAACAGCCCGAAGAAACACGATCAGCCTGTGGAAATTATTCAGAGGTTCCTCATGTTGGGACCACTTAAAGCTTCATGCTGGTGGAATGAGTAAAGACTTGTGGCGTTGTGTTCATGGCTTGTTGTTCGCTTTCTGCTACATGGCTTTGTGTTGCTGTCTCTGGTCAGAGGCAGGTTGGCTCTGGCTCAGCCACCTACAAGAGCTTCTCCATAAAATGGAGGAAGACAGGATGAGTTCCCAAGTGGAGCAGGCGCTGCACTGAAGCGTATGTTCTCCTTCCTTCCTCTTCTTCTGACCCGCTTTTTGCTAAAGTTTAGAGGAAGCACAAGAACCACACTGCAAAGTAAGCTCAGCTCTTTTTAGCATGGCTTTCAAGGTTAACTTATTTAGCATCCCGTTTCTAACATTTTAGATTGAATTTGATTGGACGGTCATCACGTCCATTTCGTGATTGCATAGGAGCATTTGAATTATATATTCATTTTTGTTTGGTTCTACAGTGTTTTGAACATGCACATGGTTAATGTACAACTGATTGAGCTCACACTGCTAACTTCTGCAGTCTAAGGGTTGAAAGGGGAAGTTCTCAAGATGATTCAGTAATTTTGGATTTAAATCTGTCAAAGATCAATTTAGGCTTCTTTGCTGGGTTTGTGGAGAATATTTCTCAAAATATATATATTTTATATTTAATAATTATTGCTATTACATTGTAACTTAAAAATAAATAAACAAAGTAACTATTTTGGGTGTCAGCTATCATAATAGTCACTGTTATTAGAGGAACTTTCAAAAATGCACAAAATCCCTAAAATGTGGCCAAAAATGTTGATTTTCCCCATTTTTGGCAACAAGTGACAAGAAAACAATTCCCACTTTTTAACAGTGTTGGTGTACTCCTTTTTTTATTATTGTGTCTTTACAATCACTAACCTGCTAACTTGAAGGACTTGTCTTATTGAGTGTGGATGTGCTCTGCTTAATTGCAAGGTGCTGCTGTGCATGTTTTGAGGCTGTATATGTGGAGCTCTGCAGTTCCCCCTGACCACTGTGAAATCCTGCTGACAAGGAGACTGTTTGCTTGACACAGTGTGCTGCGACAATGCCGGAGCTGAGAAGAGCAATCAAAATGGTGGCGCAACTCCCTCTCCCTGGCATGGCAGGGCAAACAGGTTCTCAAGGAGGAGAACATACAGGCGCACAGGCATGGACACAGGAAAGGAATCTGAGGTAGTCATGCCCCAGAAACAGAACACTGAGACTGGGTGGACACTCTGGAAACATATAGACAGCATTCCTGGTGCTCTTTAATCATGAATGGCATTTGAATCAAACTGGGAATGTCACAATGTAAAATTTAAGCGTAAGAAACCTCACAATTATGATTATTCACAATCATTGGCACAAAACATTTTGATACCAAACTTTCTGAATGAAAAAGTAATGATACTGCCACATAAAGAGTAGGTATACGTAGTTTTGCTCTTTTTCAGAGTAGATTGAACAGAAATTACTCAGTGTCGCTGCCTACGATTTTCCCAATATTATTTTTTTGTTCTTACGATTATATTTTGATTTGAATTATAATGATTATCAATTTAACCAAATAATCTTTACATCCACGTCATGTTGTATCAGAAATCATTGTTACACATTTTTGTCGCACAATAGATATAAAAAAATAATAGCAGGATTACTATTGTCACAACACATCATCAGCAGGGCCTCATAACATTTTAAACAAACTAGAAAATAAGCTGCAAACCAGACCAAATAAACTGACTTTAAAAGAACACTTAGATAATGCTTTGCACATACTATTTTAAATTCTATTTAACCCATTTAATTGCGTTAACAGTATTTAGAACATTAGAAATAAAATTTAAGAGGTATAATGTTTAAATGCTGTGAGGAGCAAGCGAAAGAATCCCATTGCTTGCTCAGTCCACACAGGGTAAAGCACTGTCCATTCTGCTGTACCTGGGGCTGTGCAGAGGGGAGACACACAAAAGCAAATTGAAATGCTCCACTGAGTGCTTTCTTGACGTGATGCATGGCTCATGAGATGCAGCCTGGCCCTGCTGCTGTGTGTCGGTGTGCTACAAACACACAGGCCATGGATTCAGATCAGTTCACCCATTATGAGAACACATGAAAACTCACTTTTATTTTTTAGTTGACCTTGTCCAGTGTATAAAAAGCACTGTAATGTTGTGTTCAAAATGCAGTTTTTTTTCTCTTCCTCAGTTGAACAAGGAAGTGGCTTGTTTTAGGTGTCATTATAGTTTCTGTTGTCAGGTGCCACGTTACAGAACTGCACTACTGGTTCCTCCTCTCTGCTTTGTATTAGAAGATCAACACCTTGCTTTACTCCATGTGTCTATCTCAGCTATATGTACCATAGTGCTCTGGCTGTATTTGACCTGCTCTGTCTTCTGCACTAGCATAGTAGAAAGTTTACCAAAAAGTGTCCAGGCAGAGCACACAGTGGATTTGTGCTCCTCATAGTCACTCACACTCTGAGCTTTAGTCGGCCTGTGGTGGAAAAAATCCTGAATTCTTTGGAGACGCTCGTTCCTTGGGCAGTGTGGTGCCACTGGACAAGGCCTGCATTGAAGCAAGAACAGGAGTGGTCTTGTAGAGGGAATCCTCTGCCCAGGCCGACAAGCAACAGAGCTGTCCAGAGACGATTAAATATTTAAGAGCCTGGAAAGGAGGGCTCAGTGGTAAGTTAATATTGATGGCTCTCTCATCTTTCCTTCACAAACTTGTTGAGCTTACCTCAGGAGGTCAGCTTGGTGAACCAGGAGAAACCTCATCTGTAGGATGTTAATATTCAAACTTAGCATCACCATTATCTCAGTTATTGTAGGTCCAGCTGGCTCTTTTTCGTCAATTTTTTATCTCTTACCCATTTCTCCATGCCTCACAAACTCTCTGTGGACAGTATATTGTTCAGGAAAGTGAGCAGTACGGTGTCTTGTGGTGATATTGTGATACTGGCTATGGAATTATAATTTGTTAGTGACTGGATCTCCAGTGAACAGATTTAGCGTTAATGATTGTAATATTGTACAAACCAAGATGGGTTTAAGTTAGGAACTGTGTCCCTCAGATCCAAGGCCAAATGGATATGCTTCCTGGAGGTGGCTATTGTCCTTGTATAGAAAAAGACTTCCTGGTTATCTGTCCTTGAACATGTTTTTTCACCCAATGCAGCTGATTTAGCTTGTATGATCAGTTATATTTAAAGTTTCAGTTAGTTCAGCAGTCAGGGCTCATGGGAACTAAACATGCCCTTTTAAAACGACATGCACACATTTTGTTGGACCGCCTTTAGCTTTGAATACAGCACACATTTGCTACTAATGAGCTTGTGCAATGTCAAAAGATTTACTTCAATTTCCAGTGTATTCATTGAGTGTGACACTGTTCAAAGCCTTCTTCAGCATATCCCAAAGATTTTCAATGGGGTTCAGATCTGCGGTAGATTAGTTTCTGCATCTTCTCAGATGTTTTTTCTGCCTGATGCATGCCAATGATTTGACCCTTCTCAAACACACTGACATAGTTTCCACGACCTTGGGATTTGTCTTTCCACATGGTTGTTATAGAAATGAGAAGCCACTCTCCGTATCAGTTGGGTTTAAGTACCGTGTTGCAGCTGAAAGACAATCACCTGCAGAAATTATCCAACAGGAGGCTTGTACCAATTTGCTTAGTTGAATCCAGTTTGGTCTGGCAGTGTATCATACCTTGCAAACAATCTAATGAATATTAAATGTAATAATTTTAGGATGGGTCATACAGACTTGTTGCTAAACAATGAAGTCTCTTTCTTTAAAAAAAAAAATCAAAAATTCCAACTCGAAGGATTTATTTGGCAGGGCTGTTATAGTGTGAAATGGGAAGAGAGAAGGGAGAGACATTCGGCAAATAGTCGAGGGCTGGAATCAAACCCACAACGTCACAATAACAACTTCACATATGCCACGCCCATAGCCACTGCAACACCAGTGCACGCACATACTTTTCTTATTTTTTCATTTTAGATACGTACTGCAGGTGCATGGCAGCAGATTTCGTCTTTAGCTGCAGCTCTCCTCAGATCTCCTTCTTTTATGAAGAGCACAGAGTGCCTCTTTGGGGGCCATCTTGTTCCACATCTCACTTCTGCTTTTTCTGCTGATGTCAATGACAGTGTGCAGAGTAACCAGCCGTCGGCAGCAAGGAGGGGAAGAAGCTGCTTGCTCAGGTCTGCTTTCTTCAAGTTAAACACTTCCATCTGTGTAACAAGATAGCAGCAGTGAGCACAGGGGCTGCTCCATTCAGCTGAGCAGGACACTCAAAGACCTTGAGGAGCAAAACAAAATGGTGGATGGCCATACTGCTGCTCCTCTTGATTGGCTGTAGCTCCTTTGTGGCCACTGAGGGCTATAGCTGCAGTGTGAGTGTCATCTATACACCCCAGGCTTTGTTGATGAAGGAGATAACAGTCAGCTATCATACACCACAAACATATGAGATGTGCAGAATGAGCTTCTACGTTGATTCTTGAAGAACCCTGATAGTTTGTGTCAATTCTCATCTTTTCAAAGCTCTATTTATCTGGAAGGACACGGGCACATAAAGGGCATTCATTGTAACCTTGACACTCACCTTAAGGATTTCACCAGCACTTTTTTTTTTTTTTTGGTTGGTGAAATCTGAGTCACAATGTATCTGTCCTGTAGTTAAAATTATTCATGGATTCTATTCTACCCCACCATTCAGATTGACTATCCCTGATAACCTAAGATATGTAATGTGTGTTAAGTGTTTGTATTTAAGAAAAGTCAGATATTTTGTTTTGTTTGCACAATATACACTGTGTTCTAAATGTTGTGTCGCTCTGATTGATGCTATTATTATTTAGTTAAGCCTTATTTATTTACTTATATACTTCAAAGCAATATTTGAGTCCTACATTTAGAACGGTGGTGCATGCTGTATGACATTAGTTGACATTGACATCACTGAGAGATGTGATTGACAAAACTGGCATGGTTTGATGAGACTTAGAGTATTGCAGTGATGGCCGGGCCAGCCACTACGTTTACAATATTTTACAGAGATGTTGGTCTGGAACCCTAGCCTTTCTCCCTGTTTTCCAATGGGCATGATTGACACATGCTACAAATTTGCGACTGTGATTGGCACATTGTGGTTTGATTCCAGACCTTCCTGCTTTCATGAACAGAAATTGGGCGGGACTGACTCGCCAGGCAATTGTACGGGTATTAAGTATTTACAGTAGTCTTACTGGTGAGGTGATGTCAGGTAACAAACATAGACATGCTTACACAGCGCTGTCTGACCTTGCAGTATGGTAGAGTTGAATAAACAGAACATATCTTTGGGTCTGTCATTAGAACTGGTGAGTCTTACTTGAGGGAATTGTAATGGGAGCACTGTCAACCAAAACAGTTGCTGTTCTCTAGTCTTCAAAACGACAAATGCTGTAAACATGTCGTTTGAAGGACTGAAGGCCTGCTGTTGGACATGTTGATTTTCTGCTGCGTTTCTGTGTGACACGAGCGAAGGTCGAGCTGCAGACATCCACATCAGCGTCTCTGTTTCAGGGTTACTTTCACTGTGAATCCGAGCAATTTTGGGCAGCCATCATGTGTTTTTTCAACAATACACAGAGCATCGTCATAAGCATTATGTTGTGTATCATTTAGTGAGCCACTAATGCTAACTTTATTGTGGACTAGTTCTTTATGGACTGAATCCTTTTATGAGTTTTATTATTATGAAATTAAAGAATGTGCATTTAGTCTGATTGAAGAAGCTCACAGACTCTCGTTTCTAAATTGTGTGTATCTGACAAATAATTTGACTTACATAACTGAACTGCACAGGAGCTGCCAGAATTAGGCTGTATCATGTTTTGTTCTAACTAATATAAACATCCAAAATATATGATCAATAGGAACCATGGGGTAGAGACTAGTTTGGATGTTCAAACCAAGAATCTCCAAAGGAAATAGTATCAAGAGGCCAACAGTTAAAAATACCCCTGGCTCCTGGATAGAGCTAAGTTTATCCACAAAAAGTATCTGCAGATTTGAAGATGTGCAGCTGCTGCGATGTTCTCAACCAAAGCATGTCTTTTGGAAGAATGTGGTTTATCCCAGAGACAGGAAATGAAACTTTCATTTAAAAAGTCTTTTTATCGTAGTGCATAGGTACCATACAACCAAAATACATCTTATGTCATAATAATGCCCTTTAAATGGCTTATGTTACTCTTAGCTAGAAATCCACCAACGTACCAATAAGCTTTGCCAACATTTTTGGACAGTTATGTAAAATCAATTTTCATAATTTGACCCAAAATGTACATAATAATAGGAAAAATATCTATAGAAATATTTTTAGACATCAACAACCCTGTTTTAGCACTAACCTATAAGGGACCAGTATAATCACATTTTGTGCAGGGACCTTCACACGAAATTGTTAAAATAAAGCTTTACTTATTTCCTTCAAGAAGTTAGTTGAACAACAAAATATTATTACCTTATGCTGAAGATTCAAGACCGATTTGCCAAAAAGTGTAAACAAACTATCTCTGCCCATGGGCTCTTGGACGTCTTGACATACAGTGGTTTGGTGGGTTTCCTCATGTGTGTGCTGGACTGTGAAGGCAGGAGAGCTTGAAGAAAGCTCTTGGTCAATGCATTGTTGGCCCGTCAAAGCCTGACCTACTTTTTTGAGTGCCATATGGTTCCTGCACCAGATTGGTTGTCAGATTAATTCCAGCATTTTTATGAAGTCTGGAGAGATGTTTGATGAATTTGAGCTCTGGTGTTTATAAAGTATGTAGCTAAAGTACTTGTTTTTTGTATGTAGTTTTCCATCACTCTCTTTGGGCCTTTGGTCTCATTTTGGCGGTGTAGATAATGATTTTCTGTTGAAATTCTGACTTGTAATTTCTTGTGCTTTAGGTGTCCCCTCCCTCACTCCTCCCAGGCAGATGTTTGATGAATGTTATGACAAAATGTTGTGAGCATTATTGATCCATCACATCTCCTGTGAAAAGCCCATTCCTCTGATTGACCAAGTGCGATCGAAGTCTCATCTGTGTGTTCAGACTTTCTTAAATGAGCATTGCCATGTGGTAACATCATACAAGAAAAATGTGGGTTTTCACTGACTGTTGTAATATGACTGCAGTGAGCCATCAACCAGGCACTAACATCTCTCATATAGTTATGAGATAGATGGGGATGGAGTCATTAAAACAGCATTATGACTTTATAGTTTACCTGCTTTTCTGTGACAACTGAAGACCTCTGAGGAAGATGCCAAAAATAACCGTAACCGTATTCTGTATTAATAAGAAAATGTTTGGTTAAACATATCGGTAATTTCTGTATTGTATTGTATATTCTGTACTGTAAGCAGTATTTAAATTGATCTCTCACCATATTGTTTAGATATGCATTTAGACACAGCAATGCACAGAAGAATAAAAATATCAGTGATTTAATTTTAAAAAAATTATGTTTTCTGGTTTCACAATGTAAGCATATGAATAAAAAAGTGAAGGATTTAATGTTTACACACAAACCGTTGTCAATTTAAAAAAAAAGTTGTCAGGACCAGCAGTATTTGTTGATGACGATTAATGTCAGTTAACTCTATTTCAATTCATTATTGTTATCAAAAGTAGGGCTGCAACAGATTAATTGCAACTAATGAATTATATAAATAGTTGTCAACTAATTAAGTAATCGAATAATCGTTAACTGGCCTATACGCATACTCCAAAACATGCTATGAATTGAGAAATAAGATTTTGTCACTCTGACAAAGCGGGAATCACTCAAAAACGACATGGGAATTGTGTACATTTTGTGTTTTTGATGAAAATACCATTTTTGTCTGTAACTATTCTTCGGCAGGACGTCATTGAACAGCTTCATTCCAGCTTTACAGAGGTTATTTGAGTAAAAGTGTCATATTCATGTTCTAAACAACTAATCAACTAATTGAAAGAATAATCTCTAGACAAATTGATTACCAAAATAATCGTTAGTTGCAGCCCTAATCAAAAGTTTAAGACCAGTTGAATAAATTACCCAATTTAAATGGTTGGATCTTAGCAAGGTTCCAAGTAGAGCTTCAATAAGTAAGAAGAAATGGAGTGAGACACAAAAAAAAAAAAACAATTAAACTGAAATAGTCTGTTCTTCAGCTGATCAGAAGTTTAGGACCAGATGCCTTTTAAAAGCCCAAATTTGTGCAAAAATGTAGATTCAGTCTTATTTTCTGTCAGATATTCACACTGTCATGACATTCTGATGGCAAAAGCAAAAAAAAACTTCTCTTTTTGAATGTGGTCGGTTTGTTGAGCTGCATTAGCGGGACCTCTTGCTGCACAAGACATTTTTTTGATTCACTCCCAGTTCTTGTTGCATAATGAAGCTCTCCTCAAAACCTTGTTAAGATCCAACCATTCAAATGTGACTTTTACCCTTTATTCAACTGGTCTTAAACTTTTGATCGGGAGCTCATGGTTTATGTGACTTGCGACATAGTTCAGCTCATGTTGTACTTCAGTGAGGGGATGTGGACTATTGGAATATGAAGGTCAGCAGGGTCAAAGAGCTTCTCTTTTGAACTGCTGCTGTTATCTGCTACAGTGCTGACAGATAAAGGCCTTGCTTTGAGCCAACACTGTGGTCCAGCCTGAAGGCCAAAAGATATAAACCAGATATCTGACAATGTGAAGTAAATGGAAAGTAGCCAATGTGCTAATTCTGGCACATTTACATTGTATGTTCATTACTATGCATCGCCCCTTGTAAATGAATGAACTATTATTTGGGGTTAAAAAGTTAAGCCTATCATCCTTTGCACCCTCATGTATTTTCAAAGTGCAGATGAGCCCTTGGCCATGAGCATCCATGACAATCCGATCTTCAAACTGATACTAGTTTACAGTTTGTTTTTTGTTATTTTCTTGCGTTGTCGCTCTTCATAGATCAAATAAGTATTAATACACTGTAAGAACATATTGCAGCACAGGTTAAACTGTGAGGTTTGTTATAGTAATTCAAAGAGGAATACTGACATACAGATGTGGAAGGAATGACTCAGTTATCCTGAGTCCTGGTCCTTTCTGTGTGGAATGGAGGGAAGAAGCCGTGATATTCAGAACTGTCTTTCTGCTTCTGTTAAGCCAATTCTCCAGTGTTTATTTTAATTCCTTACTCAAATAATATATTATAACTAAGGGTTTGTGCCATTGTAAAATATATTTGACTCTCTGTTTAAAGTTGCCACCATCATCTGTTAGGAGACTGCATTTGCGGCTTCCAGATGCACAGTGGCTTTGCCTGCTTCCTATCTGCATACAGCCCCAGTCTAAAGTTCAGTTAAAGACCAGTTGAATAAATGGCAAAAGTCACATTTTGCATGGGAGTAAAGCTTCAATATGCAACTAAGAAATGGGAGTGAGACAGTTTTGTTCTTTTCAATAAAATGTTTACTCAAAGTTTTTTTTTTGTCTCACTCCCATTTCTTGTTGCTTACTGCAGCTCTACTTGGAACCTTGTTAAGATCCAACCATGCAAAATGTGACTTTTGCCATTTATTCAGTATGGTCTTAAACTTTAATCGGGACTGCAGTATTTGGAAGCGTGACACTGTGTTAATGGCTTCAGTGCTGTTCTGTTTGTGTCATCGTCCACGACCTCTGAACACATATTGTCACAGGTTCATATTTACTGGAAAATGCTCTAAGTTACATCTCTGAGGATTAATGAATGGTTTGTGGTATTTAAGGATCATCCACTATGGATTTTTCAGCCAGTGTATTCAATAGCTATCGTTGCTGATATCAAATCTTTTGAATCTGTTAAATCTGCTTAAAGTTGTTCTAAAGTTCACAAAATGTGTGTGGGATGCAATATGTACTTTAATTTGCATATTTTTATGTGTATACATGCAGTCACCTCTAATTTTGTTTTTTCTAGCAATGGCACAGCACACAAAGACCCTAGAAAAAAAGAGAAAAATGTAATTATCGGATTAAAACAATACATGAATATTTTTTTGTCTGTATGGTCTTTATGGTCCCACTCTTGTATAAAAATGCATATTTTGTCTGATACTGGCCCTATTTCAGGTTACCAAAAGAGATGCAAAAGCAAGAAAACCTGGATATAATATCTGGACAAACAAGTCTAAACTAAAAGGACAGCTCACAACCTCCTGGGCTGAAAATATCTTCTGCTGCTGACATCTTGGTGCCAGATGCCACAGCGCACCTCATGATGGCTACTGCACTGAAGGTGTTGGGACAACTGTTTGTTGGAGCATTTATATGTACATATCATCTGTACTATTCTGTCTTTTATAATAGATTCAATAAGCATAACGAAGTAATAATGTGTCACCACATAAGAATAAGCAGTTGTTGCGTGTTCCATGTTTAATGCTGGCCTCTGTGCATGTCAGTGGTCAATGGCAAAGTTAAACTGTCATTGTTGGTGTCATGGCACAGATACTACGGTATTTAGATTTAGATTAAATAATTGACTGATGTGACTGACTTATCATAAATTAGAGTGATCTGCCAGATTTCTTGTCCCTTACTGCCTTTCTCTTACTAACGCTGATATGAGATATGTATTTGAACAATTTTTCCTTCAACAAAAATATCTGATATTATTTGGAGGGGGATGTCCATGACTAGACTTTCTACTCTTTCCACAGTATATACAGTATATATTTTGAATAAGCTGTCCCTTTCAATCAAAGAATCTTTATTTGAAGCTCAGTTGGGTGATAAGAGTAACCTATACCCTTATGTAATTCTAGCCTAAATTTTAAGTCTTATAATGTAACGTATTCAGCATCAGACAGGAGCAGCGACCAGCAGTTTAAGACAAAACCTCTGTACTTCTAATCAGCTTAATGTTGGCTTATTCAGTGGCCCTCATTCAGGCCGAGCAGCTGCTGTCAGAGAGTTTGAGTAGAGGGTGTGACCGCTGGCAGAGCTCACCAATGCCGAGAGACCGGTTGGTGATTAACAAATGTCAGTAGACTTTGGAATCTGGGGAGCCCTGTCAGATGGCTTTGTCCTGTGTAGCTCCCCGCTGAAGGTCTTCCAGGTGGTGCCTCGGTGCCTCCCCCCTCTCTCCCCCTCCGCCTGCTTCTCTTAGCGTCTTCTCAGGGCTGCTGAGATAAAGAAGTTCAGACATGCTTCACATTTTTAGACCTCCTTGTGGAACGTAGCTGGCAGCGTCTGTAGGAACCTATTTGCTTTAACCTTCTCCTTCACAGAGCAGTGGTGCATGCTGCTTGTTCTGAGGGATCTGTGCATAAAACCGGGATTTAACCTCTGAGCTGATATGTATACATGCAGGAGATAATGTTGCAGAGAAATGAAAGGGTGAGGTAAAAGTATTCTGGCACAAATGTGAGATGCTTTTGCTCTGGTCTGTGTGGTGTAACACTTGGGCACTGTGCGTCTGGCAGATAGATTTGTGTCTGCAGTTCTCCAATGACGGGCTGCTTGCCTTTGAGGAAGAGGATCAGATCTGTGGCTCCATGTTGTGTGCTGGCTGAACACCTAAGTATACAGAGACAGGCAGGCAGCTCTTAAAATGGCTGCCCTTGAATGTGGGCTCAGAGGAGGATCTGAGCTCAGTCACAGCCTGTCCAAGCCCCAGCTGACTGACTCTGAGTGCACACACAATCTCACCTATTAACTTCTGGCCTGAAAGACAAAAAGCGCGTCTAAGACCAGATTGTGGTTGAGAAGGCTTTTCCTCTGCTTTAGACCTTTCCTCTCCTCTCCACTAAAAATAATAGAAACAAGATTAAAAAACATAAATAGTTGTCAAGCAAAGTGGCAGTATGGAGGCAACTATGTTCCAAATAGAGGTGGACTGCCAACAGGGCAGGGTGGGGCCCCATGGTGAAGCTGTAACTTAACCCTCTACACAATGTAGGCATGGTTGCTCAGGGACACGCTGAAAGCTTCCACTGTAGCATGGAGCCAGCCAGACAGCTGTGAGAATAACAGAAACATCATTGCACAGATCCAAATGAAACTCACACATTTGATAAACTTATTAATCCTTAAAATGTCTTTAAAATGTCTAAAATATCTCTGGACAGGCTATATAAATAAATTGATTACCACATCCACTAAGATCCCTTTTAAAGTTATTCTAAAGTACTTTTGGACAGCTGAAGCTTTGAATGGCTAGTTTTCTGTATTAAACCTATTCATGTATAGCTAGTCTCACTGTACTGACTTTGATCCACATGCCACACACAGAGCAGATTGATCTCACAGTCTAAGAGGCGTGAGCCTCATCTGTTTGCTGTGAGTAGTCCTGTAGATGGCACTTGTCTGTGCGGATGTTTCAAGTGAACTTTACTGCCTATACCATGTCGGTGCTCAAGGGCACAAGGACAGAGTGTTTATGAAAGGGATGGTCAATTAAACAAAATTGAAATGGTGCAGACCAGCTGATTGTAGTCCTGATGTTGTGTGTGTGTTTTTCTGCTGTGTGTATTGTGACCCCCAGCACTGTGAGCCCAAGACAAATTTCCCTTTGGGGACAAGTTTAACCTAACCTAAACATTGCTCACAAACCTCAGTTTCATGCATCTTTTTTAATAATCACTATACTTCACTATGGTCCACTGTATCCATTGTAAATTAATCTTAGATCAGATACTAATCTGTTAAAATATACTTTGTGCAGAATGTTTCCTATGATTTATCAACAATCTATTTTGCTACTATATTACATCATGTTTGGACAATGATGGTCCTCTTGCATAATCCATATCTGTGCTAACTAGATCTTTATAATTCTTCTCCAGCCCAGTCGAAGTGTGGAGAAAGTCTCCGATTTGTCTCTGCACTCAATCTCAGTGCATTTGATACAGTCTGATAGAAGAATAGTGCTGCTGTAAATACTGTGCTTTGGGGCTGCTCTCCAGCTGTTGCTTATCCCAAGGTAATAAAAATGGGACAAATCGCTCTGTAATCCCACGTCAGTCCCTTTATTGTTGTTCAAATGATGCAGTACCAAAATGAGACCTCCTTAGTATTCTGAACAACATCTAATGTGTCATTCAGGAGCACAACAATGATTTCACGCATTAAATCATTCTAATTATATGTCCATAGCATTATTAGCAATACTGTCTGAGGATAGTGTAGATAATATTGAATTTTGAATCTGAATGGCAAAAGAAAACTCTAAATGCAACCTACTAGATTAATTTCACTGTCTTGCTGTTTCAATAGACAAGATTTTTCATCCATTACTTGATTATGCCTTGTTCTCAGCTGGAGATGACAATAATACTCATTTTAGAATATTGTAAAGCTATTTTTAAGAAATGCAATAATTTCACGAGAATAGACTATTGTAAGCAGAACTGCTCAAGCGTCTGTTTTTAAGATCTGCAGTTTCCCCATATTTCAAAAACTCTAAATTGAAGTTTTGCAAAGTTTTGTGATGCCAATCTGTGAAACATGTATGTCTTTTGCTCCTTATTGTCACAATTTTCATTCTTATTCTCCTTAACCTTTGTTTCTCTTCTATTTTCAGATTTCCCTGATTTTCCAGGGAGTGCTCCCCCCTCCAAAAAATGGAGGTACTGCAGTGTGATAGCTGTGACTTCCGTGCAGAGTCATATGACGAGCTCAAGTCCCACATTCAGGAAGTGCACACAGCTTTCCTGCAGCCGGCTGATGCTGACGAGTCGGACTCTGTGAAGGAGGAGGTGGAGGAAGAGGAGGAACATGAGGATAAGGATGACACAGATTATGCCCCTCCTAAATCTGGACCCAGTATGTCAAATGCACTATTAAATGTCTTATCCGACTTTACATGCACGCAACATACAAAAAATAAATGAAACATGATTTTATCCTTGTCTAATGAATCAACATAAAATCTGATTTTATCAAGATTATATTGTACTTTTGTAGTAATTTGGGGTTTAACCATACAACAATACATGCAGGCTTGAAAACAAATGCCCAAATGTGAGTAGACTTTAGTTTAAGCCCTATAGCTACACTTTATAGGTCAGTATATATGTGAACATCGCCCATATACACCTGAATGTAAACCAAATAATCACACATAATGTGCATAGATGTAAATTATTTTTTATGACTACTAACTCAGTCTATGAAGTTATTATTATTGAGCTATAATGATTTTCTATGATCAGTGGTTTTCTATCAAACTGATGTAAATCTTTGTTTTGTTTTGTTATAGGCCCCACTGCAGATGGTTCCAACCACGCACAGCCAAAGCAGACCGCTGAATCCCTGCTGCCGTTTTTCCAGTGCAAGTTCTGTGTCCGTTATTTCCGATCCAAGTCCTTCTTGAGAAATCATACCAAAAAAGTGCACAATGTCATAGAGGATGATTCAGATGACTCCAGTGTATCCTCTGAGGCATCAAACCAGCCCAGCAGCAAGGTCATGCACAACGACCATTCGAAAGTGTATTCATGCCAGTATTGCTCATATAAGACTCCACGCAAAGCAAGACTTCTAAAACACCAAATGATGTATCACAACAAAGAATCCAATTCTTCAGAACATGTGGAACCCAGTGAGGAATCCAATCTAACTGCAAATAGCACGTTTGCATGTGAATGGTGCACTTATCAGACTGACCAGAAAGACAGCTGGACTAATCATGTGGTGAAGGAACACAGCGACAAGGTCAAGATGGATGCAGATCTGGAGGATCAAGACAGAGATGTCTCACCAAGGCAACACAGTCATTCCTCTGGCAATAGCCCAAACATGAGTCCCCACGAGGAGGCTCTTGGACAAACATCAGAAAAAAAGCTAGAAAAGCCTATTGCAGAGATTTCCTCCTTTCCTTATGCTCAAATCATTGCTGCCACACCAAACAGCACTGGTTCTTCAATTTTGTCGAAGAATTTCACATCGGCAGACATGTCAAAAAAAATGTCTGAAATGGACAACGAGGAAGAGTCTTGTAGCAGCTTAGAGGATGATGAGGATGATGATGATGAAGAGCTAGGTGACACAGATGACCCAAGTTATACAGGGACACTGTCTGCAGACATGAAGCTCCTGTTATCTGAAGAGGACAGTAAACTAATGGAGACTAAAGGAGTACCGTTCAGAAAATACATGAACAGATTTCAGTGTCCGTTTTGCTCTTTCCTTACCATGCACCGGAGGAGCATATCTCGTCATATTGAAAACATTCACCTGTCTGGTAAAGCAACAGTATACAAATGTGACGAATGTCCTTTTATTTCTACTAGTCCGCTAAAGTTGGGCACTCACAAACAGACACACATATCTTCACAGTGTGAGACTTTAGACTTAACTGGAGAGAGTCCAGAGCATCCAAATGACAGTAGTACAGAGCCAGTGAATGGAAGTAATCTAAGCATGAAAGTAAATGGTAAACAGTTAACCAGCACTCCCAACCAGCAAAACCCTTATCGCTGCACACTGTGCAGCTTCTCAACCACAACTCTGAAAGGTCTCAGGGTTCACCAGCAACATAAGCATTCATACTGTGATGATTTAGATCCTACTGTTTTCGATGGTCAGCTCAATGACCAACCTGAGGATTCAAACTCTTCCCCAATGTTGCTACAAAAGGCTCAAACCTCAATTTTAGGACTTGGAACTAAAAAGCCTTTGGTAACAGGGAAAAGAGCCAGAAAGTCCATTAATGACTTGCCTTTGGATTTGTCCTCTGTTAAGAAAAGAACTAGAATTGATGAAATTGCCAGCAACCTTCAGAGTAAGATAAGCCAAAGCCAGCAGGACTTGGTCATAAATCTGGATGACCTAGATGATGAAGACATGGGGGGAAATCATAGTAACACTGATATAGAGGGCAGAAATCATGATAGTCAAAACTCTGTTTTTCCCTATAGCACACAGCTGCAAGAACAGGATTCAGCACTCGCCCATGAGAGTGGACGACTGGGAAAGAGAAAGAGCAATCCTAAATCGAAACACAGGAGCCTTCCTATCTCTCTCACACTGTCTGATGATAGTGAAAACACTTCAGTAAATGCTGGTGACACTATTCAAGACAACAATGACTTTTCAGAAGATTCTGGAAATGTGCGTTTCTACTGTAAACACTGTGACTACCACAACAAGTCAGCGCGTAGTGTTAGCACCCACTACCAGAGGATGCACCCCTATATTAAATTTAGCTTTAAGTACATTCTAGATCCAGAGGATCAAAGTGCAGTTTTCCGTTGTTTAGAATGTTATATTGAGTATACTAATTATAATGATTTACATCAACATTATATGGATCATCACCCTGAAGCAAGTAATGTTCTCAACTTTAACCAACCTAATCTAGTGTACATGTGTCGCTTTTGTTCTTATACAAGCCCAAACGTCCGCAGCCTCATGCCCCATTACCAAAGAATGCACCCAACTGTCAAGATCAATAATGCTATGATTTTTTCCAGCTATTATGTGGAGCAACCTCACAAAACAGGTGAATCACAAACCCTTAGGGAGATATTAAACTCTGGGCCTAAGAGTTTAAATTCAGCCACCTCAAGTGTGAGGTCCAGCTCAAGTCCACTGCCTAAAAGTGGCTCCAAGACCCCTGACACCAGCTCTGAAATAGAGGTAATCACAGAAGTTGGCAATGGTAGTGTTGTTGTATATGATTGTGACGTATGTTCCTTTGCCAGCCCCAACATGCATTCTGTTTTGGTTCATTACCAAAAGAAGCATCCAGAACAAAAAGCATCTTATTTCCGTATCCAAAAGAATATGAAGGTAATTTCAGTAGATCAGTCTCAGTCCTCTCTCAACTTAAACACAAGTGTGGCTTCACCTTCAAAACCTTCTGTCAGTGCGATTGCTTCCTATGGCTCTGACGAAGACATGTTTTACTGTAAACATTGTGTCTATAGCAATAGGTCTGTGGTGGGAGTTTTAGTCCATTACCAAAAGAGACACCCTGAGGTGAAAGTGACTGCTAAATATATTAAAAATGGCCCACCGACTCAGGGCCTGATGAAGTTGATGGATGAGTTACAAATTGCAGCTCCTAAACAATTCTTAAAGCAAATTCAAAATAGTCGACAGGACGAGTCAAACCCTAATCCAGGCAGTGGTGACAAAGATGAGCTTTTCTTTTGTCAGCATTGTGATTATGGTAATCGATCTGTGAAAGGTGTGCTCATTCACTACCAGAAAAAACATAAGGAGACCAAGGCTAGTGCAGACCTGGTTCGTCGACACACTGCAGTAGTTCGGAGTCAGCGTGAGCGTGCTCAGATGGTCCATTCCAACAGTGTCTCCTCTGCTGTCACCCCTGCCCCACCTGACTCTGACACAGGCATGCCACTGCGTTCACTGAAGTGCAGACACTGTCTCTATACATCACCTTATGTTTATGCTCTCAAGAAGCATTTGAAGAAGGAGCATCCCACTGTTAAAGCCACAGCTATGACTATTCTACACTGGGCCTACCAAGATGGCATTTTGGAGGCTGGTTACCACTGCGAGTGGTGCATCTACTCCCATGCAGAACCTCAAGGACTACTGGTTCACTACCAAAAACGCCATCCCGAGCATAATGTTGATTATGCATACATGGCCAGCAAACTGTGGGCTGGGCCAGAGACCCAAACAGGAGGCAACGTAGAAACAAAACATTACAAATGTAGAGACTGTGCATTTGAGGCTTGCACTATATGGGATATCACCAGTCACTATCAGGCCATTCATCCATGGGTTATCAAGGGAGACCAGTCCGTACTGTTGGATATAATCCAAGGAACTGAATCAGTCGAGAAAGCTCACCTGTCTCTCCCCAGGGATGAGCCCTCTTTTGACTGTCAGCCGATTGAGGATGACTCTCCCTTGGTGATTGCCACACCTCCTCGAGAAAGTAACCCACATCAAGTGCACCCACGGCTTTCC
Organism: Rhinogobius similis; assembly: GCA_019453435.1. NCBI lineage: Eukaryota > Metazoa > Chordata > Actinopteri > Gobiiformes > Gobiidae > Rhinogobius > Rhinogobius similis. The sequence continues at coordinate 32,054,934 of CM033619.1, read as the reverse complement.
ATCTCTACCAACTCATACCAGTGCACTGTCTGTTTGTCTGAGTACAACAGCCTCCATGGACTCCTCACTCACTATGGGAAGAAGCACCCCGGCATGAAGGTGAAAGCCGCAGATTTTGCACAGGAGGCTGATATTAACCCCAGCTCTGTTTATAAATGCAGACACTGTCCATATGTAAACTCCCGTATCCACGGAGTGCTCACCCACTATCAAAAACGACACCCACTGGTTAAAGTCACCGCAGAGGACTTTGCTGATGATATTGAACAAATTACTGATATAATGGATGGAGATGATAAGTGCAAAACTCAAAGACAAGGTTTTGGTGCTTACAGGTGCAAGATGTGTTCTTACACACATGGAACACTAGAAAAACTTAAAATTCACTATGAGAAATGCCATAACCAGTCTGTCACTGATATCTTCTCTCCCTCATTAACAACTTTCTCCAGCAAAGAAGCTGAACTAGTCGCTGAATGTAGTGCCACTAATTCAGCTGGTGCTTCTCTTGTCCAGGAAGCAGGTGAAGTAGACTTTGGCGTTTCTCGGCCACCGGTAAATAAAACAGAGAAACATGCTATATTTAAATGTCAACTCTGCAAATACTTTTGCTCCACTCGGAAAGGCATCGCTCGGCACTACCGCATCAAACACAACAATGTCCGCGCCCAGCCAGAGGGGAAAAACAATGTGTTCAAATGTGCTCTGTGCTCGTATACCAACCCAATACGTAAAGGCCTGGCTGCACACTACCAGAAACGCCATGATATTGATGCTTACTATACTCACTGTTTAGCAGCTTCCAAAACCATGACCGAGAAACCTAACAAAGTTATTGCACCTTCACCATCAGAAAGTGAAAACACAGAAATGACTGAAGAAATACGCTTGGCTGTAGAACAACGAAAATGCTCCCTTTGGGCTTTCCAGGCCTTTAGCAGAAAGAGCATCGTTTCACACTACATCAAACGCCACCCCGGTGTCTTCCCCAAAAAACAACAAACTAGCAAGCTCGGACGCTACTTTACTGTCATTTATGCCAAAGATAATGAGCAAAATGAGGATGGTGGATTGCAAGAGGAACAAAAACAAGGAATAGAAATGACACTTGATGACAAAGCAGACAGTGATGACGGGTTGCTGCCCTTCAAGTGCACCAAGTGCTTCCGGTTGTCATTTAGCTGCGTGGAGATGCTCTCCATGCATTACAATGACCACCATGGAAACGACTTAAAGAGGGACTTCGGAGTGACGCCTGGTCCCGGGGAGGAGGATGAGGTATACAAGTGTTCTCACTGTGAACTGAATTTTCTGAGTCTGGAAACTCTTGCAAAGCATCTAATAAGTCACAGTGAAGATTTTCAAAAGAGGGCCATGAGACAAGAGAGGAGGAAGCAACTTCTGAATAGAGTGAAGACGGCTCAAACTCCAGACATTAAGGATGAGAAAGTGAGTACAGATTCAATATTTGCACCTGCATTTACTGTACACGGTGTTTTGGTAAAAAAAAAATGTGTTTTGTGCACAGGAAATCCCAGACAGTAACACTCCAATCGGATACAGGTGTAACTTTTGCACTGAGGTGCACACTACTCTCCGGGCCATCTGCAACCACCTCCGAAAGCATGTGCAGTATGGAGAGGCCAAAGAAGGGCATGTTAAGGTAACTTTCTTTGATCTGTTCTCATATTCGTATTCTATTTGTTAATTGCTGTTTGTGTCATAGTTGTCTATCAAATGTCAATGTCAACTCTGACTCCTAGGATCAATATCTCATATTGTTCATTACCAAGAAAAGCCTCTGTTTGTTTGTGTTTTTGTGTTTGTGCAGTGCAGGGGGTACAAATACATGTTGGGCTTGTTTTTTTTTGGGGGGGCAACTCAGTTTTCTACTGAATGTTGAAGTGAGGCAAAAATGCCAAAGTTTTTCTCTTGACCAAAACCGTCATTACACATAAAATGTAATGCCTAAAACCATTCAGACAAATTATTATTATTATACTAATTTGTTTTGTTGTAGATTTAATTCACTCATCTTAATACAACACCAATCAATTAAAAAAAACAATTACAGTATAACACAGCAAATTCTTTGAATATTTATACTTTTTACATATCAAAGGAAGAATTCATTGTTGTCTTTTATAGCATTGTGGATAGATTCTATCTCTCACTGTCGTAGTATAGTTTCACAGCAGTCCTGATGAACAGGCTGACAGTGCAGTAAGGGCAGACAGAATGGCAAGGTTGGGCCAGTGGACGCGGCACCTTATTTATGACTTCATGAAGTGCAGGGTCAGGTCCTTCCACAAAAAGGATTATCTTCCTTCAGGCAATAAAAAGTCATGGGGATTGTCTGTCCACCACAGCTTCACTGCAACTTGTGTTTCAGTGAAATAGGCCAACCTTTTTAATTAATGTTGGTTTGATGTGTAAAGCCCCACCATGTAACTTTTAGCTAACAAAAATGTTGATGTTTTTATTGCACTGAAAAACACTTGTCCTTACTGTGAGCGAGCTTGCATCTACACAAACCTGACTGGCCTGGAAGAGCCTCCGTCTGCTTGTTTCCATGGAAATGTTCCATTTTAATATTACTCAGTATGGCATAATATATATGTCTCCATGGAGAATGTTGTATGGTTTTAACTTTTGATTTGTATGAAATTATGCAAGTGATGTGCAGTTACTGGCTTTAAGCCCAATATATGGTTCACTTCTATGCCATTACTTATTCATATTGTATATAGAAGTTTCTATAAGAACTTAATTGGATTTGCAAACAATATAAAAAATATAAAAAATAATCCCAAAAATGTCTTTGTTGTTAACCAACTTTGAACTTTTCTTTTTCCAGCAGGAGGCAAGTGAAGTGCCCTTGACCATGCCTTTAGAAAATCTCACTAATGGGGATGTGGAAGACGAATCAATGAATTCTAATGGCATACAGGGTCCGCTTGACATGAGTCCAACAATGATTGTTGCAAGTCCTGACGAAGGTATGGCCGAGCTAGAAGAACCGCAGAGTGTGGGTGCTGGAGGCAAGTCAGCGGCACTGATGGCTGCTGCTCGGGCCGTGGCGTCTGGGGCACAGGTGAAGCAGCGACTGGCAGCAGGAGGTCACCCATGCGCACAGTGCGACAGAGTCTTTATGTCCATGCAGGGGCTTCGCTCACATGAGAGGAGCCACATGGCCATGGCTATGTTCAGCAAAGAGGACAAGTACAACTGCCAGTACTGCCAGTTCGCCTCACCCTTCAGACACAAGTAAGTCTAAACTTAAAGATGCCTTAACTTAAAGTAACTTTTCTGGTGGGCGTCTGCCACCTGCTTATCTCCATGGAGATGTTATTGCTTTGCCTAGAATGTTCTACAGTGTGGCATTAGGTGTATCTAGCTCTGTCTAAAACAGGCATTCTTGCTGTGAGTGTTGACACCTGCTTGTCAATTCAATTCAACTCAATTCAAATAATTTTTGTAGTGAACAAAATTCACAACAGTTGCCTTGATGGGCCACAGGTAGAAAGCAGTTCAATTAAACAATGTTCAATAGAATAGCAAGTGGGTAAAAGTGCATTCCCTGTCCTTGACCCTCCTTCTCGGCAAGGAAAAACTACAAAAAAATCTGTGGGCAAAAAGTAGAAACCTCGGGAAGAACCACAGTGAAGGAGATATCCTACTCCCACGGATGGACAGACTGCAGGTGGTCCAGGACTGGCGCACCCACTTGGACTGAACCACTCAAGAGGAAGATGGCTGTCTTCATGGAGAGCTGTTCAACATTCTTGGCAAACCAATAACGTCTCCATTAAGATAAGCAACTGATGAACCAACCATCAGAAAAGTTACAGAGTGCACCTTTAATAAAATGTAAACTACATGGACACTGCATTGTGGCCCTTTTAATTCAGATGTGTCCATCATATATTTCTATTTATCCTCAAGATGAATTATCTGGCTGTGCAATGATTATTTTCTCAGTTAAAGCTGCATTATTCTGGTGGAGGGTCCGCCTGCAGATGCAGAGTCCAGCTGCAGACGCAGAGTGGAGGTTTTCGGCCGTTGGCTTCTGAGTGGAGCTCCGCTCTTTTACATCCAGTAGCAAAAAATGAAATTTAGTCAGGTCCATAAATATTGGGACATCAACACAATTCTAATCTTTTTGGCTCTATACACCACCACAATGGATTTGAAATAAAACAAACAAGATGTGCTGTAATTGCAGACTTTCAGCTTTAATTTGAGGTATTTACAACCAAATCAGATGAGTGGTGTACATGTCCCACCAACTTTTTAAAGGACCCAAAGTAATGGGACAAATTAGCTGCTCAACTGTTCCATGGCCAGGTGTGTGTTATTCCATTCACAAGGAATAAGGCAAGTTTATTTGTAGAGCAGAATTCGTACACAAGGCAATTCAACATGCTTTACATAACAGGAAAATTTGCTTTAAAATCACAAAACACGTAAAGACATCCAGAATCATGAAAATAAGAGAAGAGTGCTGATAAATCTTTTAGTCGTATGCACATCTAAACAAAACTGTTTTTAGCCTGGATTTAAACATTGTCAGAGTAGAGGCCTGTCTCACATCTTCACGATGACAGTTCCAGATTGCATAAAACTGAAACGCTGACTCCCCATGTTTGCTTTTAGATAAAAGGTCTAGAGTTAATTTCAAGTGTGCTATTTACATTTGGAATCTGTTGCTATCAAGTCTCAATATGAGATCCAGGGATCTGATACTATCAGTGAAGCAAGCTATCATTAGGCTGAAAAATCAAAACAAACTCATCCGAGCGATAGCAGGAATATTAGGCGGGGACAAATCAACTATTTGGAACATTCTCAAAAAGAAAGAACTCACTGGTGATCTCAGCAACACCCAAATATGCGGAAGACCACGGAAAACAACTGTGGTGGATGACCGAAGAATTCTCTCCCTGGTGAAGAAAAACCCCCCTTCACAACAGTTGGCCAGATCAAGAACACTCTCCAGGAGGTAGGTGCATGTGTGTCAAAGCCAACAATCAAGAGAAGACTTCACCAGAGAGAACACAGAGGGTTCACCACAGGATGTAAACCATTGGTGAGCATTAAAAACAGGAAGGCCAGATTAGCGTTTCTCAAACAACATCTAAAAAAGCCTTCACAGCTCTGGAGTAACAACCTATCAACAGATGAGACAAAGACCAACTTGTGCCAGAGTGAAGAAAGAGAAGAGTCTAGAGAAGGAAAGGAATTGCTGAAGATCCAAAGCAAACCACATCATCAGTGGAGCAGGTGGTGTTGGTGTCATGGCGTGAGCATGTGTGGCTGCCAATGGGCCTGGGGCATTTGTATTTATTGACGATGTGACGCTGACAAAAGCAGCAAGATAATTTCTGAAGTGTTTCAGGCAATATTATCTGCTCATATTCAGCCAAATGCTTCACAACTCATGAGATGGCACAGTGCAGATGGGCAATGACCCAAAGCATAATGCGGAAGCAACCAGTTTTTTAAGGCTAAGAAGTGGAATGTTATTCATTTGCCAAGTCAATCACCTGACCTGAATCCAATTGCGCATGCATTTCACTTTTTGAAGACAAAACCGAACGGAAAATGCCCTAAGAACAAGCAGGAACTGATTGGAGGCCTGGTAGAGCATCACCAGGTATGAAACCCTGCGTCTGGTGATGTCCATGTGTTCTAGACTTCAGGCTGTAATTGACTGCAAAGGATTTGAAACCAAGTTCACCGTTCACCTGATTTGGATATAAATACCCTCAAATTAAACCTGTAAGTCTGCAGTTGAAGCACTTTGTTTGTTTAATTTGAAATCCATTGTGGTGTGTGTCAATATATGGAACTGAACGTACACAAAAAAACCGAGATACTTTGTTAATTTACGATAGCTACATAGTCACGTTTGGTAGGTTTTGGATTAGGGCTAGAGGTCGATAGTTCTACCCAGACTGGTTCACTTCTGTTAATGGTGGATATGGAATGCATATCCGTGCCTGGCTCGCAGAGGCCCAGTACCCTAACCCTACGTCACCCAAACACAACCAATGTTTTCATAATAAATAAAAACACTATAGTACCTGAATTTTACTTTTTTATCCTTTGATGGATAAGGATGCCAGCTGGTAGTGCAGTAGTCAAGGGAGCTAGTGACTAGCGAGGCGATGATCTTAGCCTCTGGAGGCAGTGCTTCAGATGCCCCCCTTCAGACCCCTCAAACGGGACATTGCTGGACACTTTTGCATTATGGAAACACCACAGGAATACCACTAGATATAATATTGTAATATTGTGTTGCATTTACAGTTTCACAGTGTGGCATCAAACTTTATTCTGTTACAGATGCTTTTATAGCTAAGAAATCCTTGAAAACACTTCTCCATTGTTCTTAAACGTTGCCTAGTATCACTTGCAGATGGAAGACCCTCTGCCATAAAAGTTATAGTTACATGGATGGACAGTGGTACTGTAGATTCTGCTAAATAAAATACATTCATTTGAAAATTAAATGTATCCTTTAAGAGATCAGGACAAACATTCAGACAGTTTGATTGTTTTATTCATCACACACATATATTCCACATCTCCTCTTTGCACTCAGGTGTAATCCCTCTACTGTAAGTGCCCTGACCCAGAAAGAAGGCACATTCCAGTGCCACCTACGAAGCTGGCTTTATAAACAGGGCTGCTATCCCCATGGGCACTCCCACATTCACTCACACCAAGGGATTGTGGTTATATGAGTTCACCCCACGGCTCCTAGTTCTACAGTCATTGGAAATGAGCCACTGTTGTTTGTGAGGTAAACTGAATCAAGATTTCAAAAGTCCTGGAAACCCCACTGTTGGAATCATCAAAGTGGAAAGAGAAGAGTAAAGCTCTCCTCTGCTTCTCTGTACTCTACTTTTACCACTTTCCTGATTAATCTGCCATGCTTTTGCCCCCATTTCATCTGTTTTTTCTTCTTCTCTTATCCGCCCATCTCCCTTCCTCCCTTTCCTGTTGTGTTGTGTCTCATTGGCAGTCTGGACAGACATGTGCAGTCACACCATGGGCACCACAAGCCCTTCAAGTGCAAGCTTTGTCCCTTTAAATCGGCCTACCTGAATCGTTTGAAGAGCCACCTGCAGAAGGCACACACAGGTAAACAAGCATGTTACCAATGCAATAATGACATCCCTGTCCACTCTAAGATTCTCTTCAAAGACCTATATTTGAGAATGAATTGTTTATAATGAATTTTTAAGAACATATTGTAAATTAAGATGTAAATGTGCATGACAGGAAACTGTTTGTCTTGGTTATTAACATACAAAATACCAAATTCACTCAGGTGAGCAGCACATGTACAAGTGCCTATCGTGTCCGTTCTCCACGACAACTATCAGTCAGCTGAAGGAGCACTCTCAAAGGGACCACGGAGAGACACTGACTCTTCCCAAACTCAGAGCCGCAACTCAGGCTGCCCACATCACCCTAAAACCTCGGCTGGCCTCTAACTCGGAGCAGAGCCCATTACCTGCCACAGATGGTAAGAAATCTGGCCGCCACAAATACAGCAGTATAGTAAGAATCTCAAAATTCTCTACTTTTATTGCTCTGGAAAGGTTATTGTGTTGGGTTAACAAAGCAATTATTAGTGTAGGGCTGATCTGAATGAAAAAAAAAAAAAGCAAGAATCACTGTCATTTTCCATCATCATCCATTTCTATAACTGTTGGTGGACTAAAGATCTTGTTACTTTTGGACCTAAACTGTAAAACGTATTTTGCAGAAGCTGCACACAATCATTGAAATTTCTTATGCCGAATGAGTAGAATTGAAGTGTATTGTCTTCTACCCTAAGAGCCTACGTATTTGGAGCCAGCGGATGTTCGCCAGCAACTCAGTCACTACCAGCTGGCCTCCCGCAGTCAAATGTCTTCCTGCTCAACATCAGGTGGTTCTGCACTGAGTGACCACCGTCCAGAAGGGATTTACACGTGTGAATACTGTGAATTCAGCTCTGGCTACATTCAGAGCGTGCGCCGCCACTACCGGGACCGCCATGGTGGCCAAAAACTTTTCAAATGCAAGGACTGCCACTTTTTCACCTGCAACAAGTATGAGCACAAGTTTGGTTTTACATAAAGTGTTGACATTCAAATCTAATGATAAATTGTTGTCCTTAGGAACACACTTGCTAAGCATGCTGAGGCTGGCCATAGCAACAACAATAGCAACGTACCTGAAGAACCCCTTAAAGACCTTCGCTGCCCGCTCTGTCTCTACCACACCAAAAACAAGAGCAATATGATAGACCACATTGTCTTGCACAGAGGTATGCGTTAACACAGGCACACATTTGTTTAGCGCTAAAAGTCACCTCACAAAAAATAAGTGCCTATTAGGGCTGTCAAAAATGGATTCTCAAATACTACAAATATCAAAACTAAAAACTACATAATTAGGACAACAATTAGACCTTTCCTGAATAGATGTAGACCCATTCTATGCTTTAACAGAACTAATATAAGACCATGGGGGGACATAATTTTTAAATTAATTTCAATTGAAAGAAAATGCTCAAAGATTTTGTCTCTCTGTCTTGTCCTCTGTCAGAAGAGCGTGTGGCCCCATTGGAGGTGAGCAGGTCCAAGCTCTCGCGCCACCTTCAGGGCCTGGTGTTTCGCTGCCACAAATGCACTTTCACATGCTCCAGTGACCAAGCCCTGCAGATGCACTTGCAGAAGCACGAGGCCGAAATCAAGCCGTACCAGTGCCAGCTCTGCTACTATGACAGCAGCCGAAAGAGCCAACTGGAGGAGCATCTCCGCCTTGAGCACAAAGTCAGTCCACTGAACGTAACATGTTATTTTTTTGAAGCAGAATGTTGTAGGGCTGATTTATTACAGTACAGAACATTTGGTAATTCTCCCACTATTAAGAGCTTATAGTTAGAAAGAAAATACATGCTGAAGAAATCACAAATAAAAAGGATTTTTCAACAATATGTTTGATACAAATATAAAATATGGCATCCATATAATTCAAACTGAGGTTAAAGCTTTGATATATATAGAGGCTTTGATATATTGTCAAAGATTTACCACCAGGACAATCTTGTTTTCATTTATAATCTAAATTATGTTATTTTGCTCTAGTCTTTGTTCTTAATCATTGCTTACAGTGGGATATGATTATATGATTTTCTGTGTCAGAGAATATGTCCTTAACTGTTCTCGTGTTCAGGTCATTCGTAACTTTGAGCTGATGGGCCGGGTAAACCTAGACCAACTGGAGATGATCAAAGAACAAGGGAGCAGTGCAGAGGAGGAAGAGGAGCCCGAGGTGATGCAAACTGTGGTGGATGGGAAAAATGTCATTGAAGATGAAGATGAAATCATGGAGGACACTGAAGGAGAGGATTTAAGAGAGACAGACGGTGACGAGGGAATGGAACATAATAGTCAAGAGGAAGAGAGTGGGGAGGCTGAGGAGGAGGATCAAGAACAGACAGAAGAATTCAAAGAGGCAATGGTAGAAAAACTGATTGTTCAAGGTACATAATACATTTAATCAAATCACACAATTTACAGAGAATGATTTATTTTTGAAATATTTAATTTTCTTTTTTCTTTTCAGATGTTCTGGCCTCTCCAATTAGTAGCAGTGGCACTGGGCTAATCAGCGAGGGAGGAAAACGTCTTCCTTGTGAGTTCTGTGGCCGCTGTTTTACCAACAGCTCTGAATGGGAGCGACATGTCCTGCGCCATGGCATGTGAGTATAACTAGTCGTACTATTACAAATTACTCTTAACTGTTACACAAAATAAGCATAATGGAGAATGCTGTACAAATGCATTTTAGCTGCACAAAACCAAGTTAATCCTCGTTCTCTCTTCGTTTGGTCAAAGAGCAATATACGTTTTCATATTCACACGTTTCATGTTTTGGACCACCCATGAAAGTTTCATAGCAATGAAATAAAAAAGACCATAAAAATTCTAGATGAGGTCAGATGAACCCAAAGATAGCGGGAGGGTTAAAACATTTTTTATTTGTTTATTTGGTCAGGACAGTACATGTTGATGTACATGCAATGCCAGAATTATCCATGGGCTAGTTTTCCTCCTTTGTCCTGCATTCACTCTCACAAACTCTCATTCACACAGCTATTGTACATGTTTTTAGTGGTAGGGGAAACCGAGCACCCGGAGGAATCCTGCATAGACACGGGAAGAACATGCAAATTTCACACAGAAAGGCCCCCCTTGCTGTGAAGCGAGAGCTCAAACCACTGCACTACCTTGCACAATGACAAACAAGAATTATTCCATATTTTCACAAATATGTATAATAATGTGCACACTTGTGTTTGTATTTATGTTGCCTTCATGAGCAATGGAAATTTTGTCATGTAAATTGTAGAGTAGATATGCCAGGCTCCATGTGCAGCCGGCCGCATTGTCATGAGTTCAATTCACTGTCCTGTCCGAGAAAACCATTAGAGAACTGGAATATTGTTTGATTCCCCAGAGACTGGGGAGAGATAGCAGTGCTAGACTGGTGATTGAAGAATATTAAACATTTTTAATACCTCTTAGGTGGTGGTTTTGATGTCTACATAATTATGTGGCATTCACAACTTCATCTATATTAAGACATAGAGCAGTTAAATAATATTGCTGTTAATATTTGTTTTTTATTTAGCTTTCTGTAAGCTACTGTCTCACTTGAATTTAATTATTTACTGTGCATGCACGTGGCCTATATTTTTAGATAAAATGTGATATCGACATGTTTCATTTTGCTACAACCACAAAAACACTTGAACAAAGCACACATGTAATTTACAGCTCACAAGTGGAAAGGATCATCTTCTTCTGGCACACAGTGTTATTTAGAGGTGAAAAGTACTAATCTGTTTTCCCTTCATTTGCAGGGTGGTCAACAGCAGCCCGATAGACACCAGCAGCACGTCAGCAATAGAGGCTCCATCTTCCATGCCCTCCTCAGTGTTACCGGAGTCTGGATTAGATCTGTCCAACAACAACAAAGAGGATGAGGACCTCAGTAATTCATTACAAACGAGTCCAAGCCAATGTGTGGAGGACAAAGAAATGCTTGACACCAAAAATGATCAACAGCTTGGGTGAAGACATATTGGCCTCTTGGATTAATGTGCTAGTAATAGTGTTAGGTAGGAGCTGATGTTAAAGAAAACAAAACTTACTTCTGTTGAGTTCACACATCAATAGATTTAGTGTTACACATATTGTTGTGTTAGATTGTGCTGAATAAAAGGCAATCTTGCTTTTGTTCTACAGGGCAAACATATTGGTTACGCATCATAAATCAACAGTGCAGATGCCCTATACTATTTTAGAAGGAGTCAAATTACATTTTCTTAAATAATGCACCTTTTATCCTTCCTTCATTAGCCAAATATTGGTGTACTGTAAACCTTTAAGCAATGTAACAGCATTTACACATGTGGCCCCATTCAAACTACCTTTCTTTAAATATCATTGTTTTCTTTCTTGCATTGTGTGTTACATGTGTAGACTTCCCGGTAGTAAGAGTTGCACCTTAACTATTATAGAAAAAAATTCATTTGTAGATTATCGTTGCCACCATTTTGTAGCAAATTGCTATATGATAAATCCTTAACATTATACTACGTATAATATACGCCTTCACCTTGTGGCACTCTTTAAATCTTACAATATTATCAATTGTGCTATCGTCCATTTAAATCTTGGTTAACAACTGTCAGTTGAATTGCATTTATCTGATATTAAGTAATTATAAGATCAAATCTTCACAGGGCACAATTTCTGAAGATGATTTTATTGAACTGGGGGTATCTTTGTAAAAAGAAAAAAAAAAGAAAAAGAAAAAAAAGAACTTTGAGACTTATTAGGATACAATGCAATGATTCGAAGATAGACCTAAAACATAATAAAGATTCTGTACTATACCTCTACAGCATCTATGATGCTGACACTAAAAGTTTAATTAGAACGGAAATGGCTCACTGCAGAATCAAAAGCAGAAGTGCCTTCAACTAAAAATGGGTTTTAAAATATGGAAATTTTACTTTAATGTATCTCTGAAAAAAATAACATTGTTAGTGAATAACTTCATTAACAATGTCAAGTGAAGTTATTCCCAACAAGACAATCTAAGAGATTTTTCGTTCGTTTTGGCCGTCAACTCATACAAAACTAAAAACTTCAATACTAAAATTACTAAACTGCATTAAAAACCTTGCGTGCCCACAGTACATTTTAGCAAATCTTTTTTTGTGTCACAGGAAGACTTGTAATTTAAAATGACGTTATGTTCCTCTTGTTTTGTTCCAGAACAAATATTACCTGAATTTATGTTGTCATAATTGATATACACTAAAAGGCAAAGATTGTATTTTTAGGATGTTGCTGCTTGAATGCCCTAAAGCCTTATTGAAGATCAGCCCATTTACAAATGTAACAAATTGTTGGTTGGGTAGAATTAGACTTGTAAGTTTAGAGAAGTCTTATTCAAAAATACTAATTATTATCAAGCCTGCTAACTTAACTGCTATAATACTTCCCTATTGGTCACAATAACAAGACAGACCATAGGTTAAGAGGACTCTGAGTGAAAGTCAATTGTTGCAGTCACGTGTCACAAACCTCCTTGTGACATTTTTGGTTTGTGCCGTTACAGGATAGATTAACTAACCCCACAATACTCTTATCACAACAAAGAATAAAAAAGATGATGGAAAAGATTTGGACCTTTTGAAGCATCATGCTGTTCTTCAATCACTGGTTACAGTTAAAAAAAAAATTTCTTTAAATGAATGAGAACTTTTGGATAACAGCGTTGTACAATAGCCTATTGCTAGAGTTGCATCGTTGTTTTAGACAAACAAAAATAATACAATTTTACATTTGAATTACATCATTCATGAGATTTCACTTTCTCATGGTAAGGCCAGACTTGTGTGTATCTAAAGGTTGTTCCTTAATACTAACCATCATTAACAGGTAGTTTTGTAGCGCCTCCTAGTGCTCCAGAGGCCATGCTGCCTCTCAGCCTCCACACCAAACAGACTAAAGGTGCACAAGTGTCTAGGGGGTGCAAAGACAATACTTTCCATTAAGTGCACCCTATTTTTAGGTGCTTAAAATAATAATGACAAACACTTTTAAATTGGGTTGCAGTGCTCCCTTTTGCACCCTTGTAAACCCTGTCCTGGGGTCGTTTATTATCGTACATTTCTGGAGCAGCTTGTAGCTTTTCAAAGAAACCATCCATGTTGTAAAAATAAGCTCTGTGAAGCAGCTTGTCACTTAGTTTGATCCAGAACATTTATTTAAACCATTCTGGTGACAGTGCTGCCAGACCAAATGGTTGTCGTGTGACAATAGAAGAATGACTCTGAATCCCTAAAGTGAAGCCTCTTCAGATGACACACTGGATATTTGTACATAAAGTTTTGTTTTGTTCATGATGCATTTCTCTTTGCAGACTGTTTGTCTCCCTTGTTTGACATTAGAATTGCTCCTTCTTGCCTTTATTCCCATATCAATCTGATTACCTGATGGTGGGTTGTGATGTTGCCTAGAATGATTGTTTACAATTTTATTCCATTTATCTCTGGATATTCTGTAAATATTGTAATTCATTGTCTTTTTTAACTTGATAATAAAGTTATCAAATAACAGTTATGTTTTATATTGATCACTTAGAAGATGTGCTCACATGAATTGGTCCTAGACTTGGTTTGATCTTTTTCCTGTTCTCATTTAGTCCTAGGACTAGGAGAGACAGTCTTGGGTTTAATTGCAGGTTTAATCCCCAGTTAAGTCCAAATTGTTTGGGTGTGTGTAAGAGTGAATGCACCCATAGTGTTTTCCTATTTTATTTGCATGTTTAGGCATACACATAATGAGACCACAATGACATCCAAGACCTATTTCAACATCCTATATCATCCGCAGTGTTTCCCTTGCTTCAGTGTTCACTTGCATCCCTTGGCAACGAGAGTGCATTCCTTAAAAATATCAGGCATCTGGATGTGACTCTGCTCTCTGTAGCTCACTACATTTGAAGGGGCGATGGCAGACTGACGACCCCTGGAGACCGGAGCAAAAGACACAGGGAGAGAGCGGGGCAGAGGGGACACTGCAGCAGCATAAGGAATACTTGATGAGTGTGTGCTTGGGCCAAGGCAGGCAAGAGCACGGCTCCTGAAGTAACGTCTCATTGACTGAGCAAAGAGACTCTGAAACTGCAATAAATGCATGTGATGCAAGTGATGAATTACAGCCTTTTACAATTGACTCTGTGCACAAGGTGGCAGTTGGTATGTTTAGTCTTAAAATGGCAAGCTCAGTACTTCCTGTCCAATAGCTCGGTACTTCCTGTCCAACTCATTTCTATGGGGTTTTCGTCCAGTCAGACTAAAATGAATAAATCCTGACAGATCCTGCAGTGAACAGTGAGTTGTGTTGGACTTCTCTGAAACACGTTAGACTTTACAAAACAAGTCAAAACTTCACCAAAGGACACGTGTGTGTTTATAAAGGGACGTGTTTGTGTCTCAATGCTAACGCTACAGCATCCACAATTTAAAAGTAAACAAGCCAACTGCCACCTTGTGCACAGAGTCAATTATGATACATTATTAGGCCCGAGCGCCACAAGCTGGCGAGAGGCCTTTTAGTTTCGTCGTGCTGTGCCAAGCACGGCAGCGAGAGTGCGCACAAAATCGAGCGCCCGCTTCCAAACACTCACTAACGCACACATGCACGTCCCGTGCATACCAATTAGTAGTGGGAAAATTTAACAATATCGATGTAAACGGGCGAAGCCCGTGCGAAAGTGCGCACTAAACGAGTGCTGCGGTCGTCATCCCCACGTAAAGCGCTCGTGTGCGCTGAGTCACGCACTGATGTGTTTCCCAACTCATGCATGTTCTGTGCATATGACAATGTAACGCAAAAAAATGAACATTATTATTGTAAATAGGGCCAATAACAGAAAGTGGGCGGAGCCCACTCAAAAATCTCGAAAGTGTCCGCCAGAAGCGTAGAACTGTCAATGTTGTGTTTTTTTTTTTGGGATAGTTATTCTGACTTTTTTTTTTTTCCGATAGTTATTCTGACTTTTTTTTTTTTTGGGATAGTTATTCTGACTTTTTTTTTGGGATAGTTATTCTGACTTTTTTTTTTCGATAGTTATTCTGACTTTTTTTTTTCGATAGTTATTCTGACTTTTTTTTTTTGGGATAGTTATTCTGACTTTTTTTTTTTTTTGGGGGGATAGTTATTCTGACTTTTTTTTTTTTGGGATAGTTATTTTGACTTTTTTTTTTCGATAGTTATTCTGACTTTTTTTTTGGGGATAGTTATTTTGACTTTTTTTTTTTTTGGATAGTTATTCTGACTTTTTTTGGGGGGGGATAGTTATTCTGACTTTTTTTTTTTTTTTGGATAGTTATTCTGACTTTTTTTTTTTTGCAAAGCTTTATCTTAAAGCTTGAACAGGAAATGACTACTTTACAAACACCAGGAGAAATCAAGAGGGCATGGCGTCGGTGGAAGAGGATCTGATCAAGTTTTACTTTAGCCTTGGTCTCAGACATGGCGAGATATTATTACTGCTGAACACTGTAGACAATATTGTCATGAGTATGAGCACCTTGAGACGTTTTTGAAACGATTGAGATTATACAGGTGGAAGAATCAGTCTGATCCGTTGGAGGTAGCAGCATTTCTCATTGATCAACTGAATGGACACAAAAAGATGTACGGATATAAGTTACATCATCTCAACTGTATCCAAGATGGCTTTGTGGTGACCCAAAATACTGTGAGGCATCTTTTAAGGTTTCTCGATCCAAATGGTGTGGAGCAGAGGCGAAGAAATCGTCTTCAGAGGCGCAGATACATTAACCCAGGCCCCAATTACGTGTGGCACGTGGCACATTCATATGACTCAAACTCAAAACTCAAACCGTATGGTATTTGTATAAATGGTGCTATTGATGGCTTTTCCAGAGTTATAATATGACTTCACGCCTATTCGACAAATAGTGACCCTAGGATTGGACTGATTCTTCCGCCTGTATAATCTCAATCGCTTTCAAAAACGTCTCAAGGTGCTCATACTCATGACAATATTGTCTACAGTGTTCAGCAGTAATAATATCTCGCAATGTCTGAGACCAAGGCTGAAGTAAAACTTGATCAGATCCTCTTCCAGCGACGCCATGCGCCCTCTTGATTCCTCCTGGTGTTGTAAAGTAGTCATTTCCTGTTCAAGCTTTAAGATAAAGCTTTGCAAAAAAAAAAAAAAAAGTCAGAATAACTATCCCAAAAAAAAAGTCAGAATAACTATCCAAAAAAAAAAAGTCAGAATAACTATCGAAAAAAAAAAAGTCAGAATAACTATTAAAAAAAGTCAGAATAACTATCGAAAAAAAAAGTCAGAATAACTATCGAAAAAAAAAGTCAGAATAACTATCGAAAAAAAAAGTCAGAATAACTATCGAAAAAAAAGTCAGAATAACTATCCCAAAAAAAAAAAAACACAACATTGACAGTTCTACGCTTCCGTATCCGGGGACCCATACCATGACGTAGGAAAGCGCGCGCACGAATGTAAAGCAAAAAATATTATTACGGCAACGCTGACCGCCCAGCGGTCTAAATGACAGCCATATTGGATCCAAATTCGCTAAACATGAATTAGCAGGGTTTTTTTTTAAACCTCGTACTTTTACGAACTCCTCCTAGGGCATTTGCCCGAATGAGCTGTAATTTGGTGAAAAGCGGTGTGGCATCAAAAGTTATCCAATTTTTTCACCTAAGTTCTATAGTCTTTGTGTGGCGAAGCTGCAAAATTTGGCCAGAATTTCAGATGTTTTTATTTATTTAATTTTTGCTCCGATTTGCACATATAATTGCATCAAATTTGAAACAGTTGTTGGGAAAATCGCAAAATGTCTAAAATTTGCATATTTCTTTATTACGTACTTCTACAACTCCTTCTTGGGAGTAAGCCCGACCAAAGTTAAATTTGGTAAAAATCATCCGGAGGAGTGGGGCACCAAATTATCAATTTTTTTTATATCATTGCCGCTTGCAGCTATATTTTATTATTACTGTTGATCGTGACGTCACACATAACAGAATTTTCCGTTAGCCCAATGTTAAATCAATGGAGATTTTAAGATGCTACTAAATTTAGCATTAATTCAAGTGATATTGATACATATATTTACCTGTGACACAGCAGTTTATCAGGTCTTCCATTAATTTTTTTGTTCAGTTTTTATATTGTTTTGGCCAGTGTGATCGTGTTAATGCGTGTAGTTATTGAACATATTTTTATAGATCGACGCACACACGCGCTTTCTCCGGCGGTGGCGCTGTAGCTAAACTCGGTAGAGGAAAGAGAAAGGACAAATGGCAGCGGAGCCATGGAATGCTAAAGCGAAAAAAGCAACATTCTTCTCGACTTGACGTTCCTATTTTTAAGTAGCTACATATCACAGGCAAAATGTTAATAACTTTCAGGACCTTGCAGCAGCAAACCTTCAAAATCGAAATCGATGCAAATGAGTCGGTAAGTGACACATGATCAAACAATGGTGAACTGTGGGAGTTATCAGAAGATAACGTACTGAAGTTTTGAGCTTACGAATTCTTTATTACCGTTTACAACTATTTTATGTGACTGCGGTGTTGAGCTTTTTATGATACTTTTTGTAATGTCGTCCAGCTATGTTTAACTGCATTGAACAGTTAACTGTTACGTCTTTAACATCCATGCTGGAATGAACGTGATTTGTCCGCTTAATGTTTGTGAAGTGTGTGGATAAAGTGGTAACTATGGTAGTGTTACAAGGCATTTAACGTTAGCATTAACGGTGACGTTGCTCTTGCATTACAGACCTTTAAGTTAGTTTGCTTTAGCCTGAAGAAGTCAATAACTGCCATTAAGTTTTACAATTTAATTGCACTTTCCAGCATAGTAGTAAACTAGGCTTGAGATAAACATTAAACAAAAAGTATCGTTCATTATTTCAGAATTAAGAGCAGGTTACTTTTCATGGTGATTATTTTCGATATGATCCAACTAGCTAACGCTAGCTGTGTGGCTAAGTGATGAGTCATAACTTAAGTGAAAACATTCACCTCTAGCGTTATATACAGTATGTGCTTGCATCTTCTATCAAGTTCTTTTACAGCTCAATTTCAGCCTTTAAACCTGCTCTAAATGAGGTCTAAACGTGTAACTTATTTTTACAGGTGAAAGCTTTAAAAGAAAAGATTGAACAAGAAAGGGGGAAGGACTTCCCCGTGCCTGGGCAGAAACTAATATACGCTGGTATGATTCATATTTTAATTGAATTGAGCAAACTACCTCCCAGTTATGTATTTAACCTTTCATATGATTCTTTATAGACAACATCTACATAGGACATAGACTATTTATTGATGTTAAATTATTGGTTCATAGTATGTGTGCTGTGTTCATTACTAAGTTACTTTTGTTTTAACACTCTAGGTAGAATCCTTACAGATGACATGCCGCTTACAGAGTGCAAGATTGATGAGAAGAACTTTGTAGTTATCATGGTGACAAAGGTAGACTTAACTGTAATGTTAAGCAGTTACATTTGATGTGTGTTTTTGTCAGCTATAGTGTATATATTTTTTCTTAGCCCAAAGCAGTGACCACAGATTCAAAGTCTTCCGCACCGACACCTGCTGCAATTGCTCCAGAACCTGCAGCCTCATCATCCTCATCCTCTGACAGTTCTCCTGATGACATTAAACCAGAGGAGAAACAGCCTTCATCTGGAGATACTAGTTCGACACCTGCAAGGTAAATATGTCGTCTACAGTGCACTGTCTCTGTGTGGCGTTCCATCCCTGTCTTCTCTTTTTTCCTTTGCAGTAGCACTGAGTCGTCAAACACAAGCCTAATTAATGAAGCTGTATCATCTTTGGGTAAGTAAGACTCTCAGCTTTATTGTAAGGGGTCGTCTTGTTATATTTCTTTAAAAATGTTAATGAACAAAGGTTTTCTGAAAAGTGAGAAGGTACATTTATTATTATGTATTATTATATGTATTCTTGTTCCCTTCAGTGACGGGTCCCTCTTATGATGCTATGGTGACAGAGATGATGTTAATGGGTTATGAAAGGGAGCAGGTGGTAGCAGCTTTAAGAGCCAGCTTTAACAACCCAGACCGAGCTGTGGAGTACCTTCTCACAGTAAGAAAAGATTTTTGTGAGACACTTGTTCCCACACTGTAGTTACACCTGCCGCATTTGTTTTTCAGGGCATCCCAGGCATCGATCAGGAACAGGCAACAGCACCCGAGGCTGCTTTACCATCAGGAAGAAGAGACACTGTACCTTCTAGTACTCCTGCTAACACTGGCTCTTCCCCAAGTGCTGCAGGAGGCAAGTACCAATTTCTTGTGTTGTCCCAGATGTTAGCAGTTTTATTTAGAGTGCTATCTTTGGTCGATCTCTAGTTGTGTAGTCCGGCAACAGTTCACTGCAAGCTCGTGGTCCCACATGGTTGGCGAAATGCAGCTTTAGCAAGGTTGTTTTTCTTCAAACTAATAAAATAGTAGTAAGCGGTAAAAGCAAAGTCCATAAGCTTAGCATTGAAACTTAAAAAGAAACGTATTTTATCACAAATCACACTTGTACTCATGGTGGATTCCCTTCATCACAAACCATGTCACAAATCTTTAAAAAATTACAAAAATGGCTACGGTAGTCCTGACCAAGCCTGGCACAAATACAGTCCAGATCAAATGTTTAAGACCAGTTGAATAAATAGCAAAAGTCACATTTTCATGTTTGGATCTTAACAAGGTTCTAATTAGAGCTTCAATTAGCAACAAGAAATGGGAGTGAGAAAAAAAAAAGGTGGAGTAAATATTTTATTAAAAACCATCAAACGTTTAGGACGGCACCTCTAAAAAACAACCCCGAAACCCCCTCAGAACAGAAATCAAAGTCCCAAACTTGAGGTACATAATAAGTAGCCCCACCGTTCTTGTAGATCACTTCAAAAAGTGGTTGTGGCATGCTTCATGCAGGCGTTTCTAGGAGGTGAGTGGGAACATTTCTCCAAGTGGTGAAGACGGCCTCATGAAGGGCATCTATTGTCTGGAACTGTCCATTTTTGTAAAATTCCCTTGCCATCCATCTCCAAAGGTTCTCGGTTGGTAGCTTGTAGCTAAATCTGGTGCAGAGCATCTCTACTCATTGAGTTTAATGTTATCTGTGCACTGTCCTTGTTTTAAATAAATAAATAAATAAATAAATAAATAAATTTAGATCCACAGGTTGGTCCAAAAGAGCGATGTTTTTCTCCTGGAAAAAGTCCTTTGTCCTGCAGGCTTTGTGAATTGTAGCGTTGTCCTTTTGAAAGATGTCCCTGCACCACCTGGAGCTCCATTGTTCCACTGAAGGAAAAAGCACCCCAGATCATTGCGCCCCCTGCTCTGTGATGTGTAGAAAACATCTCAGCTGGATCTGCTTGCTAACGTTGGACCATCAAGGTTAATATTTTTCTCATCAGAGAACTTTCTTCCACCTTTCAATGTCCCGTTTGGTGCTCTGTTGTCAAGTCAGAGCGGGTGGTTCTGAGGCGTTCAAGGAGACAAGGCCTTTGAAGCCTTTTTAAAAATTTTTGAAGCCCTTCAGCCGCAGATGTCGTCTGATGGTTATTGGGCTGAAGTCGCACCAGTAATGGCCTTAATTTGGGTCGAGGATCGTCCAATGTCTTGACAGACAGCCAATCAGATCCTCCAGCTCAGTGCTGGTGTCATTTTTTGTTCTTTTATGTTCTTTTGCCTTTACCATGACAGAAAATCACACTGAATCTGCATTTTTGCAGATTTTGGCTTTTAAAGGCATGTGGTCCTTAACTTTTGATCAGCTGCAAAACAGCCTATTTCAGTTTAATTGTTCTTTTCAATAAAATGTTTACTTAAAGTTTTTTTTGTCTCACTCCATTTCTTGTTGTTTATTGAAGCACTACTTGGAACCTTGTTAAGATCCAACCATGGAAAAATGTGAATTTTGCAATTTATTCAACTGGTCTTTGACTTTTGATTGGGACTGTATCTGGAGATGACTTTTCAATGCATTTTAACAAAATTTATTTTAGCTGCCCCCCATTTGTATTGAATATTATAGAGAGGAAGAATAGAACATAAAAAAAACTGCTGTTTGTTGTTGCTGTGCTAAACTTACACAGACTTACACACTGTAAAAAAAAAGTGCACAAAAAATCCATGGAAGACCAAGATAAACTGCTGGGTCACTTCTGGTAAATACATTTATCAATATATGTGTTAGAATACTATTGAATAATCACTAAGTTTAGTATTTATCTCCATTTATTTAACATTGGGCTAACTGAACATTCTGTTCAGCTCAAATGGCCTATAGAATGCTGTGATGTCATCTCAAACCGAGCTATTGATTGCTGAAACGTCTCAAAGATAAATTCACAAATGTTGAACCTGATGATTTATCTTCATGACTAGACCTATGAACATATTGCATTACAATTACCATCTGTATTAAAGTCTGTCTGACAGGTTAGATATTTTGCCTATTTGTGGCCCATCGAGGCAACTGTTGTTGTGATTTTGGGCTTTATAAAAATAAATTGATTTGATTTGTCCCAGTTTGACAGTTTTTGTTTATAGTTGTACTTCTGGTTGGACATGGGCAGCCAATATGACCCGTGTAAAGGTAATTCCACAATGATTACCCAGCAACCAATTTGTTAACAAGGGCTAAACTCTATATAAACTGCACAACAGTTAGGAACTTTATTTAAATTGTCCCTGAATTTTCGATAGTACGTTGCTTTTTGATGACATGGGTAGAAGGATTCAGCGCTATTAGAACTCAGCTCTACTTCCTGTAATCTTTTATTTTTCTAAATTTACTCACAAACTGCATCTTGACTGATGTAATGTGTGCGACAGAAGAGAAAAGTAGACTCCACTGGAAATGAGGGTGAAACTGAAGGAGGAGTGCAGTATCTCACTAATATCAGTTAAACAAGTTCACAGGTAAAGATTCCGATGAAAAGACTCTAGCCCCAGCTCATTCCCTGTGTACAAACCCCACCTTATGTTCAGTACTTGAAACTTAAGGCCGACACTCACTTAAAGCACTTCTCCAGAGAGCGTCAGGAGCTGCTAGTCCGCCAGATGAAGGCCACTTGTTTAAAGCGACACTGGATGGAAAGTGTGCACACTTCCTAACTAAGGTGCGTATGTCTGTTGTCTAGTTGCTTGCACTCATGTATGACTTTGTTTTCTCAGGCAATCCACTGGATTTCCTTCGAAACCAGCCTCAGTTCCAAACTATGCGTCAGCTGATACAGGAGAATGCGTCTTTGCTTCCAGCTCTACTGCAAGAAATAGGCAGAGAAAACCCTGATCTTTTGCAGGTATACCTATGATGAAAGTTATTATTTTATTATCCCAAATAAATCTCTGAATTCCCCAATTTTGCTTTAAAATGTTAACCTTTATAGGAGATCAGCAACCACCAACAGGAATTTATCCAAATGTTGAATGAACCTAACCCAGGGTCGGTGTCAACAGCAGGTGGTGGAGGTGGGTCTGGGCGAGCTGGATCTACAGGAGCTCAGAACTACATTCAGATCACGCCACAGGAGAAGGAAGCCATTGAGAGGGTAAAAGCAGCTCTTTTAGTCCTTTGAATAACACTTGAATACAACTGTATCTTTTCATTTTTCATTCTATTCCAGCTAAAAGCCCTGGGATTTCCAGAGGGTCTTGTTGTTCAGGCCTACTTTGCTTGTGAGAAGAATGAAAACTTGGCTGCAAATTTCCTTTTACAACAGAATTTTGATGAGGATTGAGAAGCCACACAAATACATATTATATCCTGTTTGATTATTTGATAGGGAATGCTGGTTATATGTCCACAACAGGTTTCTTTTAGTTAAAAATCTTTTACTCACTTTCATATTCTGCTCTTGTAGCATTCAGTGGGATGTTTGTTTGGCAGTATTCAAGATTGGTGGATTATTTTTGAACTTTACTTCTGAGATGAACAAAAATAAAAACTGTATTGATCAATAAACAGTTTCTTTGGTTCTTAACACATTCAACCTTCTATGTACCCAAGTCTCCGCATTGATAAAACCCCTGACGAATGTGCCATTGACGGCTAGCTGACTGCGTATAACCGGTTTGACCTCTAGGGGGCATTAGAGGCCAGCAGTTGTATTAGAATTTTGCAACAACGCGA
The DNA here is from genome assembly GCA_019453435.1 of Rhinogobius similis. NCBI lineage: Eukaryota > Metazoa > Chordata > Actinopteri > Gobiiformes > Gobiidae > Rhinogobius > Rhinogobius similis. The sequence goes on along the minus strand of CM033619.1, from coordinate 32,031,616 downwards.
TGTTGCAATAAGTAACAAACTGACTATTTGTGCAGTTAATATTCCTAATTTGAAATGTAGGCAACTATAATTTTGTGTAACTTTGTCCACGACATCCAGCGCCAACCAGTTAAATCATTCATAGTCATATTACTTGTCGGACTAAAGAAAATCCTCTATGGCCATTCATTGTAAATTACATCTACATTTTATTATACTGTAACTTAAAAACAAACATAAGCATTTTTTATTTATTTTTTTTACAAATGTACAAATTTCTGTTTATATTACAAATTTGGCTATAAACAAAATCTTTGTTCAGAGTTATTTAATACAAAAATATGCATGTCTCATACAAATTATTGCACTTAGCAAATGCAGTGCATTTATGATGCAAGGGTCAAAACATATGGCACTTTGAAGTTTTTACCCTTTGTCCTTTTCTTTGGTACCTTTTTAAACTCCTGTGTAGTCACTGAGCACCTTTCAATATAAATAATATTGTACCTGAAATGAATAGCATCGCAGGTTAAACATGTATATATAAATACATAGCTCTACTTAATACAGTGTGAGTCTTTATTGGCATGGGCTGGTAGAAGGCCACTGGAAATGTTGGTTGTTCCAGTTTCATTGACAAAATACATTTCCAGTCTCAGTTGATGGCACCTGGTTATCCAAGTTTTGTCATTTAAAAGAAATGATTTCCAGTTTAGTCCCTTTGACGAACATTTCTCACTGTGACTGAAAGTTAATGTCTTGTGTGATAATTTCAGCCGTGAAAATCACAGCACGTCTAGTTACTTTTGTCACCCAGGCATTTTTGGTTTTGGTCATAAGTATGTTCAACTTGTTTCCCTGTGTATCTGCCACGCAGATTTGGTAAATTATCATAAATGTCTCTTCATGTGAAGAGCCAGGTGGTCTGACCTGGAGAAGGCCCGGTCACATTTCTGACACTGGAAAGGCCGGTGGCCTGTGTGTTTCCTGTAGTGGCGGGTGAGTTCATCTGAACGTGCAAACTTCCAGCCGCAGCCCTCCCAGTCGCAGTGGTACGGCTTCTCGCCTTTAGAGAAAACAAAACACACATGAACCGTTAAATGTTGGCTTCCAGTTAGAAAGAGCCATCCTTCTGCAAGCCAAAAAAGAGGTTTATCCTGTCTTGCAGCTCATAAAGAAAGGCCAGTGTAATCTACCTTAGGTCTGTGTTTGAGCAGGGATCAGTGACAACCAGTTTTACTGCACCTGCTAAACAACACCTGACCCCCACCTCCCCCCAGCCTGTTAGAGACTGTACGACAATGTGCTGCCACATCAATAAACACTGGTCTCTTATACTATTATGCTGCATTCAATTATTACACATTATGTCTCTTTTAACCAGTCACCATTCTACCAGAACCAGAGGGATTTGACATATAGATCCATACCTGTGTGCGTGCGATGATGCGCTTTCAGATGAGAGCTCTTAGTGTATGTCTTTCCACAGCCAATGTAGTCACAGGTGTGTGTGGCAACTCTCTTCCTCGGCCAGGAGCGTCGGCCACGCTTGGGCTTAGGTTCCTCTGGTAGGCAGTCACCTCCAGAAACCATCGGAGAGTCTTTAGGAAGAACAAATAAGGTTAAAATCAAGGACAAAAATAGGACAATACCATAAATATATTCAAATTATTATAATCTCTAGATCTCTTATTAGTCATTTAAAAGATAATAAGAACATATGTTGTTTATCAAAGTAGATGTTTAAAATCTTAGCTCAGATAGTTTACTTTACTTTTAACACAAGTCATTACTTTTTAGGAAATCATTTGATAATAATATATGGTTGTTATTATTATTATCAATAATAATAATAACAACAACAACGATAATAATAATAATGTTTGTGGTTAACATTTATTTTGACATGTTTTACATTCAGTAAAGGAGTGACTGCTGACTTACCCTGGTAGGGCAGAGTAGAAGTCTGGGGGTACGAGGGAAATCCTTGCGTTGGGCTCTGGTGGTGGTACCCCTGAGGAGCTAGGGGCATCTGTGAGTGTGGGTGACTGAGCGCCTGGTGTTCCCTGCTCATAGGATGGTCTGGAGAAAGGGAGGAGGACAACCTGCCACCTGTCAATGATCTCACTCCACCAGGGAAACCATGGAGGTCCAAGTGTCCAGGGCGCTGCTGCTGGGTACTCCTGCCGTGGGAATTCACCCCTGCCAGGTGTAGGTCCATGGGTTGTGACATTGTGCAATTGTTTGGGTTCTCCTGCTTTATTCTCTGGCATGAAAAGTTAGACGGAGACGTGCGCAAAGGGTCTGAGTTAACACAGGCTTTGCTAACACTGACCCCTTGACTATACTCCCCCGTGTCAATTGTAGTTTTCACCACAAACTTGCCATGAAGGCTTGTGGGGTGAAGGTACGCCGGGTCTAGATCCGGTCTCATGAGCTCCGCCACAAACCCACCAGAGGGCGAGACGTCATTGATGTCCGGAATGGTGTAGAGCAGTTCTGTTGCTGTGGCCTGAGGGGAAGCGAGCGGGTATGGAGAAGAGAAAGGTCTGGGGGAAGGAGACAGGGCCTGGGTTGAACTGCAGGCCAGAGCGTCCTCCTCCTGCTGCTGTTGCTGCTGCTGTTGTTGCTGCTGCTGCTGCAAGAGTGAGTTAGAGAGAATGAAGTCGTAATCCAGGTCCAGGTCTGGCTCCGGGTCCTTCTTGGACATGCTGCTGGGGCTGGAGGCAGTGGGGGGATCTGGGTCAGAGCAGCTGGTTCCAGTTGGCACGCAGGAAATCTTAAGATGGGACAACTCCTCCTTCCATCTCTAGAGAAAAGGTTTAATGTCAGCTTAGACATACTTTTGAGTGTTAATGTAGCTAATAAATATTTACTACTAATGTATAAAGGGCACAACTTTAAATGAGAAAACGTGCAATTATTTTAAGTAGGTATCTTGTTGTTGAGGTTTGGTCAGTGTATAATTTGAGTGAACTATATATATATATATATATCAATATTTTTGTGCGTGTGAAACGCTTTTTCTGTAGCACAGAAGATGTATAAATGTTGTGGTTATAATGTTTTAGAAGCATATAGTTTAAAATTAATTTATTAGCACTATGAGAAAATCCAAACACTGCAACTTCTAAAGTAACAGCATGTGCATGTGCCATAGTGTGTTCTGGGGTCACAGTGCGTAGTAGCTGCCCCATGTGCGCACACTCTGGAGTAGATTGGATACACTGGCGCACGCTCCTGGAGTGCGCTCGTGTCTGCTTAATGTCCGATGCATTGGAACAACTTATGTGAAAACGAACGAGTTGTTAAGTCATTTTCTAACTTTATTAAAGACGTAAGCATGAACTTGCAGTAGGCTATACTCACTAGATTAGCACTTCCCAAGAATTCTGTCTTGATTGTGGGGCAGCTGGCAAAAGTTGCAATTGACGGCAGTAGCGTGCCCCCTAATGCCATCTCGACGTCATTTGGAGGCTGCCTGGAATAAAAACAATGTTATAAATCCCTCCGAGGAAATCCTGGTCGGTCCACAGAAAAATCTTAAATCATGGAAAGTTTTGCTTGATCCACACCTCATCAATAAAAAGTCTATTTCCCTTGTTCCGGAGATGCAAAATGACTTTAAAATGAATGGCTCGCAGTTCCAACTTTTCCAAGTTTCTTCTTTCTAAACTCTGTCCCCGAACATGCTGGTGCTGGGTAGGCTGTGAGAGGTGTGTGTGGGGAAGACAGAGCGGCGTCGCACGGGGGAATCCCTCGCGCCTGTTGCCACGCAGAGACCGGCAGCGTCAAATGCGCGCACACCGGGACTCTATCCTTAAAGGCTGGTTTATGCTTCTCCGTCAAAGCGCCGTGCCCCTCCCCGACGCACAAGACTGCAAGCATTCCGATTGGCACTCGTGTGCGTCGGGGAGGGGCATGAACCAGCCTTTAAATGCTGAAAGCGCTTGAAATGGGAACGCCCCACGTTTCCCCGGAAACAGCCTCAGGAGAAAAACACATCAGAGCAAGTACGAGGGAGCGCGAGAGGGCGCACGTGGAGGAGACGGCACAGACTGAGAGCGCGTGTTGCAGTAAGGTTTGTTTTTATTGGTAGCAACCGTACCTGTTATTCATGCGAGACGTGGGCGAGAGAAGCTCACCTCTAGTCCCTGCAAGTGACTTTTGCCTATTGTGGATATCTCTAACACATTCTGATCAGTAAAAGTGGGGGGTACAGTCTCTTACCACTGGATTGTGCCGCTTTTTGAAACAGTAGCCTAGAAATACGACATAAGACATCTTCAACTGCATTCACTTCACACTTAACTTACAGGATCATTTGTATAGATCTTACCACAGCTTTTTACAGGAAGCGTTGCCAATAATGTTGTGTGTTTTGCATTGTCAAAACACTCACAAAAGCACCATTTATTTTTGGGAGAGGGACTCGGTCATTACAGTAGGATAAATCATGGCACCTGTTCAACCATTGAATCACTAACATTTGCATTTTTTTTTTTTTTTTTGCAAATATAGACCACGATAAATGAATGAATATCCTTTCAGATGGTTAAAGAACAAAGTTGAGCTGACTGGGAAAGTTCAAGTGTCTCTGAAGTTCTGTTTGAGCTGTCCTAGGCTCTATTTGCTCACAGCTCATGGATAACAGAGTGATATATAATTAGGCTCATTGACTCAAGAGTGATAAGCAAACACTGTTGCCACTGATCCTGCTGCATCAGGATCTTGTCAGTTCAGCCTGTGAGCAAACATCCCATTCACACAACAGCTAGTTAAAGAAGTCACTGTTTATAATCATCTATTGTTCAGTGAGACAAACAAAAGGCCCAAAGACTTATTACATTCAGCATCTTGTCTAACTTCCAGCCAAATGTTTGTTGTTTTGATTGTGAGATTCATTCACCTATAGGCGTATTGCTCAACTTTAACAACTGCACGGTGAGCAATTGGGTACGTTCACTGGTGGGTTTACATGTGTTAATTTTGAAGTCCAGCTTCCTAACAGCAGCTAAGAGTACAATGGAGCCTATGTTACTATATCCATAGTCTTTATGAAGGGAAATAATAGTTTTGAAAATGATCCTGGAAACAAAAGATTGACTTTTCACAATTGAGATGCACTGCTATGGCGACAAAGGAAAGGTGAAAGGGACAGAATGTGACACCAATGTCTACTTTTTCACTTAATGAACAAAGCCATAGTGACGTGAATTGTTAAATTGGGGTGAACCATTATTTTGAATGTGACGTATCGCCTTGATCAACACTACTGTATATAATCTGCTACTAATCTGAAACTTTCCACCTTTAGTGCAGTTGTGAGCATTTTGTACTTTCCTCCTACTTATAGCAGATTCCTATCTTCTGAGCTGACTTTTGAACTCACAAATTCTAAATACTGTATTTGCCAAAGCAGAGTTAATGTGCACAATTTCTTATTTGAATTGTCTTTAAAAAGACTGCATACAAATCTGAAGGAGAAAATAGAAAATGATTTGTGTTTTACAAAGTGACATTAAGACATCTTTAGTTGAATTTACCCCTGGATGACACAATAGGGGTGAAAAGAAAAAGTAGAGAAGCTGCTCATTGGCCATTTCTGTTAGAGTTGTACCTCTTTGTGCCATTTAGTTGTCCTAGTTCATTTCCATATTAAGATTTAAGATTACAATATATCTGCTATCCAAGATTCAAATCTTTCAAGTCAACAGTCACATTCAAGTGAATGTTGTGCGTTATATTTTGAGAAATGTGATCAAAATGTTATATTTAAGATTCCCCATAGTTCACCTAGTGTCACATTGTTATGGGACTGGAACTATTTATGTAGCCTACTTCAGTTGTTTTTCTCTTACTCAAATAAAATACGGAAAGTGAAACACATTGAAACTACACATTTTTGAGGATTTTACACTGCCACATAGCTGGAGTTTGAGAAAGCAAAATAAAAAAGATTTATTTCATGAGACTGGTACAGCCACAGTGACACTTGAAGTAGGTGGCGTGTCTGGCCAGACAGACGTGTTTGTTTCTGTCCAGAACATTATGACAGCCAAAGCCTCAACTTGCTTTTGTTATGTCTCTGAATTAACACTATTGGGGCTGTGTTTTTAGGTTGGTGCTCATACCAAAGTGCCTGAAGTACAATTGATTTAAACAGGAAGGTAACAGGGAAAGGACACTGAACATAGATAGAGCTGAAGAGAGAGCTCCTGCCGGGCGACAGGCTGTCCAGCCTCTGCCTGCCCTGGGATTCCTCCACTGCCTTAAATATGCCAGTTATTTTTAACTAGCAACGTAAGAGACCCAGCGCCGGCCCCCTCTACAATGTTTCCTTTCTGTCAGAGGGGAAATGGACTGGGGCCACACTTCCTGGTCACATGATGCAGCCCAGGCATTCAAATGTGATCCGTAGAAGAGGGAAGTAGGGAAGAGTGATGAAGGGAGGGATTCTGGTTGGCTGCCCAACATCTACACCAACACACACAGTCCACAGTTACCCTTCCTCAGGCCTGGCGTCAGACGAGCTCCCTGCTTCATCGCACAGACGTCACGTACAGAGAGCAGCACTGGTGCTGTGAACAGCAGAGGAAATGAGAGTAAAGGCACACACTGGAGGAGGTCCGTGTGATGTCAGATTGGCCCCGCCAGGATTAGAAGCCTCTAAAAGAGAAGTTTGGAACTAAAGTGAGCTGGGAGAGCGCAGCTTTAAGACTGAGGGGGAATCAGGGACTTCCCATGAACTCACCTTGTTGACATAAAGGAAATTTAGATTACTTCTTATTCATCCAATGTTTTACCGGGTAGGTCAGGAACACTTTCTCATTCACAATGACAACCTGGCCAAGAGGCAACACAAAACAACACAATCAGTCAATCATCAAACATTAAAACATTTTGTAGTAAAGATGAAAATAAGACAGTGTTAAAAACATGTGTATTGATGCTGTAAAATACTCCGGAATGAGTTTTTGAACACATAGAGGAACAAATTAACTGAGTTTTAAAGTCTGATGTTGTCACTTACTGCAGAAATCTGCTCGAGCACATATATCGAGAAATAATCATGAACACAAAAGCAAAATTTGGACAAAAGAAGTTTCATCAGGACTGAATATTATGAATTTACAATAAATCTATGCACAAAATGTTTATGAGATGTAACTCACAGCCATTTTTGGTGATGCTTGTTGAATACTTTTAGTATTGCGTATTTTATTTAATGGTCATTTTGCATTGAAGCCTGGCTGTAGACCAGCTCTCACTTTCGCATGAGAAACTGATCCTTTGGTCCAGTAGTGCAACGGACCTTTAATATTACAACAGTGCTAGAGAAGGCCTGCTTACTAAAATTATTTCACACCAATAAGATGAAACAAAGTGCAAATACTTACATTTGTCAACATTTTTACAAGCCAATTGTACACTTTTATTAAGTCATTGGAAGCACACTGCGTACATTGTTCTATGTTATGGAATTATGTCCAAAATGTAACTTAGCAACAATTATTGCAAACATATTTTGGTCAGATGTAAGGTTTCAGAGTTGTAATAAAAGGCATTTAGAAAAGTTTATTAAGACAGTTGCCAATTAATGTCAATGTATAATGAGCAATCAAAATGTGTTGAATTGACCACACCAACAACTTGAACTTGAAAAAAAATGTGTTCCAGCTACACTATATTATGTTCTCCTATATATCCTTAATGTTTATTCCAGAGCATCACACACGGTTGTAAAAAGTGCAAGGACACCCACATCTTTACAATGTTAGAGGCGTTCCTATAGAAACATAAGAGTAAAAATGTTGGCCTTTCTTTCAGCAATTACTGCAATCACAGGATTCATGAAGCCTTAAGAGACCGCTGGCAGGGAGTCAGAGCCAGCTAATAGGTTGTCTTTCCTCCATTGTATTTAAAGTATGCCTGTCACATTTTCACAGCATTTGATTCAATCTTAATGTTCACCAGGGACAGTTGAATTTTAGAAGTAACATGATAGAGAAGCAGGAGTCACATATTGGAATGTTAACCAGCACATTATAAATTGTTACCTGCGTGTCATGTCTTTTACGGGGAGAACTGCTTTAATGGTTCAACGATCTTTTGCTGATTGTATCCAGACATGAGTGAATGATTGGCTATAGTCTATGACATTTTAATGTAAAGTGAGATTTGTGTGGTAATTGTTTTCAGATTTCACAAGCTAAGTCGAAGTGAAGAAAAGTAAAGGAGGCTGGAAAGGGTTAGAGTGAGATTTGACCATTGTGCAAAGTTTTTATTATGAGAAACTATGGGAAAAATAGGTAAATACATGTATGAAAATGTTTAATAAACAACACATAATTCTGTTGCAGTTTTAATGAGGCAGTAAACATTGGTGTAGAAAGTTGAGACAAAGGAAGAGAGTATTGTCAAGGGAAATGTGGAATATGTGGATTGAAAAGAAAGAGACAGTTATAAGTTGTAGTGACGAAAAGATGGTTTGCTTGCAGCAAAAAAAAGCACAATCTGAACTAATTATTTGTATCCAAACCTAAACGCATCCTGTTATTTGTTTTTGTTTGGCCAATCAATTCTGAGGCCAAGTTTTTACACATTGTTGTATTGTTATTAGCCTTTAAACATGCTCTTTAGTACTTTGAAATTTGCCATCTAATATTTTGAAACAAACAAAAAAAAGTTTATTATGAAATAATTACATTTGTTGTCTGCAGTCTGGAAAGACACTTACTTAGTGCATCCGGCCAGTAGATGGCGCACAAGTGCTTAGCTATATTAGCTCTTGAAGCAAATGTGCTACTCGTAATTGTATCAGTTTGATGTTGAAGCCCCATGCTAAATACAAAAATCTATATTAAGCTGGTAGTAGTAGTTATCATGTTTAGACGGAAGAAATGCTCAGAACGAGTCTTGCGATGATTTAAAGACTTAAAACAGCAAAAGATTCTCGGCTAAGTGATGTATGAAGTCTGAAAATATGTCCCAGAACAAGGAGGTTCAGCAGGAAGTGTTTTTGACTCTCGGAGGAAGTGGATTTTCCAATGAACATTCCTCAAAACAGCGTGAATGCAACTGAATGCAACTTCAAGTATGTTTTTGATGATGGAACATTGTTGGAACATGGTTAAATGCTCAAAAAAGTCACTGTAGCAGAACATGTGTCCTCAGTCTCAGGTAAAGCTGTGTGCAATGCTGCTGCCCTTGGTAGACGCATCCTTGTGGGATGATCCATGGATTATAATGGCAGAGGGTAGGGGTGTTTGGGAAACTCCCTGTCTAAAGACACAATCTCTAATAAATTCACTACGCAATATGAAAAGAGCAACAAAAATGTCAGCAGAAACCCAAACCTCCCTATGGTATGAAACTTAATAACAAAGCATAAATCTGGACAGTAATCTTTTTAGAAGAATTGGGGCTTAAGTGTTTTTGTTAAAACATGGACAACTGACATGGAAAAGTGGTGTAATTCATGGCTATAAAACACTCTTTTCTGTACTCACTAATAGGCAAACAACATTTACAGTTTAACTTAAAGCATGCACACACAATCAAATCCAAAATGGCACATTGTGGTAAACCTAATCAAACTGCAAATCATTTCAGACTGATCATCCTTGCTGGAATGCTGTGCAAAAAACAATATGTGACAGACCTAATTTAAGTCCAGTCTGACGTTTTATTGACATCATACGGGCTCTAATTTAGAAGGGGGTTTTATAATGTAAAACATATGGGCCACCAGCTCATGAACCAACGGCCTTCTCCTCTCCCCGACTCTCTGTCTCTACTACGTACAATGCACTGTTAGAATGTCCATTAGACATTCAACTATAAAAATCGAATAAGGCTGTGCAGTTTGGTCAGAAGTAAATCTTGGTTGTTAGATTTGGTGTCATTTGTCATAAAGAAACAGGAAGATGGCAGAAACTTTAGTGCAGCTCTATTTTATGAACGGTTGATTTAAACATTTTGATGCATGAATCAGCCAGTACATACAGCACAGCAGCGAAAGCTGCTAGTAAATGTTGCCTATTAAACATCGTATGTTTTTAATTAATCTGGTATAAGTGTTAAAAACAAGTGAAATTATGAGGCCCATAGCTGTAAAACAAACATAGAAATGAGCCGTGTCAGCAAAAACGTACTTACTTTTACATGGAGAATGGCTCCGGGGTCTTTTATGACACTGTTTAAGATCCACAATAGAAGCACAATGTATGAGAAAGTATTGTTTGGAGGTAAATATCCCAATGGAATTACAACAAACATGAAGAACAAACATTTGTTTATTGTGGCCAAAAAACAAAGAAAACCAAAACAGGAAAGGAGAAGGAAATAGCCTAAATGATGTGTATTTACTTTGGTGGTTTATTACAAAATGTTGGAGGAACTATAGTCATATTTTCAAGCAAGGAATTTTTAACTGGGAAATATAATTGGTTCATAGCAGAATTATGTCTCGCACATGTGCACTTGTGTAAAATGTACACTCACGCTTAGCATTTGCAGGCTCATGCATGCTCATGTTTTCGGAAAAATATCCAACAGAATTAGTATTCATTCACATGTGTGTTTTTCAGACCAGTTGGTGCACCTGTCATAGCGTCGTAGTTGTTTAAATTCTTGTAGACTGTTGGAGACTGCAGTTCCGTAGCCAATGGGTAAAGAGATCCTGTGTTTAGGGATCAGTCTTCCCCTTCTATAATATTTGTAAAACTCTCCAGAGGAACAGTCTATTGTGTTTTATAGAAGAGTGTGGTTTACTGTGTCACTCACATCTGGGACAAAGGTGGGGATAGCCCAAGGGTGCACATCGGTTTATTTTTAGTCATCTACCTGTGTCACCCAGGCAGTTCCAGGCTTACTCTAACAATGCGATACATTTTGTTGCATGTATATAACTGAATATTGTATAGTCCATTTAACGTCAGTTATTATCTACTTTTTGGAATGTGTATGACTTTTTTTTTAATATATCCACATCATATTTGTTTAGAATGGAACAGAATTTACAATGACTGATTTGTCATGTATTGTTCATTCTGGAAAATGTCAAATTACTTTAGAAATCTAACATGGACTCGGTTACAGTGTTGAGAAAGTATTAGAGAGAATCTACAATTAGACAGCCCTCAGATCTGACCCACAACAAAAAATAAAAATTACCGCAGTATTGTTAACTGGTGGAGTTTGTGTGAGTGGGTACTTTTGTCATCCTTGCACATTTTCGTTGTTTGTCCATCAAACAACCATTTTCTTTGTAGTTCACAGCATGCTGTTAAAGACACATTGTGTAATTGCCTGTCAGACCCGTTTTTTCTCGAGCTCTCTATTTTAATACAGCCTAGCACCCGGGGAGAACCCTTCCCTCCCTGTGACTCACTCAGATATGTGCGTAATCAGTCCTTGTAATCGTATTCCATTACTTTTATGATCACCACAGTTGTATTGTGGCCTTGGGTTGTTGTCAATGAATACAAAGCCAGATTTAGATCATAATACTTGTTCACAGAATAGTTCAGACATAAATGTTATTACTCGCAAAAGAACGTTTTGGAAGAAATTAGTTGGTAAGAACATGGGGGTGATGATTTTAAATGGCAAACATAAGGCGTATTAACATGACTGTGTAGGTTAATTGAGAACTCTAAATTGTCCCTAGTGAATGAATGTGAGAGTGAATGGTTGTCTGTCCTTGTCTGTCTCTCTGTGTCAGCCCTGCGATGAGTTGGCCACTGTCCAGGGTGTACCCTGCCTAAGGCCCAAAGTCACTGGGATAGGCTCCAGTCACCCGCGACCCCTAACGGGAATAAGCGGTAGAAAATGAATGAATGAAAAAGGTCAAATCAAGATCTAATGCTGGGGCTTTCCACTGAGCTGAGGGGTCCCTGGAGGATTACATCATTCATGTAAAGACATTAAACCATAATAAGGGTGTTAAATTGTATGTTGCACTGGACACTGCCAGCTGGACTATTACACTTGGCATCATGAAGCATTATGGCTGTCATTCTATCACACTGTCCATGGAGACATACACAGCCTGTGTCGCCAAAGACATTTTCATTTTGTGTGATGTCAAAGTAAGGTATTTAACAAGTCAGTTTTGTACGCCTGCAAGCACCAAAAGACTTCTGGAGGGTTGTTAAAACGCCTTGAACTTAAAACCCTGTCAAGATGACTACCTTTGTAACTTTTGCTGCTAATTTGAATATGGATATGCCATATTGTTTATGGCTCAGAGGAGCTAATACTATTTTTTAAATAATTATTTTAATGCTCCATTTTGATCTTGTTTGACCAAACAAAAGCAAAATGAAGAAAGCAGGTCCCTAAATGCTTGCTTCTACACAAACTATGTCAGATAATGTCTGAAGGCCACATTGACTCAGCCAGAAGCCCTCAAAGAGGCCTGTTGTGACTTTACCTTTCTGTTGTCCCCCAGAAATCAACAGCCATTTAAAAATACACACCATCATGTCATTATTGGCATTACATAGCATGGTGTTCCGGTACAGGGGCCGTGTGGTCATTAAAAAGCCATTTCCTGTTTAGAGTTAGATGGTTTGTTTGGTATACAGAAAGACACTATTGTATTCTTGGACATGGCGGCCACCATAAAAATGTACACCCACTTGACTGAAAGGGATCTTTTACAAGGACGATGCAGTCTTAGTTAATTGGAACTTAAAAAAATGTATTGTACTGTATGTTATTACTTAACATGTCAAAAGGGCACTTCTTGCTTGATCTAGTAATAAAACGTGTCTTTGAACAAGTTACCTTGCCTATATTAGTGTTAATCACTCAAAATGAGATATTTCAGCCCAGTTGCAACAGAAAAGACATCAACCTGTCAAATATCTGTTCTCTAATGACTGCATCAGTGATTAACAACGTTGAACCCTACAAGACAAAGAGCAGCCAAATGGGGCATACTGCTTTTCTTATGATAGCATCACTTTGCATGGGCTGTTCATTTTAGCTTAGCTTTAAATATGTGGACATGCTCCAGTGTGTTGAAATAGCTTGAAGACTGTGCAGTTTGTCAATGGGGATTAAAGGTTTTCGATCTCCAGGCTAGTTTTCCATTGCATACAGAACAATCAGTTTGCCTTTGATCCATGTAATGCCGTTTAATAACAGTTTAATAAAAGGTGCCAATCTATTACTTTTAATATTAATTCTAATTTTCTACTTCTATTTTTAGTCCCTGCTGTGTTCAGTTATGTCATGATTAAAACAACGTCAGTGTTTTTACTTCCACGCCCTGCTTGTTCACCTCCAGCCGAAAGACGTAGACCTACTTTCACTACATCACAGACACATTCAGGAAGGGAGGAACAGGCTCCGGCTTGAGCCCAGCCATAGAGTCAGCCACAATGTTGGTCACAGGGTGATGACCTCATAAGATTAGGTCTTCAACCTGCCGTTATGCAACACTCAGCACTTGGCTAGGCTAAGGAGGAAGCACACCCCCTGACAGGAGAGACAAACTCAGATCAGAACATGCAGGAAGGAAAAGAGAAGGGAGGAGACCTTTGAATAACACAAGTCAAAGCTGTATTTGTATTTTTTCACCATATTTGTGCTGACCCTGGCTAGTGTTATGAATGCCACTGAGGTGTGGCCAAGTCTAATCTTGCAACTATTGAGTACAGCAACAATGGAGGGCTCCGTTTTACGGGGTAAGACTTTGATAAATGTCAAGACAAAATAAGGAAGATGTTATGTAATTTCTTGTCACTTGATTAAAGGTTTAAATTTCAGAGGTCCTGACTTCACCTCGGTACTAATTCTGTCTCTCGCCTTTCATTTTCCATTGTTGAGCTATTTTCTGCAGGTGCTGGGCATATTTGTGTGTCTGCCCTGGCTCAAGGGAAGTCAAACTATTATAAGACAAATTGTACAGCGGGAAGCAGTCATCAGCTAAGAAACTCATTGGTATGATCGAGGAATGCACACGCCCAAGTGCCCTACTGTGCACACACAACCAAGCTGACATAAGGGTGGATTTTTTTAGCCAGTGATTCTGTGTTCATGCCCTCTTCTTGGCTTTTTGCTAACAGTTTTGCACTAGGACATGGCCACCAGTGGATGTGATGCCAGTTTAAATTACAAGGACGATATCAAAATATTTAAATATTGATTTTTTGCTCCTCTTTTTCCTTGATCTTACAGTTTGAGATTTATGTACATAGACACATTTTGCAACTAAATCAATGCAACAGTCCAATAATATTATAACTTTTTAACCTTCACAGTTTGAAGATTCTTTTCACACAGACTCGTTGTAATTTACCAAATGTATGGAGTACCAGTAACATAAAATATAAATTAATTATTTGAAATGATGTCTTGTTTTTAGTCACACTAATTAATGGAGGGATTATATTGATATTTGAATTGTAGTTTTACCATCGGCCACATGGGCAAGGGACATTATATTGCTCCCCTCATTCTTTGCCTCATTCGATAGCAGCCAGACATCTGTGTGGGTTTGTGTTGGACCAACCTTTAATTTTGTGTAAATGTCTACGTACGTATATGTTTAAGAGAGTTGGAGCCACCCATGACTTTCTGTGGGTGAGTGGGGGTTAATTTAGGCCTCGTTCTGGAGTCACCATCAGGTTACAAACCTAAAAAGTAAAACAAACTTTTGATGTGTTTAGTTTCATTTGCACAGATTTGTGCACAGAAGATCTGTCTTTCTTTGGAGCACTCAGAAACTCTCATTATTAGGGAGTTTTGTCTTGGTTGATACTTCTAGACTAAAGGGTTTGCCCAAAATATGTTTCATTTGATTACAAGTATTTTGAAACCTTTTCCATTCTTTGTTATTGCCCATCTTAAAACCGTACAACTTGAATTGTGCTGTATATTCAGCCCTACTAACATCACATATTTCAGACAAAGGCCCTTGATCAGCTCCTGTGTTTTATTGTGTCACTCTCATTATGATTTATTAAGAACTGCTCACATTGTTAAAACAGCTCACTTTGCGCAGGGCCTACTTACAACTTCCTTCTGTCATGGTTTTTAACTTCTATCAAAAATATGTTTTATTCCCACTGTCTATTGCCCTAGTGTTTGTGCGCACGTGTTCTGAAAAAGGCCCAGTACCCAACCTTGCTCTGGGACCCATGACCACTTCTGCCACTGACACTGTCAACTGTACTGTGAACCTCTTGTGTGACTGCATGTACCCTGTTTGTAGCAGTTATCATTAAAATCATGCTGGTGGTGTTTTGTCCAAATGTTTTGTCCCATAAAACAGTCTCGTGGGCCTTATCCTATGTCATAAAATCCCACATGTTAGTTAGATATAATATCTAATTGATATCTAACTTTCAGACCTAGTACTTCACACACGTATCAGTTACTACATATGTGACGCTCTCTCACACGCACGTGAATGAAAGTTTGCACATCTATGGGTCAGGCTCAGGTCTGTGATGATCACCATGGTAACGTCCCACACATGAATACCTGAGTCTTATTGTGAGACTGGCCTACTTTACCTGCATATGACTCATCACTGACCTGCTAACTGATAAAGAAGCTTTGTCCTTCACTCCACCTGTGTATTTCACTCCATCTTAACTTCCTGTTCCTTCTAAGTCAGTCATCTTAAAAAAGGACTGTTTTATTTTATTCCTAATAAATTTAATCTTTGTGAGCAAAACTACGGACTTGAATGTCTCAGAGTTATTGTGTAATTGGTGTTTGGTTCATGAACTGCGTGGGAGTTTTACGGCTGCCACAAGGAGCTGAGCCAAAGTCCACAGAGTTGAGAAGGTGCACCTGACATGAAAAATGTCTACTGATATGTGTCTGTCGAGAGGTTAATCCCATTCAGGCACAAGGACTACGGTTAGGTGCCCCATAACAATGTCTTGCTAACACTATAATGTCTTGCTGTTTGTTTGGAGCCAATGAACACTGAACATGTGTCTCTGAAAAGAAGAAAACATGTGAAACATAAATGACAGTGTTTACAGGCTTTAATTACTTGGTAGTATTTGGTATTCAATAGGGATGTGGTTATGGTAATAATCAGAGCTTTCTTATTGTTCTCCTACTGTTTTTTTCCTTTGATTCTAAATTTCACTATTCTCTCAGCCTTAGCAGATGATCTTTAAAGCTGGGGTACCCAACCTTTTTCTTGTAATTAGTGAATTTTGTTTTCCACTCCAGAAAGTGTATTGTAAAAACAGAAGTTTGTGAAAAAATCTGACATTTTATCTTTTCTAACTTGTTAGAAAGAGCCATGTGAGTCACTATATGACACCTTGGGATGAGAGCTGATTGGCTGTGCAGCGACAATACCCCTGCCTCATTTTTGTGCCTGAAAAACCTGTTCTAAATCGGTTCAACTGGTGGCCCAAAAACCCATGCATTTGAAAACTAGGGATGTAAGAAAGGATTTGTGAGAGAGAGGAATGGGTTAAAAAGGGTTAAATACCTAGTTCTTTAGTTCCCTGTTGGAAAATTAGGTACCACAGGCTTTAAACTCATAATACAGTGTGCTGTGCAAAAATAAATACATAAATAAAATAAAGAATAAACATTCAACATAAATCTATCACACACATACACACACACACACTTGCACACACACAGGCAGAGTATCTGGAGCCAAAAAGTTGCTAGTTCCTTGCTCCCTTTTTTATGCAGATGAAATGCCCTGCGATTCATACAGTCGCATACAATTTTGGCATTCACTCCACACAGATGAATGTAAAACGCAATTTGGTGAATGGTTGATGTGGATTACAATAAAATGCAACTCTATACTATTAGTAATTAAAAAAAAACATATAACATAACATAAAAACTGGTCACATACTATTGGAACAGTGATGTATTAGACTGAAAGAACATGAAGGCATTTTTGTTTTGTTTTGTTCTGTGTTAATAATCATGAATAATCATTATATTGTGATGTTTCTTCTCACAATATCTGTACCACTAAAATTTGATATTGTGGCATTACTAAGTGCTAAGACTAAGACTGGTTGGTTGACAAACTATTATCATTCTCCTTGACTATTAACTAAATATCTTCTCTCCTTGGAGTGGTGTTGTCGTAGATGAAATTGAACAGTCAACTATTTCGTTTCTAGCTTTTTCTTTACGCAGCTCATGTGTGATTTATGGCCTGTTGCTGTTGCTTCACCGCCTCCTCTCATGTGTAATGCAGTTGTGCAATGTTCGTCCAGCACTCGGACTAACTGCACTGAGCCCCAGAGACGAAGACTGTAAACTCCAGCCCTGCCCTGCCCCGACATGCACTACAGCGCGCGCACACACACACGCACACACACACACACACACACGTTCACGTTCACGTAGTCCCCTCATCCAATCGCCACGCCTGTGGGTCTGATGTCACAGTGATGTCATCAGGGGACCACTGCTGGCGTGTAAGTCCTGTGCAGCTTCATCAACAGTAACATCATCCTCTGGCAGTGGACCGCATGCCTGTGATGGGAGGCAACCATTCTTTCAGCCGCTACACATTTTAACTGGAGGAGTGGAGTGTGGTGGAGCCATGTGGTGTATGTAAACAATGCTAAACGAAAGAAAAATATACTATGGAGAAAATAGACAATGGATTTTTCAGCACTTTCAAATTCTCAGAGCAATATGTTATCCTTTTTGTTTTGTTTTTCTGGCTCGAAGAGAACGGCTATAGCTGTATATGTAGCGCTATATGTAGCGAGACAGCAACAATGACACAACACTCCAAACCACCACACCAGTAATCACAGAGACAAGATACATAAACATGTTGTATTACAATAAAAATCAGCATAGCAATAATATTCATTTGACCTGTGCAGTGCACCCATCTCTGTCATTTGAAACACAGTACAGTTTTTGTTAACTTCATAATGGTTTTGTGGCTCCAAGTGTGTTTCACATTTGACAGGGAACATTTTGGTGAAAAAAATTAAGATGACATGAAGAATCTTTTAAATCATAGTATAATTTAAAAGTAAATCATTATTATTTTTTTCAATAGTTTGTTGCCAAGACAACTTGTTGAATATGCTGATTTGTGCACGACTCCAGCTGCCACAAACCAAACCTGCCTCTAAACCCATTACTGTTGTGTGAGAAGACGAGTCCCTCTTTCAAAACCAGGAGTTTGTGAAACAGAATCACTGAAGAACACTGAAGCTCAGCTCTGTGGCGCCTGTGCCCTGGAAACAACCACAGACTTACAACACACCTGGAGCGGAGCCACATCCAGCAGCACAATGAGAAACAGACTGACAATCAGGCAGCAATGGAGGACGGATGAGCTCTCTGCTCACACTGTGAACACCAGCTACAGATGATGAGGAGTCTACAGCAGGATCAATTATGTGCTTCAGAGCAGCAATGTCTCCATGCTGCTGACTGTCAGTCGTTAGCACCAACATGGTTCGAGATCGCATCCAGATGTTGTCTTGTGCGGGTCACACTCAGTCATGCCAAACTTCCAATAACCATCTTACATTATATGTTGATTAAGACTCTTTCACGTATAAAGTGCTCCAGAGAAAAAAAGTAAGGCAACCTGATCATGTAAAATATGTCATTTCTGCAGCATGCTAAAAGGAACACTGAGAAATCCCCTAGGATGACTGTTTTACATTAGTGTAATAAAGTGCACTGGAAGAATCCAAACTGGATCAATAGCACATGGGGCAGTGTGCCAAACCATGTCATTAACCACATATTAATTCTGGCAGCAGCCGCTGGGCCACATTCCGATCGAGAGCGGTTTCTAGAGGAGTGTTTACCAAAACAAGCCTTCCAGCTCCGCTTTAGTGGTTTCACAGTGACGTAGGAGAGCACAGTATATCCTCACTTTATGTACGCATGGAGAACTGTGAGGTCATGTCACTCTTGTAAGTCTATGTTCTCACAGGGCTGTGAAAGACCGATCCTGTAACATATCAAAGATGCTGTACATTTTTGTTCTTTTCTCAACTATGAGTAATAATACACGAAAATGTTCCTATAAACACAAAAAATATATATATTTATAATTTTTGTAGCAGTGATATTAGTAACAATATTGTGCAATCAAAAGCTTCAGTACTAATTAGCAGTAGTAGATTACTCCATACATGTGTGATATGAATTACAGACACATTTGGTAGACCAAAGGTTCACAAACTCTTTATAATTGAGTATCCACTCATTAAGTCTTCTCTCTTACTCTAACACGTTCAACAATATCTCATAGTTAGTAGGCCTGTCACGATAATATCAACTTATCGTTCAATTGTGATAGAAAGGGCTCAATATTTATTGTGTGTAACTTTTGAAAGCACTTTGCTGAACTTTTTCTTTGTATTTGATAAGATCTGGATTCTAGAGAGTGAAATAATCAGCACCAACTTACTGAAAAATGTTTAATTCAGCTGATTCTTTATTGTAGCTCCTGTTTTTAACAATATTTCACATTTAGAATGACTTTGTTTGGGATTTTCCATCTTTAGGGTTACTGTGTCAGTGGCATAAAGTTGTTTCAGTATTATCATTTATCGTGATATTTTCTCTAACAATATATTGCATTTCTAAATTTGTTATCATAACAGGCCTAATTGTTTGTAAATTTTATTTTATATAATTATAATACAATTAATCTTGTGTTTCACATTTAGATAATTTATCCTAATCCAGACTAAGAGTGGCTGTACTTCTGAATCTCAGGCCACAGAGTCTAAGCATTCATATCTTTCAGTGACGCATGAGAAACAGGCTCATTGGTCATCTATAATATATAGAACAAACTCATACTTCCCTCACCTCAGAATGACAACACTTTACCCATTTTTACTGTAGACACATAAATAAGTCATCAGAGAGTTCCATACTCAAGCTATCGATCACTTTGTCTTTCCCAGTAAGATTTGAAGATTATAGCCGTTTGCATTAGACCACAAAAAATAAATAACTATGGCTGTTTTTCAAAACCTTCTTTGTGTACCACCTGGTCATGATGTGTTTCCTGGATATTTGAGACCATTGATGTGATACAACAACCACTATTTAAGATTTAAACCAAACCAGTGGTTCCTTCTACAACAAAAGGAAATGGTGAGCCAGTGAGGCATGTCTTGTGAATGCCCTTTTTCCTCAGAATAAATTGGTCTTGCTGTGAACCAAGGACTCTACTGTGCATTTGTGTTTGGAAGAAATGTTCTCACACTGACCTCAAATTAAAGTTGAACTTTTAGGGACAATCCAACCCAATGAAAAATATCAATGTGCATATTCAACAAATCAAACTTTTGGCAGGCACACTGTGTAACAGACCTTAAATGTTAACCTTACTGCCTCCCTTCTCCTTACACCTAAAATATCTCACTTTTCACACCAAATACAAGACATGTGTCAAAATGTTCCTCCCCCAAATTGGCTCCTAATCACATTTACTGAACACACAGAGAGTGGGGGGCCGTCTGAAGCCCTATCAGAAGAGAAGGGCCCTGTTTGTCCTGCACGTCCTGCATAGAAAATATGTTTGCAGATGCATAAACCCAATAATTGGTTAACTTAATAGTGCATTCTAAAGTGGAGTATTTCATGAATTAAAAGTCATAATAAATTTGAAAACTATGTGGAGAAAGTGCCATTGGTCCATTGTCTTCAGGGCGACAAGGTGGGAGTTCGTGGTGATACGTATTACTGCTTAATTAAGATATATGATGACCTGTGACCCTGACAAAACCTAAACCATATGTGGCCAAAAGACAAAAACTAATAAAACAGTGCAGTGTATTCATTGGAGCTGTATTATAGTGAAAGGGGATCAGTTAAGTGTGAATGAAGCCCTGTGTGTCCCACATCTATCTGCAGTGGTGACAGGATAATATAGTATTTATGACTGGGCCTGCAAGAAGTACAAATATGAGGGTTAGTTCACACTGCAAGACGAGTTCTGATGTGATCAAATATGTTGTTTTTCAACAGATATCAGTGTAGTCCACATGTGAAAAAAGGCTATTGTTTTTGCCATAACAACAAACTGTGATGAGTATTTACGACCAACTAAAACTGAAAAAACTTGTTCTCCCTTTATTTGTCTTCACTTCTCCATATTATTTTGAGCAGCAGTTACGCATTGTAGATAGGTCTTTGTGGTAAACATGTAAGGAAATTCCTAGACCTTGTGAAGCCTTACAGTGTGTGGTTTGCATGTTTTCAGCTGTGTTTTACCCCAGTAATTTAATACAAGCACATGGCTACTCCAGTTGTCTTCTCCTGATGAAAAAACTTCAGGACAGGGGTTGCTCAGTGCCCACAACTCCAGACAGGTTCCCCCAGCTCTGTTGAAAGATGAGTTAAATGCAGAAGACTATAGAAAATTAAACTATAACTTAAGTCTTTGATGCATGCCAACGTCACAGTCTGACCAAAACCCAACAGGGACAGTTCTGAAAGGAATTCATGTGGCTCTGGAAGTTCACATAACACGTGAGGCCTGAGAAAAAGATTATGTGGAA
This sequence comes from Rhinogobius similis, assembly GCA_019453435.1. Classification (NCBI taxonomy): domain Eukaryota; kingdom Metazoa; phylum Chordata; class Actinopteri; order Gobiiformes; family Gobiidae; genus Rhinogobius; species Rhinogobius similis. The sequence continues at coordinate 32,010,116 of CM033619.1, read as the reverse complement.
ATGTTTTACAGTAAAACAATAGAGATAGAGTGATTGTCTGGAATAACGACATCAAAGTATGAGTCTTTGAGTAAGTAGCATTTTATTAAATTCCAGGCCATTTCTGTGAGTCTAAATGAATGATGGTCTTAATTTGTTCCTTTATGAACTCTCTACAGGAAATCTACATTAACCCACATGCTCACATTTTAGGGCCGTGTCAAAGCTATTGGAGGAGTATGAGTTAGAGCCCTATTATCCCATTAGATTTGTTATTTTGTAACAAGCAGACTGAGTTATTAGCTTTAGCTTTTAGCTCGGTCAGTTCTCTGACATGACTCTGAGTTTATATCTGGTTTTAATTAAAAACACTGACATGGGGAATGGGACACACAGCAAGCTCAGGAAAGGAAGTGGTGGCTTTTTATCTTACTGTTAAATGCTGATTCAAATCAATCAAAGTATTTAAACTCATATGTACAAGTATTACAGAAGTGTTCTCCTCTCTGCACTGGGAGACTGCAATGATGTGTTGGAAAGCGAGGGTGTTGTGGTCAGAGCACTGGGTAAAATGAATGTGTGCGTAAACTCTTCTGACCTTGGTTTAACTCCTGCATTTTTCAGACCATAGATGAAATTTGAGTTCTTTAGGAAGCACTTTTTTTTAATAAAACCAGCTGTAATCATACCTCAACCAGCTATGTTTTCTCACGTTAGACCATAATCGAAGGCAGATTGTTTGGATTGACTTAAATGCGGAGTTTTAATGCTTTATATAATAGACTGGAATGTAACTTTCTTATGTTGAATGACAAAATGAAAGTTTACAGACAGCACTGATTTAGTCAAACTTAGTCACTTCCACTTCAAATGTTTAACCAGGTTCATGTGTGTTGCCTCTATTCTTTCTATTCAATTGGAATTAAAAGATTGCATTGTGTGTAATGTGTGAAGCTTTTATTTCAAAAATCCTCTTCAATGAAGCGGCGGATGCCTATACTCAAAATTTAGATTCAGATGACAACTTTTGAAATTGTCCTGGACAACCAATGGATTGTACAGATGCAATTTATTTACTTTGTGATATTGTTTTCCATAATGTAATTAATGGTGCACGCAGTGTACATGCTGTTGACAAATGCTGCTGTAATTTATTACGTTTGGATATAAAACCCTGTCATTGTTCTAGTCTGTTGTTTCCTGTCAGAGCTGTAATGTCTGTTGTCATTTGAATAAGAAACAATAATACAATGTGTCTCAATGATTGAGCAAATACAAATTTCACACATAGATGGTTGTAACTTAAGGACAATGCCATGGACCACGATATAACAAATCAGACCACGCACGTGAAAACAACTGGACAGGATTTGGTCACGTTTCATACAGGTCAAAAAAATTATTTTTATAACATATTTCCCTGGTTTACGAGCATTTTGAAGCAAGTAACTATTCATGATCAGTTTTTATTGGATTTTCATTGGATCTTCAAATGGACTCATGCCATATTGAGTTTAGGCAGTGGGAGAAAGATGGATTTCAACTAAATAGTGTGTTTATTGTATTAAATATCAAACCAGCAGTCACAACAGTTATTGCACAAGCAACAATGGCATAATTTCTGCAACCTGCAGACATAGCTTTGGCAGTATTGTATCCTACCTCTTAGGAAACCTTCATCTATGCTCTCCAAGTGAAGTAATGCTTACCATAATCATATAATGTGCTAGCCACCTCTAAATATCTCCCCTCTACTCTGGCAGATTGATGGTGGCCAGTCAGACAGTTCTTGTAAGATTAAACAAATAAATAAATAAAATGTTTTCAAAACGTAGAAAATTATTAAGCACAAAATTAGGGATCCAATGAGAGTAAATAATGTGAGGCTGCAAATAATGTGAGGCTGCATAATTTATCGAAATATAAATCAGTATAATATATAATCAGTATAAACATGAATGGTCACAGTTAGCAAATCATAAATGCTGCAAATGTGCACATTGGAATTTCAATTTTAAGTGATAAATCTCAAATCTAGTAAATCGACTTACTATTTTTTTTTTTCAGTTCTACTTTTTTATTATTTGTTATCTATGTGTTTCTATTCATCCATTTGTAAAGTTGACTTTTATCCCATATTAGAATTAGTTATGCTTTCATACAACTGCTTTTAATTTGACAAAGCATTAAACTATAAGTCTAAGTCTATCAATCACAATAATATTTCGTCAATGTTTCCTCATCCATCTGCCAATTGCTCTGACACATAAGACACTCTTAAATGCTCTTCAGATCTGTTAATTATCCATGGTTACATTAGCTGTGGTCGTTTGTTGAATGTGACGGGGGCCTCTCTTGCTGAGTGGAGCATGGTTTCAATAATAACAACTGCAACTATTTGACAATCATCATCTCGGTTGCCATTCGCCACATGTGAAATCAGCACATTCTTGGCCCGCCGCGTCACCTTGAGGCAAAGCAGAGGAGCCAATACCTCTTGTGCAATGAACGTATGGTCCCCCTGGTATTATTAATCCACAGGTCAAAGGTTAAAGGGTCTCGCATGACGAATATCCTGTACAGTGACAATAGGAGTATTGAGGGTATTAAAATGTGGATCGGTCTATTTCTTTTGAAGAAAGTATAGGAAAATGGCAATAAAATCAGCATCAGTCTAACCCAGTAATTCTCAAAGTGGGGTCTGGGGCCTCAGAGGCACTGCAGGGGGCCCCCAAAAGTTGTCCACACAACAAGCATAAGAAAATTGAAAACCAATTCATATAATGTATTTTCAGAAATGTACTACTTAAAATCAATACAATCACTAATGTAGGGTAACTGTTCCGCTACAGTGACTCTTTCTTTTTGTGGTTTTCAGAATAAAGTTACTTTCCTAAAATCAGGAGAACACATTGGTGGTTTTTAAACACATAATTTAAGCTTTGAGCAATACAGTATCAAAAAATAGAAAACACAGCTCTTACAGTGAGTGCATGTGTGATTTTTCTTTTTAAAAACATGATAAAGTATCTCTTTTCTTATGAATAAATCTTAAACAAACAGTCAAACAATAATCCATTTTAATCCAGTCACTCAATGTTGTGTTTTTAAGCAAAGATTAAACAACGTGGAGCCGTGCTATACGTAAGCATTAAACAACGAGAAGCTGTGCATTAACAGGGCATTATAGCTGCATTCATCTTGTCCTCGAGTGTTCGTGTCTCCAAGACGTAGGGGTTTCAACTTGACTTGGAAAGTCGGGATTTTGATGTCACCAATAATAAAATTGGTCACTATTTAACAGGATTTGATAGAGCTAACCACTATGTTTTGTTGCTGTTAGCCTGTTATGGAAAACATCCTACCATTTTTTACTTTAGCCAGCTAATAATATGTCAGTAATTAAACACTAGTAGTAGTTGTTCTTTCTTCACAAATCAGTGAAGTAAATCCGTAAAGGTAACGTTTAGTCCAAGAGCTCAAATGTTTAACATAAAGTGACAAATCAGCTGATTTTGGTCCGTCTCCACACTGCAGGTGACGTCAAGTGTTGAAATTAGGCAGCAGCTTTTAACCCGAGTTCCCATTTTCTTTTCCCGACTTATACAATTGTGCATTTTTCAACTCGGAAAAACATTTTCACGTGTTCCAGTAGACCACGTCCCCCGTGCCGGTGGAGGGCATGAAACAGTCTATTCTCCTGTAATGGAAGAAAACCAAGCAATCTCCATGGAGACAAGCAGCAAACAAAGTACTTCTTGGGCAATGAGTAAAACACAAAGGATACATTTCCCAATGGTGACAATGGTCTATAAATCAATCAAATCAATCAAACTTTGTTTACAAAGCGCTTTTTATGCAAAGATTGTAATACAAAATGCTTTAAGCATCATGTATCAAACACAATCCCATGAATCCAACCGCTTTGTCCCCACCACTGCCTCATTAACTCTCAACATCCCATATATACACACACACCCACGCACAAAACACACACACACACACACACACACACACACACAAAACAGACACACGAAATATGTGCATGAGGTTGAGTACGGATGAACCAGTTGAGAAAGCGCTCTGAGTACCAGGAGCAGATTCATCCGCAGCTACAGGACACCAACACAGGAGAGATGAGGCAGCTAGCAAACCTCCACCAGGGGCCCACGAGCCAGGCCCCAGCAGCCACCGCTCCAGATGCAGGGGCTTCTCCAGAGGAAATACTGGATATCCAAAATATGGTATAAGCACTGTAAAAAAATAAATTATCTCATCATGTAAAAAAATGTGTAGATTGACAAATGAACATGAGTTGCATAGTCCTGCTAAAGGTTAAACTGTTCAAGTCTATAATCATGGACCATTTTATTCAATGTTTTTGTCACATTTTCACACATAACAAATCCAAGCGGCCAACAAAGAACCGTCTCTAAATCACATTTCACAGGTAAGTAAATCATAACTTATTTTTCCTTTATGTAATCAGCTCTCTTAGGACATTTACATTTCAAAACCCATTTGAAACTATATTGGGTTACACATTATGTCTCGAGTCCTGGCAGCCAAGCGAAGGTGTGGCGAGAGTCAACATTTTTACAGGTGGCATGCAAAGAGGGGAAAACAAACATTTATGTTATGGAGATGTAATGTGCTTTTCATTACCACCTGGCACTTACAAATACATATTCCTCCAGAGTAATCAAATTTTAATTGATTGTTGCGATAGAAAGTAAAAGCTGGAATTTATGAGAGCAGGCTTCCTGTAGTCTCTAGTAAACAGCAGTATGCAACAAACAAAGCAGTAGGCCAAGTAGATTTTCAGAAACACACTAATTTATCTAAGTAATGAATTTGACTTTATTTTCTATGCTGCTCACTGCTATCAGTAAACACAACAGTAACAGGCGCAGCTGCAGGTATCCGAATGGAAACCACAGCATGTGTTATAGTTTAACTCAAGTGTGGAACAAAACTTTCCAACTCAGCCAAAAGTGTGTTTTGTGGAAGGCATTTTTCTCAATGGGTCAAGAAAATCTTTAAATGACAATGCATGGAAACCAAAGATATCTTTTGGGCAGTTTTATTGATTACTTTAGTACGCTGAAAGGCCTGTCAGAATAACTTCAAATTATGGGTTTCCATTGGATACAGTTGGAGTCCTGGAGCCCCCCTCTGCACACAGCTGACTGGGGGGATTTGGGCAGAGTGTGTGCGAGCTTAGTGGAGGATATCCTCACCGCACCCTGCCTCTCAGCGCACACTTCCTGCTGCCTTGTGCATGCCGCCCTGCTCACTGTGTTCTGTACTCCTCTCTGGTTTCAGAAGAAAGTACTGTTATTTCAAATATTCAGCTGCAGTAACACTTGCTCTGTCATTTTTACTCTTGTTTTCTCACTCTTTGTGTCCATGCTGTTCTCTTGCTCTTTCTTCATGCTCACGTTGCCTTTGTTTATGTCCCTTGTCCTGTGGGCTTTCTTTAGCATCCATATGCCACTAGAATTAAAACAAGGGGAGCGGACGCTGCCTCCTCCCGAGACAGCATCTGCTTCTCTTCGCCTGTGCTCAGAGCAGTCCCTCTCTCCCTCTCTTCTTCAGCCTCTATGGACTAACAAACAGTCCTGACCTCACAGTTGGACACAGTGCAGAGGAGTTACGTGATATAAAACACAAAATATGCGGCCAAAAAAACAAATCAGTAAAGGGAAGTGGTCCAGGTCCAGTGCATAACAAATGCTGTCAAATCATTGAAATATGTATCAATTCTAGCATTGAGACAAAGGCATATTAAAACATATGGCTTTAGGTCACACTGGAGCGCCTGTTTCCCAAGGGCTTCATATAAAACCCTGCAGAATGTCTCTATTATACGACTTCACTATATGGTCTCGAGCCGATATTTGAAACACTGCTAACATGTTCTGCAGACGCGGTAAATTCGTGATAAGCAATTTGTGGAGCTATTGAATGGGTTAGAATTAAAATATTACACTCATGTGAAGACGTAAACTTAAAAATGCAAAGGCCATGGGAACACAATGCCTGGAAACCAAAGAAGTCATAAAAATTAGGATCTTTACTTCTTGATTCCTCACATTCAGGAGGGGAATGGTGAGATATGAAAGGGCTAAAACCACAGAACGGACACAGCATTTAACATCTACAACCATTCAGGTGGGTGAATCTACTGCCCTAAGAATACGACAATACAAGACTGAACGATGAATAGGATTTAGACTACAGTGTTTCAATTCAACTTATCTTTGAAATGCCAAAAATCACAAGTTGCCTCTGTGGGCGACAATGAAACAGTCATTGGTCAATAATAGAAAAGAAAATTAAACAACAAAAAAGAATAAACAGTCATACACACATTTATTGAAATGTTCAACACATATGACTCAACTGTGATGTTGTTGTTTCTCAATCCTCAGCAGATTCTAGTTGATTGTAAAAGACAGTGACAGATGTCATTGACACTTTTCTTTTTCACAGTCTTATGGCACAAACCTCTTTAACACATTTTCCATAAACTGATCCAAATAGTCCATGATAAAAATGTGATCTACATCAGTCTATATTGGTCTATAAAAATGTAGGGGTGGCGGTGTTGCCCACAAGAGGCCACACAGCTGTTTAATACAAGCTCAGAAACATATTAGCTTTTAAAACACAGGCGACATGTAATGTATGTCTCCGTGGCCCCCATAAATATCTTCATAAAATTATGACACTGTCAGTGTTTCCAACCTCCAGTGAGAGAAGAGAGAGTGAGGACGAAGCGATGCCAGAACCTTTTGTTATTAGACAAAGTAATGCAGTTCCTTTTTATATGTGACATTTGACAATGGAATATTGTAGCCTAAGCCGTATGTCAAGCTTGTGCTTATTTTTGTCACATATAATGTATGTTATTATAGCAGTTTGCTAAAAAAAAATAAAAGCAGGCAACCAGTAAATCCATCCATAGTATACAATATATTTTGTCTCTGCAAAGTCAGCATACAAGACAGAATTATATTGATTTTATGATTTTATATGAAAAAAAAAACTTTTTTTCCTCCCTCAAACCTAAATAATGTACATTTTTCTCATTAACAATCATAATATTTGTGGGACAATGCCAGGATGTTGGTGCCTAACTGCCTATTCTGACAGCAGGCACTTTTAAGTCTACCGAACACCTCTGCTCAATTGTACAGTGCATCTGTAATTACGTAATTATCTCTTAAGCAGCCATTACACAAGTCATTAAAATAGCCTGGGATTCAGTTGAGCTCTTGCACTTCTCTGTGTATAAAGATTATGAGTCTGCTTCTCTGTCTCTTTACAAAAACACAGGCTAATCTACAGGGCACCATCCTGACTGTGCTGACTCAGACCAGACCAAGGCGTGCATGGGGAGGCTTCTTTTGGCACAGGAAGCTCTGGGCACGACTCCATGATGATGGTAGCAGCCTATTCTCACCGCATCACTCTTTGTATCATCACTCTCATATAAAGGGCTTTCCTTCGTGCGTTGTAAGGGTGTGTACTGGAACAGGAGCATCCCCTTTTGGGCCGCACAACAATGAATCATTTAAATTGTTGAATGGATTAATTTTTATGTTGGCATGTAACGTGTCCACGCTTGAGAAACGTGACGGTGAGATAGAATTTTGGAAGTGACACTTCCTTTGTCCTTTACTGAGTTTTTCACTATGGAGCCAACATAACAGCCCAAATAAACATAAACAAACATAAACATAAACAAAAAAAGTAATCTGTAGATAAACTTTACTTGCTACCAGAGCTGTGGATTAATTCGATGAATCCAGCAATTTATCTTTCAATTAATTTATAATTTGTTTAGGACTCATAAAGATGTATATATATACATATTTCACTAGCAAGGACCACAACCTCAAGCTTGGATGAAATAACGAACACTGGTGTGTGTGACCGGGAAGTTTAAATAGAGTAGTCACCGGAAGGGGCGTGGATGAGGTGTGGTCCTGCTCCCGAACTTTAGATAACAGACATATTATATATATATATATATGTGTGTGTGTATATATAATTCAGGTTTTTATTTTCACCACCACCAGTGTATAGGCTCAAAGAGGAAGATTCCAATCATATCCTGCTCTACAGCTCCTGCACATCCCTCATCATTCCCTGCCGGGGTCTAAGTGCCAAACCTAATATGTCAATCAATAGATATAATTATATCATTCTAATTTTATTTCATTCATTATGTTCCAACCAAACATCACCTTCATTTGAGTTTGAGTTGATTGTTTGGTTAATTGTACTTTTTTAAAGTAGATTTTTACACCTGTATTTGTACGTGTAATTGAGGAGAATTCTGGCATGTAATTGTAGTAAGTTACATGTAAGAGTATCAAGAGTGATACAGTCCTGATCAAAAGTTTAAGACCAGTTGAATAAATGGCAAAAGTCACATTTAGCATATTTGGACCTTAACAAGGTTCCAAGTAGAGCTTCAATAAACAACAAGAGTGAGAAAACAAAAAAAATGTTTTACTGAAAACAACTTACTGAATTAGGCACATTTTGGTATCCTTGAGACAGCTGTAAACTGTACGTTTACTTGAGTACAAATTATCAGTACTCTTTCTACCACTGCTCTTACAGTGTATCTGTACTCGGGCAAAATAGAGTTCACTTTTTTTACGAAAATAAATTAAATAAATACGAAAATTATTTTTTAAGAAAATAAGTTAAGTAAGCAGTATTTTACTCAAATGTATTGTCTTTGTAACTGTACTGTACCTTTTTTGTCATTTGACTTAGGACTGTGTGTCCCATCTCACGTCTGTTTTTTATTCAGTCTCTCCCTGTTTTCATTGTGCTAAGTTCCGTGACTTGATTTCACTTAGTGCCTTGACAAGAGTCCTACGTAAAAGGTTCTGTCTCCTCTTTGGACTGTACGCCACATTCATTTACAAGCTGTTGCATCACCAATGACCAGATGTTTGTGACATTCCTCTCTCCATCCAAAAAACACTTCTCTGTGTTTATCTTCCTTTGACTCTTATATAAACTCCCACTTTGAAGTAAGTGCATCTTCTGGGACGGTTACAAAGCTTTCCCATGAGCTACGCTAAATTTATGACAACATTGCATTTTACATTAACACAGATTAGATGACATGTAAACAGAAATGCATATCAGTAATGACAAAATCCTGTTGCTCTTTGGCAGTGCAAACTCAGATTTGTTCGATAAGAATTTAAAATCTCTGTTGCGCATTTGAGCAGTAATTCTTCAAGAAAATGTCGACCAAGGCTTCTCAGAATCAAGATGGATTGTATGTAATGTGGATTTTCGCTAATTACAGGCCAGAGGGGTGCACACCAAACGGCTTTGCACACATCACAGCCCTTCTGCTCTTCAAAGCTCCCAAGATATATGCTTTATAGACCCACACATACAGTAACTAATATACCTCGCCACTAAAGAGAACTATATTGGGAACACCATAAGGAAAATATATAATGTCAAACTGTACTGTTACTACAGTTTTGTAATGTCAATGATTGTAAATGTTCAATACGTTGAGGAGACATATTATGCTAAATAAACTTTTAAGAGCTTTTAAACATTTTGAAATTGTTATCGCTTCTCATGTACCTACTCAAACTTGTATTTAGAGGGATTCATGCATGTTTGAGCAATCTTTCTTCTCCAGCAATCAAGACGCCTTTGCTCCGTGTATCCTTATTTTCACTGATCCCTGAAATGTGACACATGTATTAAGTCTTTTTAGATCAATACTGCTATTTAAACTGCCCAAAATATAAAGAAAGGATATACAGGCATCAGAGATTATAACTATAGAGCAGACAAGATGTACAGTGTTACCTACATGTGGCATTGCATGTTGATTTGGTGCAGAAGTTTATTGATTTTTACCATTTCGTGGGTCAGTTTTGCATTTTAGAACAAAACCTAAAATGGTTTCATTGATGGGGCTTTGTTGATTTGAGCTGTAAATCCTTTGTGCCTTCTCTTAGCTTTTACACTGTGTTTTGTTGAAATAAATGTGTATCAGTAGTTTCCAAGGCTGAGAATCTACATCAAACCCTTATTGTCTTCCTTCACTATGTGTTCACTTCCAACCAAATAGCCTACATATGGCTTTGTGTCTCAAACTATTACCTTTTGGCAAGTGAACCAAGTGTGCAGATTACGTGTATTGTAGCCCCTTCCCTATTCACTACACCTGTCCCCACCCCCCGCACCTTTTATCCGCAGTGTCTTGTCTCTCTTACACAATGAGAGTGCACACATGGGTCAAGTAGACGGTTGGAAATCCAAGCTATTGATGATTACCTTGGGAAAAGCCAGATTTCAGGCAGAAAAGATCAAGCCATTTTCTTCCCACACCTGCTGTTTTGTGTCATTTTATCCCACAACATCCTCTATGGTAACATTTTCCCAGAATGCAAAAGGAGGTTTGGATTTCTGGTAAGAATGAAAGCCAAAAACAAATCCTAAAAAATCTAAAAGCAGGGTAAAGTATATAAAATCATGTAAGGTGCTTATACTTAATTAACAAACAAACAAACAAAAATCTAAGGATCATGGAGTGTTTTTTTTTTCTTATTGAAAAAATACCATAATTTCATTTCACAGCATATTGACCTCATAATCTGATTCAAACCAGAACTGGATTGGGACGGCCCGAAAGTGTCTCCTCTGTTGTAAATATATTAAAGGACACATGTTCAGCTACAGTGACTTTTTTGAATTTGTAACCATGTTCTAACAATGTTCCATCATCAAAAACATACCTGAAGTAGCATTTGATTGCATTCACACTGTTTTGAGGAATGTTCATTAAAAAATCTTCCCTCCTCCGAGCATCAAAACCTTCCTGCTGCACTTCCTTGTTCTGGGACATATTTTCAGATCATCTACATCACTTATCCAAGAATCTTCTGGTTTTAAGTCCATAAATAATTGCCAGGCTCGTTCTGAGCATTTATCCCGTATAATTGCGTGTAGCATTCGCTTCAAGAGCTAATATAGCTAAGCGCTTGGCGCCATCTTCTGGGCTGGATGCACTAAGTAAGTGTCTTTGCAGACTGTTGAAAAAAACTGGAACTCATTATTTCATAATCAACTTTTTTTGTTTGTTTCAAAACATGAGATGGCAAATTAAGGGTACTCAAGAGCATGTTTAAAGGCTAATAACAATACAAAAAAATACATCATATTTTTCCCTTAAACCAGCCAAATGGGGCCATGACAAGAACTACCTCATGTCGGCTCCCGAAAGGCAGTTAAGATGATTTCTGATAATTTTGAGAGAACGCACAAGAATAGAATAGAAAGAAGAAAAAAAAAAAAGAAAAAAAAAAACGGTTTCCTGTTCATCAACGTGTGGTACTCGGTTCAAGATCCAAAATATAAAATTTCAAGTGCGAAATTAATCTGACATTATCCAAACCCAACGCAATATAAAGTGATATGAAAACGAAGTAGGGACAAAGAAGTAAAATATGCTGGCAATAAGTTTACTCTAGCTTCAGCCACATCTCAGTGCCAGAAACGTAGAACTACTAAGGGCGACAGAGTGGTTGGTAGTGTCCTCCTCTTCTGGTCCGAAGGTGGGCGGTTCAAATTTCGCTCCCAACATAAACATCATTGGTAGACTGGTAAGATCCACAGGTCGCAGCCCTTCACAGGTGAATACTGTCGTTGTGTCTTTGGGCGAGACACTGAACCTGCCTCACCCCCTGTGTCTGCGGACAATGGTGTGTGGATGTGTGTGTGAATGGATGTTTCCTTCTTGATATAAATAGCTTTGAGTGCCTTGAAGGTAGAAAAGTGCTATATAAATGTGACCATTACCATTTACTTAATGTTCACAAAGAATTGCTGATATCAGCTCATGGTTAAAAAGTACAACTCAGGTATTATTTTTCGAGAAAACATTTGCTATGTTTTGGGTGACGTCAGCTGCTTTCTTAGCAGACCCTTGCGAGCCAAGCCCTGGGCTCAATAGAACCGTTTCAAACCGCTCTAAAGCATATCTGTCTGGGGGACTAGGGCCAGTGGAGTCGTGGCTTATTTGTGTGTAAGGTTCCTCCAAATAGAATACACAAGTAAGAGCATCCAGCAGATCCTGTGACATCGGACACTGCGAATGAGAATCGACTCTTTTCTCTGAGCCACAGAAACACAAGACATGATCCAGACCTCTCCAAATCGGCACGCCATCCCTCCACACAGGTCCCGGGCTAGGATTACCACCTTAGCCTTCTCTCTTTGTGCGCATCCCTATTGAAAGCAGAGGAGATAACAGGAGCTTCTCCAGGCCTAGAGGCGGGATTAGCAGGTTTAGGGATCCAAAGTGACTTGTTTTGATCGCCATGACTGTGTGGAGAAAGAGACCGGAAGGAGCTTTAAGCCCCTGATTATCAGGCACAACTTTCAAAAACAATTAAAAGTGTTTGTACAAAGTGTTGGAAGATTTTAAGTCCCCTTCACCACTGGACCAAGGACATCTCCCATCCCTTGTTGTCATATATTTTTCAACAATCAGTGACCCACCAACTTAAGTTCGAGTCTCAATCACAAAGTAAGTGCTGTGGCCACTTGATTTTCAACCAGCGTGTGTTGAGAAACAGTGTGCCTTGAGGGATTGTCAGGTGTGGCCTGAAACATAATATATTTTGAGTTAACTAATTGACACAATTTGACATTTTGAAGTGCCATGAGCAAATGAATAAATAAATAAATAAATAAATAAATAAATGTTTATATACCAAATGGATTCATTATTCCAAGAAAAGTATACTCTTATTTGTACTCTTGCATACTCTTTTTTGTCAGCAATGCAATTTTGGACAAGTAAATATTTTGAAGACCACCGTAACCATTTTGGGTTTTGCAGTAGCAATTAGCGTTCAGACTTCAGACTCTCAAGACATTGTGCTTGTACATTTTCATTGCGTTAATTATTTTCTGTTCATTAATCACCAATAAGTATAGCCAGGCCTAAGTATAAAATTATCACACAGTATCACACACAGCAAAGTAAGCACATTCAATCACCATCACCATAAAACACTAAGTAAGAGACACAAAATAAATATAAATAAAATAATTCAACATCAGGAGCATTCCCTCAACCTATGTGCATTTTTTAATGTACACTTCCGCAATAATAATAAGTCCATAATAAGTTATGGCAAACAATAGCATTTAAATTCTGACGGGAAAGATCAGAAAATGGAAAGTTTGTGTGTGTTACATAAAGTCTGCATTTCATTAAAATTATCATTTTACCACATTGTTATTTTTCCACAGGTTTAGTTCGAGTTAGCTTGAACAAAAATCAATGTTTGGCCTTAACTGCCCTGGAAATTAGAATGTGAAATAAGTTTTCCCTCTTTAAATTTCAATCAGATTTATTTTCCAATAAAAGTATTTACCCAATCAATTGTTTCCATGAAATCCAAACAATCGCCGCACCATGCTTCATTAGCACTTCATATTTGTGAGCCCAGGAACTCCACAGAGCTAAGGTTGGCTAAGGTAAGGTTTATTAAGATGACTACCAGAGTACAAGCTCGATAGCAGATGTCATAATAGCCAGATTGAGTTATTTACACAAAGAGAGACACAAAAAGAGTTTGTATGGATACCCACATCACAAAACGAAGCGCTGAAAAGCATAAGTATACAATCAAAAACATGAAATCATTCTGTCCTTTCGACTGCAATTTAGTAATTCTGTAGTCACTAAATCACTCATTAGTTTAAATCAAAACAACCCCAAATCTTCACGCTCTGATACGAAACTAAACTATGGCCAAAAGCGACATGAATACTATCAAGAAAAGAGGAAATATGTTTCTGTAGCGGAGGAGGAGTGGAGGAATGAAGGTCAGATCGCACCTGTTTTAGATCAGCAGTGAACAGCAGGGATCTGAATTAAACCATGTGGGCACAGCACTGCACTGGTTTATAGGTGTGTGTGGAGGGTGTGTGAGAACAGCAGGAGGAACAGGGCAACAACCGCAAGCGCACAACACACCGGACTCATCATGAACGCCGCTCATGCTCTTAAGCTGTGTTGCATAAGGAATGATTTATGGAATACGTTGTTTTAAGAATAGAACTGGCCCCGAAGTTGATTTGTTCTAATCCTTTTTAATATACTTTTCATAAGAAGGACAATAAGTAAATATTCAAATCAAAACGGTGTGCCAATCGGCTGATCGATGATACAAAACAAGTCAGCCAAAGAAAAAAAGTATTGGGAGACGTGGAAGACAATAAACCATGTAAAGTCCAAGCTTTGGGAGTTTACAGTGTGTTTGAACACTTTGGCGTATGTACACACGTAGGGTTTACATGTCATTTCCTGGAGACTGATAACCTTAACATTTATAAAAAAGATAAGATAAAATAAGAGATGACATTTATTTGTGCCACAGTGGGAAAATTTCAGTGTTGCAACGCACAGTTCAAAGCAGGAGAATAGAGATATGCATCCATCAATCAAGATAAATACACTCAGATTTAACATAAACTCGAACTGAATTATAAGGCTACAACACTTTAAAATCAAGTGGCTCTGACTATGGTTATGTACAGTACAGCATATGGACAACAACATGACAGCAACATGATTTAAAGTTAAGATATGCTTCACCAGTAGCATCGTGAATTAGATTTCCGGCCTTGACCATTTGCCAAATCTCTGTACCCCCACTCTCTCCCCATTTTGCGCTACAAAGTTCCTGTTAAAATCAAACCTTCAGAAAAAAAAAGAAAAGAAAAAGTTTAGGGTTAGTGTTTAGGTTAATGAAGAAGTAGCTATGGGGACCTGCTTTTCTTGTTCATACAGGAGTCAGGTCCCCATGATTTGTGTCTAGAAACAAGTTAATCGATTAATCAGACGTAATTATTAAGATAATCGTCAACTAATTTAGAAACTGAATAATTGTTTTCAGGTCTCAAAAGACTTCAAAACATACCATGTGCTGAGAGAAGACGCTTTATGACTCAGAGAAAGCAGAACTTATTTGAAAAAGCCGCATTTAGTGTTTTTGATCAAAAACCTATTTTGCCTGAAATGTACTCCGCCGAGACGTCCCGAGAGGCATCATCTTAACTTCATCTGGGTCCGATTTAGTAGAAATCTGATATTTACATGCATTTCGTGTTGTAAACAAATCGCCAAATCAAAAGAATAATCGCTAAAGTAATCGATTAGTAAAATAATTTTCAGTTGTGTTTCTACAGATTTTAGTACTCACATTGATAATTACTTGCCCACATTATACACACCATATTTTTCCGATACGAGTGTCTGTGTACGTGCCGGAGGCCAGAGCTAGACCTGAGCGCCACAGCAACCTGCCTGAGGTTTCTTGTTGTGTCATCCAATCTACTGTATGCTATTTTAGGTAATCCCTTCTAGTGCTATCTGATCTTCCATATTTAACACCTGTTGTTTACCACACAATCATACACACAAACAGCCTCAATCAATACACTGCAAACCTCCAAGGTCCCACCATCTCAGCTTCTTGTTTGTGGGGAGGTCCGACAGCTGTGAAGTGGATGTGAACGCGCCACAACTGCAGAGGTAAAAAAGGGTTTTTACACTGCCCCGGGACAGGGGAAGTGAGCAGGTACAGGAGAGACACGAGGATGAGAAAAGGCTTGTCATTTGACACCAGGCAGCAGCTCTCCGATACTGGCATCTGCTCTGTGTATGGGGAGCTTTCAGTTTCTTTTTAATATTTTTTATTATGACTTTAACTTTCTGTGCTTTTTCATACCTTGCAGTCTCCACTTGTCATGGAAATGTTGCTGATAAATAGTTATCGTTCAATATATTCCAGATAGAGCAATATTTTTTGGGGCTCAATATTTATTTAGTGGGAATTTTTTTGTTAGATTTGAGCTGTAGATAGTCGAAACTACAAAACTGCCAAGGTGTTTCATTGTATTTACTGCAGCTCATGTTTTTGATAATATCACACAGAAAAGGGTTTACTGGAATTATTCTGCTTTAAAGTCAATGTGACAGGCTTATTAAAGAGTCGGTGCGTTTTAAATTTAACAATTCAAAGAGAAAGTCTTATTGGCAGCTTGATTTCTGCTGTTTGTTTGTCTTCCACTGGAGCTGAGCCCCCTCGTTCTGTCCTGATGCCAGTGAAGTGTGCAGACAGTTCCTGGTTCCTTGTGGGCTTGTGGTTGGTGCTGCTCCGAGCCCGAGTGGGTGGCTGAAACAGGTCGCCTGGCCTTCCTCTTCAGACATGAGGAATGACAAAAACTTAGAAAAACAAAGGCTCACCAAAACCTCAATTGACTTGCACAATAAAATTCTAATTAGCCACCAACAATAATGATGATAAAGTATAGTCTAGACATGCTGGATGGAATAAAAAGGGGGGATTTTATGAGACCGTAACATTTGGTTTGAAACAGCCCCCAGAGTGTTGTCTGCTGTGCCAGTGACACTCTATATTATGTTGGTTTATGAATAGTAAAAAGTTGTTTTCTTGTTGCTGATGTGAGGGAAAAGTATGTGGCTGGTGTCAGACTCTGGGTCAGAGGATGGAAACCGTTTCATTTGCTACTGTGGCTGCTTTATTGTTTCTCAAGTGGTCCTTCGTTTGGGATAACCCCAACCAACAGTCACAGTGGAAAATAAGGTGGTGCATGACTTCGTAGGCAGAAAGTCTCGAGATCAGTGCTCATGTTCATCCACTAGACTATGGAAAAAACGGGATTGCATGTTGCCATCAGAGTGGTGAAGCTCAAAAAAGTTCAACAAAGTATTCAAGAAGTACTTCAGTTCTCAATAAAATGTATGAAATAAAATATACACTACTTATTTTTAGATGATTAGATAGATCTGTGTGTCTTGTTTCTGTTCGGTAATTTTGTGTTGTGTTCAAAAAACGAAAAAAAAGAAATGATGTAATGTAACTTCTCTGATCGTGGGCACGCCACCGGCTTGTCTCGTGGAGATAACATTGCTTCTCCTGGTATATTCCACAGAACATGGCATTAAACTCACCAACAATATTCAATTGCGAGTGCTTTAATAGCGAAAAAACACATGGAAAAACATGGCTTGACTTTCCGCTGATCTGAAGTGGCATCGCCTGCTTTTCTCCATGGAGACAGATAAGTTTAATGTAATTTGTGGAGTAATAACATCTGATACGAAGATACGTTGGTGCAGTTTTTAATCTCACAAAATCATCAATCATATCATTATGCCTCATGTAACTGTCTCTAAAGCTTATCGCCGTCAGTCTCATTTCTTTTGTCAAGCTCATAACAAAACGTGATCTAATTCTTTGTGTGTAAGTGGTATTGTTGGATGTAATGCAGAGTGAGCACATGTTTAAAAAGCCTCTATTTCGGTCGACCAGCGGTGAGGAGCACAGTGCGGCTTCTTCAGGCTCTCTTTGATCTTTTTTTAGAAACAAATGATTGTGGTGAACTTTGAAATGTGCCAGCGTACTTCTTCTCAGTGGAAGATTTCAGGCGGCAGTTTGCCATCTTTCATTTATCTAAAGTATAAAGTTATTTGTCGCTCAGTCCAGTTGACATCAAGTGTTGACATTAGCTAATGACAGACTTGGTGTTTTCTGGAAAGTCAACGGTGCGTGGCGAGGTCATCCAAGATTCACCCGTGTTTATTTGAATTCTACTGGACAAGAGAGGAAAGATCTACTTCCCACAGACACCGCACGGACGACATGACAGAGACTTCAGACATGTTTGAATTTCCTGAAATGCACTTGCTCACAGATTTGCATGTTGACAATTGTTGGATTCAGCTCCCGCACAATGGCAGCACATTCAGAGCAGAACACAGCTTTAATGTGGTCTCTGGTCTGTTTCATAAAGCAGGGGTACCATGACTTTATGTCTCTCATATACTTTTTATAGAGCTATATTTTTAAGTATAAAACGTCTATTTACCACAAGCACCGTTCAGCTTTCCCCCATCTCTTTTTTAATGCTTTTTTAAAATAAAAGGGGAAAGGGGAAAACGTAAATGAATTTTTTCAAATACAATGGAAAAAATAATTAAAGATAAACTGTGTAACGTCGATGTCTGGTGGGGGTTATGGAGATGTTTCTGCTTTGCATGGAGTGTTCCACAGAAAGGTATACTTATCTATGTTGCATTTATTCAGTTACAGGTGTTTTTATTGTTAAAACATTTAATGCCATTCAGTGGAACATTTCAGGTAAAGCAAAAACATTTTGATGGAGACAGGAGACAGAAAACCTACATAAAACACCTTTTAATCTCAGCGTTTGTTGTGTTTAGTAGTATAAAGTGTAAAAATCAGATACTTGATATTGAAACTAAATACTCATTTGAAAACATGTGATCTTTTCTTGAACAATTTTATAATTATCTTAGGCTTAATTTGATTAGTTTATGACCACGTGGTAACATATAAAGATCTATTATTTTGTGTTTAAAATTACGTTCTATTACACATCGAAACCTGTATCGAGTATAAAGCGATTCCTTTGTATCGAAATCAAGTTTGAAATTTAAGTATTGTCACAGTTTATTATGATTTAAAGGGAGTTTTGTGTTTGGAATAATTTCTTGTGAGAAAATAAAAGATAAAGATGTTGATCTAAATGTTTTTTCTCTCTCTTTTGTATGGAGCTTGAGGTCTCCTGTGTGGTTTAATTTCACTCAAGTACTTTACTGTCTAACATATAGTTCCTGTTTTTCTCATCAATTTGCAAACAGATTAAGGAATGCTTATATTAGGAATTCATAGTGAGGCAGCCTTTCTGTGCCTTAAAGATGTTATCAAACTCCTATCCTCGTTTGCTCTCCTGTCAGCATTTTTCTCCCATTTAGAAAAGTGCCCCCTGTTTTTGTAGAACTCAAAGCATTTATGATAATGACGCACAAGGCACCAGTTGACACATGCATATAAGGTCCAAAATAAGAGTTTACACTGAGAGCTAAACAAAGACTCTATTATGGCCAACTCCGGGGCCCAGACAAGACGCTGACTGTTGATATTTCTGTTTGTTTAAACTTTTTACTCGCAGTGAAACAGCGTTAATTTTGGTTTGCGGGATGTTGGCGGTCGGGGGGTTGGAGAGCAGTGTGAAGAACAGATGGTCTGAGTAAAAACCTGTTCAAAAGCTGCAGAGGACAAAGATTTTCCCCACTTTGTCTGGTCGTTATGGAGGGGGAAAAATGAGATGGAGGATGATGGTACTAAAGTTGACAGAAATGGCTTGAAAATCACATCGATAATAATAAATGTACTTCTGTCTCAAAGCTGGGGCACCTAATTTTCACACAGCAAAACCGTAAGTAGGTATTTAAATGTGTCTAACTAGTTCTTCTCACAAACCCTTCGACACGTTGTTAATATTCACAAGCATTCATTTTCACGCACCAGCTCAGACAGCGAAGGGAAACTAGTATGACCGCCCCAAGCACAGCCAATCAAAGCGCTACTTTCAGCTCTTATTTCGAGGTTAACGAGACATAAAATACTTCATAATTAGATGCAGGCAGCGTGCATCGGTCTTATTTTTGTCACAATGTGCGGCTTTTAGAAGATACTCTTTGG
Organism: Rhinogobius similis; assembly: GCA_019453435.1. Classification (NCBI taxonomy): domain Eukaryota; kingdom Metazoa; phylum Chordata; class Actinopteri; order Gobiiformes; family Gobiidae; genus Rhinogobius; species Rhinogobius similis. The sequence goes on along the minus strand of CM033619.1, from coordinate 31,990,524 downwards.
GGGAAAACAATGTAGTTACAAAAAAATTTAAATAAATACCCCAGCTTTAATCTAATAATTCAATGCTATTCCATGCCCATAAGGTTTCCGGCTACGGACGATACTTACTGTTACTGTGTCCTTGGGCAAGACACTTTACCCACCTATTTTGTTTGCAAGTGATTAATTAGTTAAATGAATGAATAATGCACTAAAAGTGTAGGGATGTCACTAAATCAAATATCAACAGTGAAATCTAATGTTCTCCTTGTCTCATTTTCTTACTTAACATATTATTAATAGACTTTTACCTCACCATAGTCACTTACTGTATATAACAATACACTTAAGCCACTTTAGTTGCCATTTTACTGTAAATAAGAGTGTGCACTTTATACCTTATACTTTATACTTTATATTGTATTTTTATTACCATGTTTATTTATCCTATTTTTATTGCATGCACCTATTTCTTTCATTCCTGTCCTAAACTGTGAGTTGCAACAGTGGAATTTCCCCATTGTGGGACAAATAAAGGATCTCTCTTATCTTATCTTACTATTCCTCAATTCTGTGACCAGCTTTACGAAATGTTACTTTTTGAAAGACAAAATAAAGTTAATATGACAAAAACAGACAGACAAAAAGTACTTTACATTTAGGTGCATTTTTGTCATTTTGTTTTTAAAATTATCATGATTATTATTCTTTCTAGTTCTAGACTTTAAGGATCACGATTATCAACTAATCTAATAATCTTAGACATCAAACTTACTGTTAAGATTGCTAATACATTATCATTAATAAGTAAATATGGAACAAAAAAGTGTTCAAGGTGATCACCAAAAGGTACAGTGCTTTTGTTCACAACTTGCTCAACAACATTTTTCATACCTTACTAAACCGTACGGTATAAACAGTAAGCATTTGTTTAGTAAGCTTTAGTATAATCACTTCAATGGCATAATCACAGAACCGCGAGCGACAACCGTCATGGTGCAATCACACGAGACAGCGAGCCCCATTCCCAGCTCGGCACACATGGCAGTCTGTTCCCACTGCTCTCTTAAAATAGTCACCGAGGGCTTTTCAATTATACAGGCCACGCTCTAAGAAGGGGCCCAATCATAAAACCAGAGTGTTTACCTCCTCTCTAAATCTTACTGGGCTTTGATTAAGGGGGTAGAAGTCAGTCGAGAAGCTCCAGAGGACAGAGCAGAGGGGAGATCTGGTTCACTTCGGACACAATGGCTGCTGTAATTGTCAGCCATCTATAACAAGCGGCTCGCTCCGTCGTGTTGGAGGTCGAAGAGGTAACACTAGTGACATATATACACCGAGCGAGGAGGTTATTGGACAGGCAGAGGTTCAAGTTTAAGTGAAAGGTAGTTATTAAAGCAAGGTAAAGGGGTCCACACTCATTTTACACTTGACACTCTTCACGCTCAATTGACTGGTGTGTGAAAATGTGGGACATGGTAAAACAGCTGTAACCAAATACAAAACTCAGATGTATAACTTTACTTTCTCACATAAATAAAATTGGTAACACTCTATAATAACTACACGTATTCATAAAGCATGAACAATTCATAATGAACAAATAGTTTAATGATTTAGTCTTAGTACCTACTTAACCTCCTAAGGGTTTTGTTCATATGAATTATGTCTTTGCCCAAAAAACTGAAGGTCTTATAAAGTGATAGCATAAAATTAAATTAAACTTCAATTTCTATCCTGAATATATTTTATATAGCTCTTAGTTTCACTGTTGACTAGCAGTGTAGACCTGCTGACCGATGCATCGTTTTTCTAATTAAATTTAAAGTGCATATGGCACGTTAAGACATCACATTTCCTTAGAATGTACTGAACAAGATTTTCCTAAAAATGTTGCCTATTTTTTCACAATCATACAGTAAAAAAGGGACAAAATCCAGATTATGACCTGACAAAAAATAATACCTGAGGACACCTTTATTTTGTAAAATAATTATTAAAACTGAAAATTGTTAGTCCCTGCATGTTTGATGTAATGTTGCTTACTGATGACAGAGCGATTCTGTCGTTTTCAACTTTTATTTTTAACATATGCTTTACAAATTGACTGATTTAAAACTACGATAAATATTTACCACAGGGACATGTCACCAAAGTAAGTAATAATTAGAAAATCATAATGAACTTGCCATTCATACTCTGCAAATTCTCAGTATTCTTTTGAGCTTTTGAGAAATAAACAACACCCCAAGTTTAGAGTTAATTTGAAGCCATTAAGATTAAGACTTAATTGTTTCTTTTTACGTTTAAGTTTGTGACCTACAGTGACCCCTCCTTTGTTGTATTTGCTTGCATGGGTTTTATGAATGAGCCTTAAATTAGTCATTGTTTGTTTTGTTTTTTTAAACCTGAGGATTCCCTGACTGTCATCATGGAAAAAATACGCACTCAATGCATTACGTGTGGATGCCTTTGTGGTTTTACAGGAGCAACGGCTGCGTCTGAGGGCGTGGGTGCTCCCGCTGAGGCCTTCACACTCATATTCCCAGCTTTTATTGTCTGCAGGTGCTTTGGTTAACCTGCGCAACCTGTTTGGACGCACTCTCACTAAATGGGAACATCTTTTATGAAATGCCCTGCTGGTGGTGGGTGTGCAGGGGAAAGATGGCGCCTAACATCGCCACTAGAGCGTAAGTTAAAATGTAATATCTATTTAGAGGCTTTCCAAATCTCTGCCTTTTGCCAAAACCACAACTAGAAATCCCCTTTTCATAAGAACGGTGGGGCTTAACACTAAAGTATGAAAATCCTGGTACATAAGCCGGAACAAGAGGAAAAACTGAAGACAAAAGAGAGTAAATCTAAACCCCGGATGTTCCATGTGCAAAAGGCAAAGTGTGAGAAATGTTTTGCCCAATGACACAACAATAGTATGCACTGACTTGAGACGGAATCAAACCACAATCCTTTATTTTTTACATTTATAAGACCAGCACTAGTGCAGCTAATAGCATTCTTAAGTCGGATGGCAATCATTAGCTGCAAGAAGAGAAGAACGCTGCATTTTGTTTATTTATAAGGCGCTCATTGGTATTTTGTCTGATTATTTAACATGTACTCTGAACGTCAAATCAAGTATTCACCGATTGAGATCACAGGGCACCAAACAGAACCAACACAGAACTGGGGAAAAGGCCTTCAGAAACTTGGCCCCAGCCAATGGATCATTGTTATCATTTATTATCCTTAATTTAAATGATTTTATCCCTCTAAATGAATTCACAGCACTGGTCAGAGATTACACACTTTACCACTGCTCCTGCTTTGCATGTTTTTCTCCAAATTGTTGTGTTTTTTTGTAATTGTTAATGTTACAGATATTATTAATTGTTTTATAACTGTTTTGTTTGTTCCTTTTGTATATATGTATTTTAACAGGGTACTCATGAAAAGGAGATTTTATCCTATTTGCGTTTTCCCTGTATAAATAAAGTCAGAAGAAAAGTATCGAGCGCGAAAAACTACTTACTCAGGAAAATGTAATGCTCACTACAAATTGTGAAATCATTTGATTTCACTATCGAAACAGAAGGCAAAATTTGCAGTTGCTTTTAAATGTAACCATAAATGATTAATGCACATTTAAGGCTACATTAGATTTTGGTTGATCTTTAATTCAGCAGGTCAAGTGCGGCATAAACAGTGGTGCGTGCTCTATTTGTGCCGGCTGGAGTCTCCGTGGATTAGGATTTCTAACGAGCTACTCTTTATAGGAGGCCCATCATCCCTATGAATATTGCACAGCATATATTAACATTATCCAAAATGATGGAGCACCTGGGAGTCCACAGAGCCTGTTTATCAAAGGAAAGGTCACTGGATGTACTTGGGCTGTCCTACAGGGTCTTTGCCATGTTTTATCGATCTATGGGGCATCAACACACCATAAGTAAATGTTTACAAAGTATATGAAATGAATTGTGAAATTGTGATAATTATGACAGTAAATCAAAGTTTACATCTGTGCATTTTATGAAAGGCTTATTTTCCTCAGCGTTTGATGAGTCATCCTTTGCACTCAGCAAAATGTTTCACCCCGGCAGCTGTGCGAATCTGCTTCATTTGTTCCTTTGCTGCTAATGACGTTTTGAGCAAGATTTGGAACAGAGTGGTAAACAAGAATTAAAGCCATGACAAATGCCAGCATTCTACGAAGAAGCTACATATTTTGAGTATTCTGAAACATTTATTCAATGTTGTCAGCAGGTTAGCTTTATGCTTGTGTGCTAATAGCTTTTTGGTTTAGTAGCATCTGGTAGCCATAGGTTTGCATAAAGATTTTACTATAGATTCAAAGCCCACAATGAGACTTTCAACATGGTAATATATAGTCAATGAGGGGTGCAATGAACAATTATTTTGGTAATCGATTAGTCTAGTGATTATTCTTTTGATTAAACAATTGTTTGTTGTTTTGAGCCCAAAAATGTACACATTTCCCGTGTCATTTTTGTGTGATTCCTGCTCTGTCTGAGTCATAAAACCTCTTCTCTCCCGCATGGTATGTTTTGGATGCTGTGTAAAGTTCATTTAACGATTATTTGATTACTAACTTAGTTTACAACAATTTCTGTAATTTATTAGTTGAGATTAATCGATTAACTTGTTGCAGCCCTATATAGTAATTCTCCATCATACTGTGTTGAGATTCATATAAAATGTGACACTTGTTAAAACTTAAAAAGACTTTGTCACTCTGTAGCCCTGCAACAAGTTGTGCACTGTCCAGAGTGTACCCCGCCTAAGGCCCAAAGTCACTGGGATAGGCTCCAGTCACCCGCAACCCCTAACGGGAACAAGCGGTAGAAAATGAATGAATGAATGAACTTTGTCACTTAACCATGCTGCATATTATGTGTTTTTGCTATAATAGGGACCAAACCAACCCCTTCGGCCAACAAAATGAAAACATCATGCTGTAAAAAGAATTTGGCATGATGAGTGAGATTAACTGAATTTACAAAATATGACAGCCTTGTGGTTGCTAGATTTACAGTGTGGAAAATGTAACCCTCAACAATAGGGTAGGAATATTTTCACATTTTGTGAAAGGACATACTTTTCCCACCGGCTGATGATTCTTTGGCATTTAATATGTGGAAAACAGCTGTCTTGATTCACTGAGGTAAGCAGCATGTGAAAGTAACAACTTGTAAAATGTTCTTTCATGATTCAGATATGCTACAGGGCTATTGGCCTGGTGGACACAGAGATTTAGCACCTACCATTCCAATAAAGACCACACATTGATTTGCAGAAAATTCTTGTACAATAGCAAAATCAAGGGCCCAAACCATTTATGTAATTTTATTCATCCGGCAAGTCACTGACATAAAGTATGTTGTGGACAGATTTTTAGAACCATTTGAATTAGATACTGAATTATTTACGACATGGGCCAGATCAGGGGTCAGCCTGAATGTAGAACTCTGTGGAGACAAGTGTGGTGCAATCTCATTCCACGTCAAGTGGTAGTTTTAAAGTCCAGCTCTGGGCTCTCTCTCTCACACACACACCCAGTACACACGCACACGCTTGTGGTGGGAGCGCTTCATTCATGAATCGGCTCACTTTGACAGTGTGAGCATACCAGCAGTCATTCAAACACCAGGGACACCCTTTTCTCCCTTTCTCTGCTTTCTCTCAAACCATTCATGCTTGACAAAACACGCTCCACCCAAACAGTGAGTATCTCTATGGTAACAGCTCTTGTATATAGGGCAACCTCCAAGGTGTGCTCCCGTGTTTCTCTGCCTCCGCAGCCTTTGAACCTTGACAACAGTTGAACGTCAATGTCAGCAGATAAGGGGTTTCCCTTTTTACTGCCTCCGTCGCCCCGGCAACATTCCTGAGTCGACAAACATTGGCCCAGACTTGCGCCACATACCAGAGGATCTCCCAGGAAGTCCAAGCACTGCGTGTTGTTGTCGATGTTGCTATAGTAGTGGCTAAGGGCCAGGGAGTGTGCACAGGTGAAAGTAGGCACTTTGTCTACCTGTGACGACTGTTGTAGTAACAGAGGCAGCTTTATTTAGCCCATAGTAAAACGTCACAGTGTCATCTAAGGTGCATGAGTGGAATCAACTTTTACTAGAAGAATAAAGCAGTTGAGACAAGAACAAATTATTACCACACATTTTACCCTTAATCTCTACTGAATTATATATTATTGTGTCTTATTCTGTTTGTTTGAATTAGCACAGTTTTTGAATTAAATTGTAATAATGTAATGATTGATCTTAATAATCACTAGATCTCCTGGATGTGGTTGAGATGTTTGTGTCCTTTTTGTTTATATGTTGGAATTACCAGCCTAGACTTTTCCAGAGATCTTGATCAAATTATTAGCTTTCGTAATATAGACCAAAATGCATTTGATGTCATCATGCTGTAGTGCAGTGGGTCCTAAAGTGGGTTGGCATGAGCTGGGGGTCATGGGATGATCTCAAGATATCATTTGAAAACTGTATAATTTGGGGAAATTAAGTCAAATTATAAAACATACTATCAAAATAAACAATATTAAACCTGATTTGACATGTTTTTGAAGTTGATTACTTGAAATTATTACCGTGCGGGTGCATAGTTATTTTGGGGGTCCAGGACTCAAACGTTTCAGATAGATCTTGTGTACTCATTTGTAGAAGTGCATTTGTGATCAAACAAAGACAAAACATAATTTAGTAAAAGAAACTAAAAAGAAATATGTAATAAGATTTGCATTGCCAGTAAAATAAATCTTCAGACATTTAATTCCTTTTGCAGATCTTGGACATTTCAATAAACCACAATTCCTGAACGCTCTATGGATTTCTGAGTTTTTGAGCTAATAATCATTTGAACTCCTCAGTGTGCTGCGTTCCTGTGTGTGCGTACAAGGTTTGTCATGGTCACCGGGGAGGTGTGAGGCTCACAGCCGCTCAGTGCAAACATAAACTCAGTCCATCTGCATGCCTGGATCCCCTCCAACAGCAACAGCACACAAACACACACATGCACCACTACATGATATCATATGGTGTCAGTGGCTATAGCAATGCACTGTTTGACGTAAATGCAATAATAGGCGCCCGGGGCAGATGTTTTGCAGTGTGCATCGGCTAATGGCAAAGATTTGGAGTTCACACTTTGTAATACACAGAGCAGCAACATACAAGAAACAGAAGATTACTATGATTACAATTACATAATAGCTACAGTTTTTCATCAGAGAGATTGAAAGTAAGATTAGTTTTGCTGTAAGTTTTAGTTTGTCTGCAGTTATTGTTAAAACAAAGTATGGTATAAATTATGCAGAGTTGGAAGATCATGAAAGAAAAAATGAAGATGAATATAATAGGTTCAATAAACGGGAATCTGATGTACTTAGTGAACAACAATGATTCTTCTGTTTGTTTATCTCAGAATGATGTTTTGTTTATTTGTCATATTTATGTTTATGTGCACTTAGGGTTATAGGTCAGAGGTCCTCAACTTCTGCTTTAGGTAACACAGTAACACAATATTCTTCCAGTTGTTTAAATTGTTTACCTGTGTGGAGTCCTTGTTTGTTCACAGCTTCTTTATTCCAGACTTGAAAGTGGTTTAGTCCTGGCTTGATTTAGTCCAGTTTGTGTCAGAGTTGAGAATCACTCTTTTATCAAAATGCATTACTTTCAATCAGCTGTTACCAGGGATTTCATTTGCCTTTGGTTTTGCTGTTGTTTGTGCAAATTTGAAAAATGTTGTTTTGAGTGACGCTGTGTAACACAAGGCCAAAGTGAAAATACTTCTCTCCTCGCCAAAGATTTGCCTTGGAAACCACAGAGCCATGGAGAGGATCATCCAGAAGTCTTCCATCCAGCTCTAACAGGAAAGTGTCTACATGTGTGTGGTTCCAGGCCTAACATGCTTGCTTATGGATGAGAACTATCATTTGGTTTCAGTTGTCAGTGTAACTTTAGAAACTGCCTAGTTTCCTCAACTTACTGTGAAAACAAAAAGATAAATGACCCGCTACAAGTTACCATAACATCATAACCGCCATTTGATGATTGCACAGACATTTCATTACAAAACATATGGAAAATGCAGGTGAGAGCGATTCCAGGAGCTTATTTCAAGAGAACTCTGCATGCAAACAGGATTGAGAACATTTTAAGCTATGGATTCGAGCCAGGACAAGCTAACGCTGTATCTCTTTGTACTTGCATAATGAAAATGTTTTGAAAATAGACATCTTCAACTAATTATGCCTTTGGAGGTTGTCGGCTAGGTCCAAGTTGCCAGGATACAACAAATAAAAGCAGTGGATTCCCAGCTGTATATACTGTACAGTTAACCATCCATCAAACTCATCCAATCTCCTCGGGAACTCCACACTTTTGCTTTGAACTTGTGGTCGCAGGCCAAAACAAAGAGGGAAAAAAATCACTTTATGTTTAAAATCTTGTCATGACTTTCCTCTTATCGGACATGCAGACAGCTAATACATATAGATTATTAGAGCCAGATTGAACTTGAGCCTCGCAAGCTGCAAGTGTGATCTAGTGTATGATTATATCAAGTGTTTTTCTTTAATTAACCAAGCAAGCTATTACTAAAAGTGGGAAAATTGAACCAGGTCCATTCAGAGACATGAAAGCACAATTTTGTGACACACTATGATAGTCACTCTTATAAGCCTTTTGTTTAATTACATAACTTTAAATCAGGGGTGTTCAAACTGGCCCAGGGACAAAATGTGGCACCTACTCTTTAGTACAACTTTATGTAATTCTGCCATGAAAACCTCACTAACAAACACCGCATCTCAATCTCAATTTTGTTTGTATCCCGGGAAACATCCGTCAGATAATATTATGTCAGTCCAACAGATATGTGTTGAAACATGTCTTTGAATGCATTAGTTGGGGTTTAATTATCACAAGCATGAAATGTCTATAAAATTCATCACAAAAGTGCAGAAATGTGACAAAATAGTTTTGTAGCCATTTTAACTTTAAATGATATACTTGATATTCCAATTGTGCATATCTTCAAAAACAACATGCACAATATAATCAAAATTTTGATATGTCATCCACCTCTAACTGTGATACAACCCAAAAACATTGTTACACGGCTCTGTGAAAGCTGTTAAAATGTTAAATGCACTCATCTCAGTGTCTCACTGTATTGACCACCAGTCTCTGGCTGCTTCAAATATTCAATATGCAGCTTTATGTCAATACAATAAAATGTGTATGTTAATTTTACGATCATTTGTATGTCAAACAATTCAGACTATTCATGCTCATAAATCGTCACAAGAGATCTAAGATGTCGAAACTCTATCACGCATTTTATCTCCACAGAAGAATATCAACAAAACATAAACACTGTCATTTATCATGTTAATCTCACTTCAAAGTAGGCTTTTTCCAAACGGGTACTCCACATGAGTCATCCAGAGGTTTTGCAGGTTTTGCAAGTTTCATGCTCAAGATACAAGGATCCTAGTCCAGCAAGTAGAACCAAACAAACACAAGTGTAGTGAGTTGTCAAGGAAAACTTTGATCTTAATCCTCATTTGACGTGACTAAAGTGAATCCTGGTTAGAAATGTTGAAACCGTAATATCAAATAAGCACCTGATTACACTTGCAAAGGTTACACAACCAGAAAATAAAACCTAATTTTATATATTTTAAACTGAATTACGGCTCTTTTTCAAAATAGCAACATTTCTATTGCAGCAGACTCCTCTTTATCCACCTGTTGAGTGCAGACAAGAAACCAATGAGGCCAATAACACACATCTGTGTTATTCAGGCCTTGTCTTTACCAGAAGTATTCTGTCGTATTCTCATCCAGCAATAGCCCTTGATTTTCAACCAGTGCGCCGGGGAACACCAGTGTGCCTTGAAGTTTTGCCTGGTGCGCCTTGAAAAAATGTCCAATTTGAGTTAACAGATTCACAAATGCGGATGTAATTGACTAATTTACTTTTTTGGTAAGTCCTGAGCAACTTCTGCATTAAAAAATAACCCAAATCCATCACTATTCTTAATTTAAGAGTTAGACAGTTGCACAGACCATATTTCTTACTAATTGGGCAATGTTTCAGTAGTATGTGGTGCGCTGTGGTATCTTTTAAACTCAAAAAGTGTGCCGCAACGCAAAAGAGGTTGAAAAACACTGCTCTAAGTAACTCTGAGCAAACAGTAAATGGTATCAATAAATACTAGAATATGTAATAGATATAAAGTTGAGAAGAATATAGCAGTCTACACCTAAATTACAAGGACAACGCCATGACTGTTGTAGAGTAGACTCTGCCACCACCTAGTGTTAGATATTTATGCCTAAAGACGATTACAGTATATGTGTCCTTAACTCAATAACTAAATAACTAAATAATGTTGGTGGTTGAAAGGAACTCAAAATGACGGGTCAGAGCCCAAACGAGGCACACTTTTCGTTTTAAGTTTTATTTTTTTAGGCTCATTGAACCTAATGTGTGAGCAAAGAAATTATGACTAATTTTTATAAATGACACCTTTACTTTACTATGTTACTTTTATAACACTTCTATGGGCTGACATCTCACATCACCATTTAATTATTGCTGCCACATTGGCCAAATGACATAATTAGACATTGTAAGCTGAAGATGCCCGCGCTTTCACCCGTTTTGCTGCACCCATTTTCTCATTGTAACATCCACCGACACATTAGTCACTGACCAATAGTCATGTCCCCTTCACACTGTGCCAACAGTCTGATGAGTCAATACATGGACAGTGTCCTGCCCAACACGCCAAGAATGAACCATTAGAGGCACATATGCGTCAGAGCATTTCAAAACAAATGGTTTGAAGGAAAACTACCAGCCATAAAATGTAGCAATTATTAATGATATTATGACAATCACCCATACACTTCAGATAAAAAACAGGCAACAAGCACCTCCTCAACCATGGTCAATTATGTATTTGTGACTCAATCTTGGTGAAACTATAAATATATACATATTGTAGATGAATATGTTGTATACTCATACTGTATACATATGTTGTAACCTTTCATTGTCTAGAGCAAACTATAAAAATTAATATTCCGTCCAGGTTTTTCTATTCCAGACTCCCAATTTACATCCCCAATCAGGGGAGTTGACAGAGGGGACAAAGGGGTCTGTTGTCCTAGGCCTCAGGGTCTTAATTAGAGGGGGACCCATGTGAGGCTTCTTGCCCTGAGCCCCAAAATTTCTGTCGACGGGTTTGTTGGACCCCAATCGATTATTTGAAGACTGGGATAAACAATCTCAAGATTCACATGACAAAGCAAAAAACCTTGTGTCCGATTCAAAAGTTTACAGCTGTTAAAAGAGAGTTAAAAACGACATGATCTCAGCTCTAATCAGAGCACTGCTGCACTGGTTTGACCCAGAGTACGATGTAACACATTACACGAAGAGTGTACTGTGTTACCAGAGGTTCCTGCACAGGCCTCACTGGCAGATGACAAACTGCTGGGTCATTTGGAGGAAGTGGAGAATCCCTGGGTAAAATATGTACGTATTACATGGAAAGAACTAATTGAAACATACAAACTAAACAAAGATGTTCAAATTTTGAACTGGTTGAGCTACGATTTAAGGTCTGGATAACAAAGAGCTTTAAGGTATTTTACCAAATTTGAAAAGAAAATCAAATGAAAAGCTTTGATGTGCTGAAGGAATCTTTTGACTTAGAAAACTGGATTTTTTACAGGTACTTACAAATAAGGAATTATTACAACCAAGAAATGAAACAAAGCAATGACCACCATAACCCTCTGACTGAAATGCTTATTAAGGCACACAAATCAGAACTTTCAAGGGGAATAATATCGAAATTATATAACCCCATATCAAAGTGCTCATTAGTCACAGGGAAACTCTAACTTCTGGAGAAACTGTGGCTGTCGTCAGTGTGTTTTGGGACTGTCCTATGGCTCAAAAATACTGAGATTAACAAAGCACTCACAAATATTTTTGGCACCCCCATCCCACTGGAGTTCAGACCTATGTATTTGGGCCTCAAAACCCCTGCCATGAACACAATAAACGGACATCTATGGACTCTTGGCAGCATCAAAGAAGGCCATTACAAAGAATTTGATGACCCCAACAGAACCAACAATCAAGAACTGGACTGACATTATGAATGACAAAATATGGAAAAAAACATGTTTAGACTCAATTTGAAAAAGGAACCATTTGATAGACTTGGACTAAACGGGACTTAAATTTAAATATAATTTAAATTTTGTTGTGCTGTAATTTTTGCATGTTTTAATTTACATTTCTCTGATTTGTTGTCTGCTCTCTGGTCCTGTGTTATATGTTTTAAATGTAAAAACTTGAAAAGAAAAAAAAAAAAATAGGCAGCAGAACAAAGATGCTGTCATATTTAAGCAGTGATGCAAAACATTTTCTTAGCCATGCAAATGTGTCCCATTATTCAAATCTATGCCAAAAGAAACATTATCCCTGATTTATTTCAATACATATTTCTAAAATAAATCGCTTATTAGTTAATAATGGATATAAAGAGCATTTTTACCAACAACACAAACCTTTAACTATAGAAACTTTTGCTTCCCAATGGGAGTCTTTTCAGATCAGTGACCACAACGTCCTCTGTCAGTGGGTCAGTGGGTTTATATACTATGACAAGCATCAGGCAACAGATGGCGCTACCAACACAGGATGAATGTTCATCATGGCCTGTAGAAATGAAGACACTCACACAGAAGCAACAACCTGCTTATGTTAATGAGCTCAAAGTCAGACGCAGCCCTGTGGTTTTGGTCGTGTAAATTCACAACCTCTGTCTTTATCTCAGTTAGTAATTCTTTACTTAATATATTTTAAATAATCAAACCTGACCTTCACACCCATACACACACTCTCTCACACCCATACACACACTCTCTCACATGTCTGTCTATTACAATCCCAGTGACCACACAGGCTTCATCGTACTGTTGACACATTCACGTCACAAGAGCCTATTATTCTATATGTACTATTGTCCACTGGATCAATGTTTTCACTGACAAAAGCAAGTTGTATGTTGTAATTTTCCAAAATGTGTTTAAAGAAGACTTTTGTGAGTCACAGATACTTACGAAAGCATGAATCACTAAAACAATTATAAAATAGGGAGCGGCGAAAGAAGATTAGGGTGTGTAGGTGTTTTGCAATAAAAAAAATAATAATGTAATTAAATAATTTGAAAAAAGAGAGAGAGAGAGGAGGAAAACCTTGTGTATTACATGTAGGTAAAATGTATATAAAAGGGAAAAAAACACTGCCTGCTGACAATCTGTGGCATCCCTCTGTGAAATCTATCAGTAAGATGCATTGTCACGTCTGCTGCTACACCTGTTCAAAATATTTCTGCCAAATGGTGTACAAAATACAGACAAAGTTAAACGGGAATGGACATTGTTGTCATAATAACAGAAAAGAGATCTCATCAGTGACCTTAAAGTATATCCAAAAGGGCACAACGTATTGAAAATCTTTTAGCGCGAATAGAGGACAGTCTGTTATTACATCAGGTGATCTAATTGGGCCTGCAGCTTTATGTCCTGGTGCGCCTGCCTCACAGCTCACAGTAATGAGGACACTTGTCCCTTGGAGCGCTTGATAAATGACACAGGCCATAATGATGCTGGTCTATAGCATCTGACTGACAACACTGTCATACTGAGATAGATGTGGTCAATATGTAATCACATGTGATACCAAAGAGAGGCTGGAGGAGAGAAGGTGTTAGGTTGAAAATACACACAGAATATTGTTTCTGTGCGTGCTTATAACATTTGGATTATTTTCACTGTAAAATGGTAAGCTAGTGAATAGTTTATACTATACTACAAGTCGCACTCACGATTGTTAATTTTAATAAATGGCTACACATTCTATTACATTCACTACATCTACAATCGGTGTGCCATTATTTCCAGTATATCACTAAAACTAAGTTACAGTGGCTGCAGTTCCATGCACACTCAGCAAAGTCATTAGATTCCTTTCTAATCATGAACCTCTGATTACTCACATCAGATTTTGCATTTCATTTAAGTCACGTTAAAGGTTCAGGACCCAGATACTAATCAGATTTTGGTGTGCATGTGAACACAGATTGAGCAAAAGTAGATTTCAAGCGGTTGTCTTAAAGTTACTAATAATGTACTTGAGTAATAAAATATAAGATGGTAGGCTGCACTTTGTAAACATACTTCATTGAATGCAGATATAAAATGATAAATGATAAATAAATTAAATAAAGCTCTCGTTTCTTTCTAAATTTTATTAAATGCCAATTAGTAACAATCAAACTGGCCTACTCTTTGTATTCCAACAGCATTTGTAAATCCTCCAGGGTGGTCGCAGTTGTCATGCAAACGCCTTTGATCAACTTGTGTCGTTAGATCAATAGATACTGAATGGTGCCTCTACTCACCACGTCTTATGTGTCTGTGTGAGTGATCAGGGAGGATGATTCACAAGTCGAAAACACAGCCACAGTTCTCTCCCTCAATTAGACTTTTCACAACAGTAGTAGACACGTTGCCATCTGTGGAGCTGTCCAAAAAAAGATCCTCCGTCAGCTCTGAGGTACAAAACACAAAGACATGTTAACATTTTAATGCCCATTCATAATATAGTGTATGTAGTGATAAACGGGACCTGATGGATGGGCCTAGTAAAAACCACTAACGACATATTGTTCTTTTACTTTCATCAGCAAGAGTGTAACGCCCAATAAAATGTACTGTCTGTAGTATATAAATCTTTTCGTGAGCGTCAAGAACAGTTAGTCCGACTCCCAGGACATCCAGAGCTTGAGGTCGCAGGCAGAATCACATTTCCTCCAAGGTTAGCGTTAATCATTCATGGCCGTCTCATCAATAAATACTGCACAGAATCAGTATGTTCCCTTGCGGTAATAATAGTTGTCAGTAGAAGCGTGCAGACATAGAATCAACATGGACAAAAGGTATTCGGTTTGTGAAGGTCAAACGAGCTACATAACGTGTTTATTGAAGTATCCGAGAAGAAAAATGTATCTGAGCTTAGAACTATAGCCACTTATGCATGATTATAATGGGGATACGAGTAATAGAGCAGTGGTTCTCAAACTTTTTACCCCAGACATCACCAAAGAAAAGATTTGGTTTTCTGAGTACTACCAAATCTAAATTGGGTCAATAATGAGAGTGTTTCAGGTCTAAATTAGGCATAAACCAAGTCTTAAGTAGGAATACACCATTGCCACAGTACTCTTATCTAGAAATGTACTAAAGGAAAAGCAAAAATGTGAATATGTGAAAAATGTGAATAAAATGTACTCTAAAATGTACTCTAAAATGTACTCTAAATGAAGTAAACACATACCACCTGAAGAGGTTTGCGTACCACCAGTGTTACATGTACCACAGTTTGAGAAACACTGTAATAGAGTATCATGAAATAAACTACAGATAATGAGAAGGTAGGCCCGGGCAATATCGCAGAAAAATTATTATCACGATTTTCTTGAGGCCAGATCATGTTTTGATTTTATTACGATTCGTGTTCATTTTGCATTTTTCTATTGCCATTAATGCAGCTGCAGGATTTTAGGGAAAATATCTAATTGTGATTGTGATTAGATTTATGATTTATGTTTTAATCATAGGATTCTGTTCAAATTCATGTAAACACACTTTTGTCGCGTTTTAGTCACGCTCAGTTGTGTTTGTCATTTTAAACGCGTCTTTTAGTCAAATTTTGGTGCATTGTGTCAAGTTTGTGTTTGTTTGTTTTTTTTGTGTTTTGTGTTTTTGTCACTTTTAAACATATTTTTGTTGCTTATGGTTGTGGTCATCTGTTCAGAGGCTTCAGAGGCTAAACAACAGGAGAAAAAGTGTTTGAACAGACAGCTGCATTAAAGAGACAAACAGTGAATCACGATACCACGATTTCACAAAAATAGCAGATTGTTACAGCTCACAATTTGATTTTTATCATCATATCGCATCTCGCGTTACAACTGTATGTTGTGTCTGTTTATTGTCTATAAATGTAATTGTATATGTTATGTAACAGCAAACCAACAGTTTGTTAAGCGCTTTGAGTGCCTGTTAGGCTAAAAATCATCATCGCCCAGTCCTATGAGAAAGGCTGGACTAATTCATTAGTCATTGAGTTGTGGGAACTTATGGTGCCATCGTGCATTAGGCCTGACCCAAGAAATATTTGGTAGAAAATTCAGATTCTAATTTTTGATAGTCTTTAACAGAATGTAAAATAAAAAAAATAATACTTTTGCATAATACTTTTGATGCAGTGGGTTTTCATTAAATGCAGGCAAAAACATGTTGGGTTTTTTAGCTAAAATAAAGGACCTAAAATTTGGTCTTTTTCAGAACGGTTTCTTTAAAATAGTAATGGAATAACCAGGTAGAATACGACATCTAGTAATTCTCACACTGGTTGTGACTCAGTTTGGACTGGTCAGACTGGTTCTACATAGGTTCAGACCAGTCCAGACTACTTCAGACTGGGTTCAGACCAGTCCAGACTGGGTTTGAACAGGTTTTGACTGACTGGTCTGCAAAGGGTTCAACTGATTCGGACTGGTTCAGATGAAGTTTAGACCAGTCTAAACCCAGGTACATGGGTTCTGAGTGGATTTGGACTGATCCTGGGACGATGCAGTACATAATCATTATTGTAGCTTTTATCTTTAATACCGGTTTATACATTTTTGTGTACCTAAGTGTTCTCAACATCACCTTTGACTCAGTAATTGTAACATTCATTCACCAAAACACTGTCTTATAGTGGACAAATAACCTATTTCAACAAGAATTTACAATTACTCAACCTCCATTGGTGCCTGTTGTATCAAATTTGATACAAACATCATCTCCTCCAAATAACCATTAATTAAAAATAAAAAATCTCACTCATTATGAAACAGGTAGCTCTCCATGTAGAATTATGTGTGTATGAAAGATGAAGTCTCACCTTTGAGGCCTTAAATTAGAGATATAATTCTCCTTCACCCAGCCTTCTGGAGACTCGTGATAGCTGGCCATTTTGGATCTACCCATGTGACAGAGTGATTGTAATGCAAGAAATATGCTCCAGGGGGCAGAAGAAGTATCAAATTGTACAAGACATGTCTCTGAGTAAAGTTTTTTATGATGCAGAGATGCAAGTGTCTCGGAAAAGTGTCTCGGAAAAGTAAACTTACGGTTTTAACACGGTCTTTAATTAGAAGTTGCAGGCCATGAGCGATCCGCTGCACCTACACGCTGTCTGTGTGGACAACCCACAAAGAGCAGCTACGTAATCTATGGAGTGTGCGCGCGCGTGACAGATGTGCGCGTGTCTGTGATTCTTTTATCACATATGTGGACTTCAAAGTCACATGTCAAGACCAAGTCTGTTGCGCGTCCACATGTTAATGAAGTTAGACATTTAGAGGTGTGCAGCTAATTGCTGTTTCTTACGCAGCACCACAATACGACTGTATCTGTTGGAGACGCACGAGCATCACGCTCCTCCATCGCTCCTGTGCATTCTTCCCCTCTTCCCCGTCTGTCAGCGGCCGTATAAAGGCGAGGAGGCGTCTGTCCAGCCCGTCTGCCCGTCTGTCCGTGTGATCCTACTGCCTCAGTGGAGGGTTCACCGTGGATGAGTGGAGTAGTTTGAGACAATAAACAGGTTTTGCCGCTTCTTCTTTGCCGCTCTTGTTCTGGTCGTGTCATTCCGTAAATTTATCCTCAGAAGCAAACAGGTGCGTACGACATTGTCTTTTTTTTACTATTTTACTTAAAATATATGTAAATTGAAGGTTAAAGGACAAGCTTACACAGTAGCAGCTCTCACACTTTGAATGCAATTCCTACAGGTGGGATTTCAGTGGTCGCTGCTCTCACACATTGTAGTTTTTCGCGTGCATTGATCATTTTTGGATTTACGACAGATTAACCATTGCACTGTTGAAAATAATTGCATACTTGTGGGTGTCTTATCTCAACATTTCGTCCCACAGCTGTGCCTCTCCGCGTGTGTATGTGTGTGTAATTTTGGAGCCAATCAAGCAGCAATGGACGCGTTGATGAAGGGTTTCTCCAAAGCCAAGGATGGAGTCGTGGCAGCGGCTGAGAAAACCAAGCAGGGAGTGACTGGAGCGGCTGAGATGACGAAAGACGGGGTGATGTTTGTAGGTGGGTGTCATGTCATTGTTGAACCCTTTAAACAGGGAGGATGGACGCACATGATGAAGCACTGGCTGTGTTAACGTGCACTTACTGAGTATCCATTGTGTTTCAGGGACGAAGACTATGGATGGAGTCTCAACAGGTAAAGACATTCCATCAAGTTCATTCTTTTAAAAACAAAAATGGGGAGAGACACTGCATGTAATATCATTTAGTTTCAGCTGTGTGCAAAATGAGGACTTGGTCTAAAATAGGTCACAATAGGACCTGCTTGTCACTCACGAACCTGTATATGTTGGTCCCAAGCCTCTATTTACTAATTTACTAATACTAATCTATTTGCATATTACTGAAAACTACGATGATGATTTGCCATGGTGAACAAAAAGATATCGACCAATATGAGTTTTGTTTTTTTTAACTCAATTTTTTTTAAACAATTATCGCTAAGCACATTTTTTGGGCCGATGTGTAGGCCGATTTTGATAATTCACCCTAAATTTTGTGATCTGAAATAGCAAGAAACATATCCACAACCCATATTTTACTGCAAACCCATAAAAGAGCTGTGTAGTTTCTATTGTGCAGTGCATTCTTCACACTTATGTGTTCAAAGATAGCAAAATGTCTTTCCTTTAATCACGTGGTCAGCCAAACCAACATATGAGCCAGTGTTAGAGATTTAGGGCTGATAGCAAATACACGTAATCAGCCTGATTTATCGATCAACCAGTATATGGGTCTATTCTCTACCTAAAAGGAAAGAGAAGTTATAGCTGATGTATTTTAATCTCTAACTCTAATACTGGTTCTTTTGGCTACAGTTTTATTGCAGGCTTTAAATGATAATTTCTTAAAGGGAAAGGTAAATGTAAAACGAGAGAAGTAAACGAGAGTGGTTAGAGAGGGAAGTTCTCTTGGTGTCATTCTTCATCTCTATTACTCCCAGCGGGCGGCATTGTGTTATCTTTCATACACACGCAGAACCCCGTGGAGACTGCCAGATTCAGGGAAGTAAAAGCACTGTTGTTGTAGCTCAGGTTTACGCCAAGCATGTTTGATGAGACGAAAGACTCACTGGTTAAAGACTTGCAGAATCAGGCCATCTGAGCTGAGGTGTCAGTAAGCTGCATAATGTGATAATAAAGTGAAGACCGGACCATGATTTCTAACCTTACTAGACCTGACCTCAATTAAACACCTTTAGTCTGAAGTTGAAATGAAATGGGTGATTTTGTCTCCGCTCAAGGGAATCTACAACAGCGATGAATTATGTAACATTATAGCAGAAGTGATAGTTATTCCAGTTCCTCTTGTCTGTGAAATCATTCCAGTTTTCTACATTAAAGCGAGACACTACGGGCAAAACTGATTATTGTTAATGCTTTGTTTTCGGTTAGTTGCCCCTAAAGATCTTTTATTATTTAATTGAATTAACTTGCATGTAACTTCTCAGGCTGTTTTCTTAGAATTTGCGTTTTCCTCTCATGGGAACATAGGTCAGCCCTTAAAGTGGCCTCCCAGTCTTGTACTTAAACAAGATTTTGACAAATCTTATTGAAGGATTTGTTGCTATCTAATTCTAAGCTTGATTTATTGAAGTTTGAATTCCAAAAAAGGATTTTACGCAAATTTTCAGCAAGTCAGCAAATCTAGTTTACTCAAATATTAAATAAAACATAAAAACTCCCCTCCGTAAATCTTTTTGAAACTAATTCGTCGACAAAATGAAACATTAAACTAAAACCTGGTTCAATCCATTTTTCTAATTTATATGTCCCAAAATGTGTGTGATTTTTACACATAAATTAAATATTTGCAACTATTACATTAAATTTTTTACAAGAGAAGAAATGCAAACTTGGAAATTTCCTCTGATATTTGATGTGGTTTTTCAGTTGCTTTAGTCACATAACCGGGATAGCATGTTTAAAATGCCTTTGCAGGGTGTTGCATGTTAATAGAATGTTTGCATGTCAGGTCTAAATGAGTTGGAGCTGCTCTGCAAATAGTTTCCACACATTTACGAGGACATTTTAGATTGATTTTGAAGTGCATATGACAGATTAGACAATACATTTTTTTAGTAATCATGATTATATTGAAGATTTGTCTAAAAATGTGTGCTGTTTTTCTCCAGTTTGACAAGTTTAATAATTGTTGTTGCTCACGTCCTGGTTGGACGTGAGCAGCAGATGTGACATTGGTAGAGTTAATGCTACTGTTACCTAGCGACCATATTGTACAAACGGGCCACAATCCATACAAATTACACAATAGCTATGATTTGACAAATAACCATTCCTGATAACACCTTTATTTTGTTAAATTGTTTTGTTTAAATGGATTCGTTTTCAGTTTAAACCGTCAGAAAACTCAGTTCTACCTCCTTTTATTTTACATTTTTTCTTCACAAACTGACACTTGACTGAATTAAAACTGTTGTGTTAAATGTGTTACATGATATATCCACCAAACAAAGTCTTAATTAGAAAAATATGAGAACTTGAGACACAACTGAGGCACTTTAAGTAAACTAGTGATAAACAATGTAGGAAGGAATTATAATTTTCTTTGCTCCTGTAGGCTACTTTGGTGTAAAATCCCCAGTGCATTTCCTTGTCTCATCAGATATTATTGGGTGGTGGTAATCTCCAGGTGTTGTGAATCTACAGAGACTCCTCCTCACACCTCTCGCTGGCTCTTGTCTTGTAGTTGCAGGTAAAACGGTGTCTGGAGTGTCTCAGGTGGGCGGAGCTATGGTTACCGGGGTTACAGCTGTGGCCCAGAAAACTGTGGAGGGCGCCGGCAATATAGCTGCTGCCACTGGATTGGTCAAGAAGGATCCAGCTAAACAAGTAAAAACACATTGCATTATAATTTTAATTTACGTACTACTTTATTTTTATTTTTTTATTAAATACTTCAGCTTTTGAATGGGAAACGTTCTCAAAATGTCGCATATAACAGGAAGCTGCACAACATAAATTGAGCTTCGCTGTGTAACTGTCAGATTGCAGATTTGATGAGTTGATGTTATGGTTCATATCTGTGTAATTGCCGAGCCTATCCACACGAAACAAAAACTGGTACAAAGTTTAGTGTCGTCTCTGTCCACATAATTGAACAAAAGGTAAAACCTTTTTTTAGAAAATGGTACCATTCAACTCCAAAGACATGACGGATTGATGTCTGTTGAAAGGAGTTTGTGGAGCACTTTCCAAATAAGCTTCAACGTTTGTACATCGCGAGTTTGAATATTTACGTCAAAAACTGTTAATCTCCCATAGAGTTAGACTCATAAGAACTTTATTGATCCACAGTAACTCATATGCATTATAAGATCAAAAATAAGCGGTAAAAAAAAAAGTAATTATATGCACAAGTTGAATAGAACAGCTGAAATATATTAGCTTTTCCACAATGATATTTTAGAGACACTCCAGTATGTTGACAATTGCATCCACGATTTTGCAGTCCCTGATACATTATGGATTTTCTTCTTATCATCTTTCCAGTGTCCCTAAATATATTAAACAGCATCTGTCAGCATCACGTTTTTCATTGTAGCGCATACTGATTTCTTTATGGAAAATGAAATGTTCTTTTGCTGTAGCCCTGTTTCTTATTGACGCGTTGCCACCTGTAGCCAAGAGCCCTGACTGTCAAAATGGCCTCCCGACCTTGAGTCCCTTGTCTTTGGTGCCGTTCTGCCTCTTCTCTGCATTAGAAGCCAAGCACGGACATATTGTTGGCTTTTGTGCCGGTAACTAGACTGGGCTTCACTCAAATTAAATAACATTGCTTTAATTGTGTCTTAATTTTTCAACAGCACGTCTAAGTGAGTTATTATCTGTTGGGGGAAAAAAAAAAAAAAAAACTCGGAACACAGAAAAGCGTTTGTTGTTATGCTTGATTTCCTGTATCTTAATTAGCAACAGAGCACAGAGGAATTGTTTACACCTCTCGAGACACACACTTAGCTTTGTCTTAATTAGGTGCAATTTGTGAGAAGTAGAATATGAATATACATTAAAACTGTAATTTCTTCACACCTATAAATAAAATGAAGAATTTGTTTTTTTCTTCTAGATGGGAGAAAGTCTGCTCTGCAATCATCATATTATCGTGTACAGAACAATATGCAGCTAAACACAATTTTTGCCCAAAAGGGTGGAACTCCAGCTTGAAATCTGCTTTATGAGAACCTCTCCTGTGCCAAGATGGCCACCAGACAAACTAATGAACAAATATGTCTAAACAACTTGACAGACATGGAACTGAAAGTGAAAATATCCCACATGGACTGAAAGCAACACAGTTTTACCAAAACCCACACATAGTCATTAATTTGATTTTATTAAGAAGCCATTAAGGGACATCTATTGCACACACAAAGAAGCAAACAGCAGTTGTCAGGATTCTGGGTTTGCTATTAGATTAGATTATCTCCTCATCTCACAGTTTCCCTCATTTATCAGTTGCTCTGAGTCATTTTGTGTGAGAGAAGTGTGAGAGGTAGAAGCGGCCACTAAAGCGTGACTGAATCACACAAAACCTTGACTGGCAGAAAATTGTGTCTCCCTCCTTCAAGTAATTTCAACTAAAATAGATTTATATTGTAGAGTAGTGTAAGTTTTCTTGTAGAAAATATATTTTCCATTTTGGCTTTTAAAATGGGTTTCAAATATCTCATGAAATCATCAACAACCTGAGGTGCAATACAACCTCTTGCACCTCTGGGCTGAAACTGATCTTGCCCGCACTAATGTTTAGTCCTCTGCATTGTAAAGAGACCTGTGGTTTACCTTTGGTAGCCTAGGTTTTCACATGCCTTTTTGTCACAATTGCTTGTAGTAGTCTTTAGAGAAACCCATTTGGTTATTCTCACCAGTTCCTCAAGTGTATCGACTGTACCATTAAAAGTAGTGAGTACAGTGGATAACACATATGCAACATAAAACAATACATTCTAAAAGGCTGAAGTCTGGTCCTGTGCCAGACCAAATAAAAGTACACACAGTAAATTTTCAAACAGAGGGATGTATTCATCACTTAGAAACCAACCCATCTCTTCAAAGTGCAGTTATATTGCTAACCCCTTGGTTCCTAGTACCAAACCATTCCACAGTCACACAGGCTTCAGCGTCCACTGCATCATACGCCGTTATTCAGTGTCTTATATGCATACAGTAAAAGGAGCATGTCAAAATGAAACACAAACAGAAGGTGCAGCAAGAAACAAAACCAAAAAAGAAGAAGGTCACCAACGGGCAAATAGAAAATAAGCAAATCTAACAGGTGAAGATCATAGTTGTGACTCCAGATGTGCATAGGCTCAGGCACGTGGGAAAAGGAGAAGAGATATGTGAAAATACGAGAGGAAGGTTATGTTACAGCTCTGCGATTGAGTGGAAGGAGAGTATTACAGGGTTTGACATCAGCCAGCCAGGTTACTGGCCACCAAAGAGGGTTTTCTCTGCGGCAAATGTGGGAATGTGGTCACCTGTGATCTGGGCCTTTTCTGGACCAGCTATGGGCTTGTTCTTTATTTTCGCTTTAGCCATGTTGTAGTCTCCTGAGTCAAAGAACTTTTGTCTCTTTTGGAGATGTTTGTGGATCAGATCAGCCCCAGGCTTATACGCAAGGTTTGCATGTCTGGTCTTTAGTTTTGTCTCCGCTGCCTTTTCAAGGCTGAGTATCCTTGTTGCCTATAGGAGTCTCCACTTTGTGTCTTCTTTTTCTTCAGACATTTCTGAATCTTCTGGACGAGGACACAGCTCACTTGCGATTTACAAATCCCCTACTCAACTTCAGTCACACGAGTCCTGTTTTTCAACTTCTAAACATGTTGCTGGCAGTCAGCAGGACATATGGAGGGTGTTGCTGAATGATGTTTAATGCATTTTAATTTGGAGTAAGAAATGGCCTTAGATTATGTCAAAAGGGGATGCCTCCTATATTGAG
This sequence comes from Rhinogobius similis, assembly GCA_019453435.1. NCBI lineage: Eukaryota > Metazoa > Chordata > Actinopteri > Gobiiformes > Gobiidae > Rhinogobius > Rhinogobius similis. The sequence goes on along the minus strand of CM033619.1, from coordinate 31,966,288 downwards.
GCCGGTCAGAGTGTTACTCATTCTTCAGTAGGTCACTGCAAAGACAGAATATAACCAAGGGCCCTTTTGTTTTCTTGATCCTTGCAATAACTATTCTTTTTTGTCAATAAAAGCACAGTGGCAGAGTGGTAAGCGCACTCCCGTCTCGCAGCAAGAAGGCTCTGGGTTAAACTCCCGAGTCGTCTAGGCCAGAGCTATTCAACTTTATTTCACCGAGGGCCATATTTTTCAGATGGTTTTGTCCTCGGGGCCGGAAACATGCCCAATGTCCCAACAGGTGTAAACCAAGACTAAACAAGGTCTACACCAGAATTTAAACCAGCTCTAAACCAGGACTACACCAGGACTAAACCAGGTCTAAACCCTGTCAAACCATGTCTAAACCAGGACTAAACCAGGTCTAAACCAGGACTAAACCAGCTCTAAACAAGGTCTAAACCAAGATTAAACCAATAACAAGAGATCAAATATTTTCTACATTTTTGGAAGATGGGTTGAGGGCCGAATCTTGTCCCCTGGAGGGCTGGATTTGGCCCCTGGGCTTTAAGTTGAATAGCCCTGGTCTGGCCTTTCTGTGCAGAGTGTGCATGTTTCTCCCTGAGCCTGGAGGGGTTTCTTCCGGGCAAAGGAAGCACATAGATTTGTATCGTGTTCTTAAACTAAATTACATGAATAGTGCATCTTCAGTGTGGACAGATGGAGTCAATACAGGTGGATTAACAGCAAAGGTTTCATATATATATATACAATGTATCTTAAATAATAATAGACTGTATAATTAACATAATTTGCACAACATTTGATATTATTTTATAGAAAATGCGAAAATAAAGCATTCAAGGTCCCAATCTATAAAATACAGTATTGCATTTGTTTTTTGTAATAACTTATCGATGAATTGTTAGTTATACATTAGAGTTCATTTTAGAATGTTCACTGGTCTTGTCTTTCAGGAGACTGATAATGCGGCAGTGTTACAGGATGTGGCAGAATCACCTGTCGACACGGACACCCCTGATGCTACAGAAGTATGAGAGCCACTTCTAAATAATTCTCAAAGTCCATGTCTTTAACCTCTTTGAAACAATAACAGAAACGTTTCGGTCTTTCAGGAGGACTCTGATGACTAAAACAATCCCAATGGAAGATTTGTGACCAAAACATTCCATGTTGCTCTGCCAAGTCCCGTTGTGCCTCGTCTGGTCCTTGATGAAGTCTGTGCCTGTCCCTGTGTGCTCTTCTGTACCTGTCGTATGTGTGTCATGTCTTAGAGGAGAGGCGTAGGGCGTGTGTCTGTGCCTTTTGCACATCAGTCCTGAGCAGAAGCTCGGGGCGTGCAGCGCCTGCCACCAGCTGTCGTTCCCAGTGCCTCCCTCCCACTGAGGACACCACCTGGACTCTGTGTCTGTCACATGTGTGGCTTCTTAATAACTCAAATATGGAAATATACCCCCAACGCACCTAAGTGTCTCAATATAAATGTACAATTACCTGCTTCAAAGCAAAATGATAATCAATTTTTACTGGTACTGTCACAGTTAATGGTGGACTATTAAAGTGCTAAGCTATTTGTGTACGCATTGTATTCAGCAGGTACGGCTGCTAAACCAGAATATCTCATTATGAATGGCTGTTTGGAAACTCTGAGCATGTTAACTTTTTTCAGCTTAACTGCTGTGTGGATAACATGGATAATTGTTGAGAACTAAGTGTTGAATAAAGTACATGAAGTGTACACCTTTATGTGACAATATTTTAATTTTGTTTAGTTAGTGCATTAATGCTATACGCAGTCTTTAAGCTGTGAGCACGGTCTCCCCATATTTTTGAACTACCTTCAGAAAGTAGGTCTTGACAAGTCTCTTGATAAAAACACCAAATGGGTGTGTATGTGTTAAAGCACATGTGAAACAATCCCTTGGGAGACAAAGGAGGATAACATTCATCTAGTATCCCTATAGTAACCCAGTCGTCAATAACAAGATTGCTGTATGGTTTATATGCTGTGCTTGTTGTGTGAACATACACATACACACATATATACACACACATACTGTATATATTCATTCTCCTATTTGATTAAGTCAAACGTTTCGGTGATCACCGTCAGTCAGAATTTTTTCTCATCACAGTTTGTTTCTCGAAGACAAAGTTTTTAATAATGCGTCTGACAGTTCTTAAGCCAATTTTAGTACTATCTGCAATCTCCTTGCCAAAGACCCTTCTCAAACACAGTGACATCTTTTCCACGACCTTGGGATATGTCTTTCCGCATGGTTGTGACAGAAATGAGAAGCCACTCACTGGGTTGGGTTTAAGTACCGCTTTTGTTGAATCCAGGTGGCGACTTTTTTATTCGTGACAGTCAGTGCAATTCACACAAAACATCAACTTATATGATAATACAGATCAACTTGATGATTGAAATGAGGTGTGTGCATGAGTGACTGGTGGTGGTTGGAGAAGCCAACAACCTGCAGATTGGCAGCCTAAGCTGTGGTTACAGAGGTAACTTACCACAACCAGGTGAAGAGTCCATTATTATTCACTAAAAAAGGTATTGGAGACTTGTATTGGTTTTTAAGATTTTATGTGAATTGCATTTTCAATAATAATAATACCACTACTTCTGTAAATTAACATGAAAATGCACTCCATAATTCAGTCCATAATGTATTCAGTCCAGAAAGTATCAACCTTGTCAACCTTTGTCCGCCATGTTAGGAATGTTAAAATCATGACAAGTGACATTTAGTGCCTCACTTTTTCTTCTTCCTCTTGAGGGCCTTCCACTCTCCCTCCTGAGTGGCCAGACTGCCTAACAATTCCTTAACCTTTCTTTTCCTTTCCAGGTCCCTGAAAAATAGGACATGAAACGAGTTAAGGGACGCTGGGACAAGACAGAATCAAAAGAACTGAACAAGATTAGAAAATAAGTTAAGTAAATGTCAAAAGTGTAAGACTCACTTTCGCATGACGTCGTTCAACTTCTCTCTGGCAAGGAAGCGCGAGTCCTTCCTGATTTCCCTCAAAGCTCCCTTAAACTCTTTCTTATATTTGTGCTTGAGACGCTCCTTCTCCCGCTCCTCTCGGGTGCTGCCCCGCTTCTTACCATAGTCCAATCTGATGAATAAAGATAGTAGTTGTAATATTAGTAATAGAGGAGGAAAAAAACTAAAACGTAGAGTTACTGAATCACCACTCACATTTCAACTATCTTTGGTGTCAGTAGCTTCAAAGGAATAGGTTTTTTTTTCTCAAAAACTAAAGGAGCGTGAGTCACCGTGGCACTAATAATGGATTCCAGGATCTCACCGTGAAGGGTCTGAAAAACACCAAAGCAACAAAGGTGACGCAACACAATACAACTATAGCAGCTATATGACCATTTGTCACTTACATGCAACACTTCTGGTAAAGCTTGAACAGGAAGATGATTAGTAAGAAGTGTTTTGAGAGGTCTAAAGATGTGGCTGTAGGATGGCAGGTCTTTGTAGAGTAGTGAGCACCTCTTTACCAGGTCCAAGCAGGTGGATAAGCATGTCAATCTGGAAAGCAAAACAAATGTATGAAATCAGTTAAAACATGCAAGTAATAAAGCAGCAAATAAGCAGTATACTTAGGGGCATGAGACCTGTGCCCTTACTGATCTGCAACTGGTCCTGTGTTGCCAGTGCCTTATCCTGCATATAGGACTTTGATCTGAATGGTCACTACCTACAGCCCAGCACTCAGAGAGGACTTTCAGGTTTAGTTCCAACTGGATTTTGTTGTATGAACTGGCAACCCTAATGAGAGACTTCTGAGGCTCTGGGATAGGACCTCAGAATGTAACAGTAAGTTATTTTTTAGTTAAAATGTTTATAAAGACAGATCAAAATCATGATTTTCACAACAAATTATGGTATCAGAATAATCTATACCAACTGAGCCTCTTGACTGGTATCAGTATTTGTACATTCCTATGACCCTCTGCATCAAAGTATGTCAAATGATCACTCATACAAGGATCTTTGCATCGAGTTGAATGTCCCTGAAGGAACACTACACATCCAGGTGTAAATCACAGACAGGTCACGTGTGAAATGTGCTTTAAATAGGCTTGTACTAAAACTCACTTCACACAAAAATAGTATGGCAAATTGATTTTCTGAGTTACGCATCTTGAATAAAAGCTGTAAATGACAAAGTTGAGATGAATAATTGAGGAATTATAGGGGGTGACAAATATAAATGTACGCTCATGCAGACTGCCTGCGATTCGGCACGGCTTGTTTGGAGTGAGTTGTTTGGTTTGCTCCCACACACCAGCTGCTGTGTGAAAGCATGCAGGCCACTCATGACAATCACACAAGTGCTTCCATCAGTGATAAGCCACACAGTCTGGCCAGGTAAACAGAGGCTTATGCTCCATCTTATGGTTTTACAAATTTGAAAGACAGTAAGGCTCATTGTTATTACAAGGAGTTTACCTGTGGTGGTCTCTGTCAACTTCACTGCTGAACTCCTGATGCTGAGCCGCAGACAGAGGGATGGCGCTCTTACTCCAGCTCCTGCAGGACTCTGGGTTTGACAACACCAGAAGATCACTGTGTTTACCAGTGGGCCTAAAAGGTGGTACCACATTATAAGCTGTAAAAAGAAAGTGTGATTATTGTGTTTTCTGCGTTTTTTTCATGTGAGATTTAGAACCTTGTAGTTACACAGACATTTCTTTTCCCTGACAGCTACATGCAGTATTCCAAGCAGGAAGTTGACAAGTTCAGGGAGGAACCGCTTTGAGAACGAGATGTACTCCACTGCCAGACAGCACAGCACAAGGCCCACTGTTACATCCTGGAGAGTCCTTACTGGACACTGAGAGGAGACAAACAACCAACCTTATTTTAAACAGGTTTGAGACTTCCCTGTAAAAACTAAAACATAAGTGCTAGTTTTTTGTGTACCTTCGTTAAAGCCTGGCTCATGTAGAGCAGTGCTGGAGTGGTGACAGGGTGCCGGAAGTCGGAAGTTGGAAATAACTGTGCCGTCAGCTTCAGATAAATGAGCTAAAACAGACAGAATTGTTAACATTCAAGGAACGCAAACATACAAGAATGAAGTATTAAATAAAGGTTTCATACCATGTCGAGTGTTGGAAAAGGAGCATAGCCTTTGCCTTCCAGCACTTCCTCCATGCTGTGTGCTGCATCTCCAATGATTGTCTGCATTGACTTACAGGCTGCTTCAGGAAACATCTGACACAGACCATATAACTCCCTGCACAATGGAAACAAAATACAGTCAGAACTGTCTATGTAATAAAAGTGGAGTATAATTTAAATAGTGTTCTTACGGTATGAGCTTATCAATAGTGGTTAATTCAGGAGGAGTTTTTGCAGCCAAGTCTCCCATGTACTCCAATAAAAAGCCAAACAGTTTCTAGAAAATAAAACAAATTTGGTCAAGTAACAAATACAAGTACAAATGCATGAATGCGCTTTAAGAACCAAAGTACCTGCAGCTTCATCTTATTCCCCACTGCTAAGCTAGGGTGGTTACATTTCTGAGTTCTAGCTACAATAATGCGCTGGTTTTCACAAGTGTGGCCACTAAGAAGATCTTTCAGGTCTTTGTAACTCTCCGGAGCTGTAAAAGATATGCATCAATTTGATTAATCATTGGAATTTTAAATAAGTGCTTGCTTTTAATTCAGTAGTTACCAGCAAACGTGTAAGGAAGTTCAGCTTTAGCAGCTTCCTTCTGGGCCTCCAACTCCTCTTTGCTCAGAATCTTCTTCGGTTTGGTCTCGTCCTTTGGGGCTTCGTCGCCCGCATCGCTTTGCTCAGACTCCAGATCTGAGTGACCGTCCTCCTCTTCTTCGCTGCCTTCATCCTCTTCTTCGTCCTCGTCATCTGAATCAACCTCCTCAGCTTCATCCTCTGCATCTGTCTGCTCCTCTTCTTCTTCTTCCTCCTCCTCCTCCTCCTCATCATCACCTTCTTCCTGTACTTCATTCTCCTCTTGGATGTTCCATTTTCCATCCTGTCAAGAAAAGCACAATCTTACATCAACTTACAGTAAAAGGTTCACCACAAAACTTTACAGGTGGATGGTACACAATCTGTTTGTCTCCAAGGAGAAAGCATGTAATTAAACGTATCTACCTCTGTGGAGACATACTGATGATGCCAACAGGCCAAATTACAGGTCAGGGCTCCTATTTATAAAACATAATGTTGAGTTCTTACTAAATGTGTTCGTACAAACAAAACACAAACTTCCAAAAATTTCCCTCGCTCACACCTCATCTCTTTGACCTCAGATTGTCTTTTGTCTCATCTCTGAAAGCCCTGACACACAAAGTTCAGAGTTTTTGGACCAAACTACTCATTTCGTCCTTATGTTGTCTTTTCATACACCACAAATTTAACGCTGAAAGTAACAGACACAAGCTTTATAAATAAGATCTGTGGAGAAGGATGCCTGTTCATAGTGATAGTGATAGTGATGCCTGTAATTAAATAAATGCTAGACAATCAAGTTTAATGCTATATTGTAAAATTTTCAGCTAAGGATATCACAGTTATAAATTTTAATGTTTCGGTTATTGTAAGAAGGAACAATTTTGCGATTCTTGACACTTGAAATACTTTCTGATTTAAAAATAAGTAATGTAATTGTGACATAAATAATGACCCAAATAAAAAAAACACACTTTTTGGAGCATAGACTGAACTGAAATGACTTATTTTTTCCTTCTAAAATTAAGATAAGAGGAAAAAAAAAACGGTAAATACCAATGAAAGAAAAGTTGAGTCTGTGCTTGTAAGCCCAAGCTTTACAAAAAATAACAAAAAAAATACAAAAAGTATTTACAAATAAATAAAGTAAAGAGCAAAAAGTTGGAAAAGAGGGAGCCTTGCTACCAGCAGCCGGATCTATTACATTATATTGCTCAATCTTGCACAATCCTAATCATCAATAAACGAATAATCTTGATATCCATAAACTCCAATCAAAGCAATAACATCTCAAGGCAGTGGCCACAGCTGACAATGTACACGGTGCAAGTGTGATTTTATAGTATAACTCTTGCTACCTCATATGATAGAGTCTTTTTGTCATCCTTATCCAGAATAAAGCCGTCATTCAGATCATCAGCTGACATGTGAGCTCGACTTTGCGTTTGAGCACCATCATCTACTTCCTCTCCCAGCATTCTCCTCAGACGGTCAGCCTAAATATAAAGAAGATAAAGACAGTTGTGAAATGTAAGTAATAGTGATTAAGACATACCTGTAAATACACACTTCTAATTTTTGTAGCTTCTCCCTCTCCTCTCTGGCAATTTCCTCTGGGGTTTTCAACTTCTCTGATGGTTGAGCTTTCATCTCAAAGCCAAGCTCTCGCACCATCATGTCGTACTCCTCCAGCTGAAACAAAACAACATAAATGAACACATAGTTTATTAGAGCGTTGTAATTTAATTGTACTCTCTAATTATTGTACTCTCTAATTATTTTGTTCCCCTGTTAAAATAGTACCTTTGGCTTCTCCTCTGGTTTATCAGCCTGATCCGTTTTAGGAGTTTTTTTCACCATCAAAGCCTGAATACTTTTCCATTCCTGGTCCAGCTTCTCAGTCAGCTCCTGTGCTTCTTCTTTTTGCACTTGCCGTTCGCGCTGACAAACAGACACACAGAAGAAAAATATAATTACTAGTCAATTATAACATTATAGCTTTCAGGTGACTGACAGCTTACCTTTTCCTGTTTGGACTTCTGTATGAGTTCTTCAATGAGCTCTTGCCTGGACTTGGCTCTTTGACTGCCTTCATCACCTTGCGCCTCTGAAGATTTCTTTCTGAGAAGACCACCGCCGCCAAAATGTGAGGCAGTCAGTTCAGCTGGGGAAAGACAAGGCGTTAGTCAATATACTAGTTGAGCTGAGTGAGGATTCTCATAGAGTCACAATTAAATCAACACCTGACAAAAGACCCTTCTCTTCTGTTTCCTCATCACTTCCAACAGCATCATTGAATTTCTCAATTTCAGCCAATGATTGTCCATAGTGAGTGAGCTCCTCCTCTTCATTCAAGTTGTAAATATCTTTCTTATCATGGGAATGCTGTGAAAGAAAAGAGGAAACTTTGTAAACAGTGACTGAAAAAGCCAGACGCAAACATACTCCATTACTGACCTGTCGCTCCATGGCAAACCTCTGCAGGATTTTGTCTTCTGGAGCCATCTTCGAGTCATACTCTCCCAAACGTCTGTCGATGAATTTACTTGATTTGTTTTTCTGTCTATATTCCTTTAAAAGAGTTTCTTTTCTCTAAAGGAAAAAATAATAAATAAAATATCAATAAAATAATTATGTATTGACTGATTGAATGCACTACCAGTTTAGCAAAAATAATAAACAACAACACTTTACCTTCGTGATGGCTTTGGATCGGGAAACTCCCGGTAGACCAACGTCGTGTTTAGATTTTCTTCCCAAAACATCAAATTTCTTCCTATTTATTTTCACCTCAAAAGGGTTATTCTTGATCTCAGCCGAAGTCTTGGTCTTGCGAACCTTATCGGCAAGATTTCTTTTTTTAGGTGGTTTACCCATCTGTAACACAAAAAATGCATTGTTTCAAAGACTAGTTGTTCTTAGTTCTTTCAACCCGAGAGCAGGGGAACACTAGTGTTCCTGCCTTGAGGGATTTACAGGTGTATGTCTGGATATTTTATTGAATCCATGGCCTTGAAACAAAATCCAATTTGAGTAAGGTAATTCACACAAACTACAACTTTTGCAAAATCCAACAATGGAACATAAGTGTTTTTTGCAATCCAAGAACCTTTTGCATTTCTTGGTTCAAGCTGACACAGAACTAGGGACTGGGGCCAAACTTTGGGGACTTTTTAGCTCGTGCTCCTGTAGGTACTTTCCAGTCAGACCAGGAACCTTTCCGTCCATTCTAAGATCACGAAGACAAACTTTATTACTCCACAGGGCTAATTTCTTTTTTTTTAAAAACACAATACTTAATTATTAAATATAGGCACTTGGAGATTCTATGACTATCACTATCACTATCACTGGTACTGTTATGAGTAAAAATAAAAATGCATATTTTTTACCCCTCTTTTTTCTGATGTGAGTTATTTGATAACAATTTCTATGATCATGTTTTCATAAATGGTGCAACCTCTCATTAAGGTTGATAACACCACTCTAAATAACTAAACTTTAACATCAAAGCAATAACTAAATACTAAAGGGGTGTGCACTTGTAACTTCTGGCTGATAATGCAAGCTCTGAACATGTAAACAAACAGATGTTAGTGGAGGCGATTCTTTACCTTTACCTTGGCACGTGATTTATCAAATCCGTCACGCAGGAATCATAAGACGTGGGGAGTTGCTTACAATATTTCAACAAAACAACCCTATTCCTTCACTCCACGTTTTTCACATCGTTAAGCCAAACAGCATGGAGGGGTCAAATGTGAGGAGCCACTTCCGTCGCTGAGCTTCTTCACAGCGCCCCCGGTGTTTGAGCGCAGTACTGCAACAACACAAACTCAAATTTACATACATTTCAATAATTTTCATGTTTTTAAAAACGATAAATTGGGAAATTCTAGTCCACAGCAGTAGCTTTTAATTTCTCTCTTATAACTACACATCACAAAGACAACACGCACACACAATCTCTTTTCCAAGTAGTGTTTATTTTATGGTTGTAAAAACAGATCCATGGCAAAGGAGAGTTTAAGTATTATGCTTGTAGCCTATATGGCAGGCCTACTATAATGAGATACAATGAAACGGTTCAGTCAGAGCATTGAAACCATGATTGAAATATGATTTAGGTTTTGTGATTTGATAGCCGTCAAAAACAAATACATGTGGAGTCCAAGACTTTCTACACGGTGCATATAGTCCTTCAAGAATTTATAAAGTCACAGTATATATTCATATTATTGAATAGATAAGTGACAACAAAATGCAATAGCAAGCAGATCTTTACTGGACGTGGATTAAAACAGAGGTAAATGAGACATTTGGATAATGTGGCTGTCCATGCAGTGGTTTAGCAATGTTTTGTTTATGGTAAAAAAAAAAAAAAAAAACTATCAACTATCAACAATGTTTTTTGTTATGGCTATTCAAAGTGGTTTGAGTCAAAGACATGGGAGCCACAGTCATTCCAAACTATAGAAGGCAATTAATAAAAATTAAATATATTTGCATGTTGTCAAGAGAACAGGTTAAGAACCAGTCAATGTAAAAGAAAGAAAATATGTCAAATAAGTCAATAACTCACTCTATATAATCCAGCCACATTTTATTCACTAAACTTGCTTTATTGCTCAATGTCTGTAATTTGTGTTAGCATAACATATTAAGGCATAAAGATAAAATGTCCATTAAATAAAACAGACATTTATTGTAACTTTTTGATGGTTAAATATTTGTATTATTTCATCTGCAGGGGGTTAAAAGCAAACGCAAGATTCATTCATTGTTCACTGAACACTGATACAATCCCGTTACATTCTAGTGGTTACAACACTTAATATAAAATAAACAGTTGGTAAAATCCTTAAACCACAGTTAAAATGTGCTCATAAACATGCATTAAAAGGTTAGACCGGGTGGACTCTGTCTTATCTCTACTGAAAGCAAATATCAAAAACCACCATGTACTTCAGTTTATACATTGTATACAAAGTTGGCACACGTTAACACAAGAAATAAAATCGGCATACATGAAAATAAAAAGCTTAACTGTGTTAAGTGTGACATTTGAGAGAATCAACTGTAAATGGAGGTGCAGAAATCTATGGTTCAGTCTTTTTCTTGTTTTTCTTGAGAAAAGAAGGAGTACGGAACTTCTTTTTCTTTTTGGAGGGGGACTTACTGGGGGAGTCGTCTCCCTCCTGTTCTCCCTCAGCAGGCTCGTCCCCCTCAGCCGTGTCTGTTGGAGCAGGGGCGGAGTCTTCAGCAGTTGGAGCAGGGGTGGAGTCGTCTGCAGCAGGTGCAGAGTCCTCAGCAGGGAGCGGTGTAGCATCAGAGGGGTCATCGGGGGTCAGATCAGGGAGGGTCTGTCTCAGGGTGGCAGCGTCACTCTCATCTTTAAAGGTTTGGTCTGGCAAGGACTCTAATCAGGAAAGAAATAAAAAAATGTATTAATCTCATAGATCTGAACAATGAATACGGCACGAGCCAAACCTCAAGCTAAGCATTAAAAAAGAAAACCATCCCTCTGTACTCCACAAGAATTCGTTACTTTCAGCTACCACAGCTTAAGCGATGCCTTTTACAAACACAACAAGCGCGAAAGTCCTCATGCAACCCTCATGTTAAAGCCAAAAGACAACTCCACCACCGGACATTCCAATTGCTTCTCCTACACCAGTGTTAACAACAGACCTCAATCACCAAGTGAGAGAAGCTCACGCTGCATTCTTTTACCTTCACTTAAATAGGGAAAACCTAATCAGTGCAGTTCCCTTGTTCATTTGCAGCCTGTGTACAAACACAAACAACAAAGCTCAACATACAATAAAACACTTTTATTGTTTTGGTTTTTTTAAACCAACCAAAGGTTAAGCACAAACCCGTTCCACCGCATCTGCATCAAATGTGCCAATCTCTATTTAACAAATTCTACAAGTTAAAGCTAAGGTTGTTTAATAAAATGCAGTTATGGTGACAAATGTTTAAATCTATTTTACTTTCACTTTCATCAACCAGGCATGTTAACTATTAAAAGTAGACATAAACCAAATACTTAAAAATCATCAACAACAAAACAAGCCAGTTTTGGGGTTTGCAAGAAAAAAAAGTAGCAAGTTTAAGCCACATTTCAACACATCATTGATGTACCTGGTAAAGGATTCATCTGTAAAACAAACAATGACCAAAACATAAAACATAAATCAACATTTTACACAGATAGGTGCATTTGTGTCATAAGAGGTTAATAAAAGAGTGAGTTATTAGAAGTTAGCTAAAGTAAAGTTTAGTTTGTTGCAGGGATTACTCCTGAGCATCATCTGCTTCTATGCATCTCTCAAAAATTTTAACTTTTTGTTTTTTAGAGAGCATCACTCTGATAAAATCTAAAAAAAATAAAAGCAGATATTGGTCAGAAATAATTCCCATCAACATCAAGAGTTTCAGAGTGATGAGTATCAGATCGGTTTAGCCATGCACAGAAAAGGGGAGATGACCGCACACAGGTGAAGGGTTAATAAGAGGAAGATGGGGCAGATGGAACAGTACGTACTTACTATGGCAACAGGTACTCTTTTGTATTTCCATCTCCTGATTGTAATCGCAGCCACAAAGAAGAAAAAGCACAAGTAGAAACAAATGTCGGATGCAGATAAAACCACAAGCACTGAATTAAATTTAAAGAGGCCAAAAAACAAAACAAAACAAAAAAAACATCAGGAGATTTGAAAAGAATGGCTGGGGACCATTCTTAATACGTCTCAAAAATATGAAGAATGAAAGTGATGGTGCGGAGGATAATCCTTACACCAAATGACATGTTAATTCACAACATTTTGTCCATTAGATTACACCTTGACTCCTTTTTATTAATACAAGTAATATTTGTAATATGTTGTGGATATTACTGAAGGAGGTGTAATCCAAAGGTAATAAAGACCAAGAGGGGAAAAGAAACTGAAACGTAAAAGAAGTCTAAATTAATCAGAAAAATTATCCTCTTGGCCTTTTATTACAGGTAACGCTTGTAGTTATTTTAAACAAAACCACAACATGAACAGACTCCAAGACAAACAGGCAGATTGAAGGATAGAAGCCTACACATTCCTGTAAACCCCCGAAGGTGCCACCAGCCGCCAGGTCAACGTACCTTCCTCTGCTCGGACCGGGGTGCTGGGGGGAGTGGAGGCAGGCTTCAACTCTTTAGCCTCTTCCTCAGGCTCCTCTGTTTGCTCTGGGTGTAAAAGGCAACAGACAGTTAACTAATGACTGTTATTTTGTATATAAAACAAAATAGATTTAAAGAACATAACAGGTTGTAGCCCATGTTATACCCCTGAGAAAGACAACACTGCAACATAAAGAAACATCAAATCATGGGAAGTAAGGATGGGACAAGACACTGCTCCCACGAGACGAGACATGAGATTGGATCCACCAGAACGAGACGAGATTTTGACATAGTTTACCAGAAATAAATTGTGCGGTTCAGTTCCGAATTTTGGCTTCACAGTTTTTTATCTATTTATTTGCAGTCTGTATTGAACTGCGTTTTTAAAATGTGACTTCAAGAGCACATAACCATTTATTTTGTCAGGGCCAAATATAAACAAACGGGGAAAAAGATTTTTGAATGCAGTCTTGTGGTAGTTTTAGCCATGTAGCATTTATCCTTTGTATATCCAGGTAGGTCGATAGAGAACCAATTTACAATGACAACCTGGTAAAAAAGGCAACAGCACAAAGAGCAGAGCAACAGTGCAAATAACAAGATAAATACATGTAAAACATAAAGACGTTCCCACTGAGATCTTGTCCCATCCCTAATGGGAAGGGAAGCTTATCAGTAAGATGATGCAGCTTAAAAACACGGTTGAGGTTGCTAGAAAATATTTTGACAAATACATACCAAAGAAAATAAACACACACCACCATAATGTTTTTGAGGAAATATAGCATGGAAGAGTCAGGACACGAACATCTCGCTCCAGTAAAGGTTAGAAAAAGCAAAAGGTGATGTAGCATTTATGTCGATACATGGGATTTCTCTGATTGGATGAGCTCAGGAATAGCAACTTACTTGTTAGATTGCATTTCAACAAAGCGACTTTATAAAGAGGTTTATATCTTAAAAATGTATAAATCCATGCCTTCTTCATGGCTCCTTGTCCAATCAAAATGCAGAGTGGTGATCTGCTTAGCAGAGATGCCTTGAGAGAAGACATCATGGAAAAAGGGAGGGAAAAATGAGATTGAGGATAAAGCACAACAAAGGCAGCAGGCTCCCAATCCCCAGGAAAGGACAGTATACAACAGAGCCCAGTGCAGAGGAACGTAGTGAGACGAACCAGGGCTGAGCAGGAAGGGGAGGGGGGGGGTTTCAGCAGGACGCCACTCCTTCCTGTGTACCTGTGGCCGGCACCGCTTCAGCCGCGTCTACCACTACGGGCTCCCGGCTGAGGGCACGCAGCACGGCACTGTGGAACTCCTTCTGGGGGGACTCAAGAGCCCGCACTTCCTCCTCTGTCGCAGCAAAAACATCATCTGCAGACTCTCCTAAGCCATCGGCACATAAGTCCTGCTCAGAGGCGGGTGTGGCGGGGGGAGGAGCCACACGGTCTAAACTGGGAGAGTCATTGGCAGACTGTAGAGATGTTGAAACTGACTCAGACCTCCCTGCTGAGGGTATCAGGGCAGCTTCATGACTGGAGGTTGATCCCTCCCTTGGACTCACTTTTGTCTGGGCTGTAAATGTGTGTGCAACCGTGCAAAAACATATAACACATCACAGAATATCCCTTATATAGAAACGCTGGCTTACAAAAAATGTAAATACATATTGTAACTGTTGATGGCGTTTACCTTCCTGGCCTTTCTGTTTGAGCTCCACCTCCTTGCGGTACTCCTCCAGTTCCTGGTCAGTGAGTTTGGTGAAGGGGTTGGGGCCCTGCTTACTGACAATAACCTTGGGTTGATATTCCTTTTCAATGATGGCTTTGGATGCAGTCACCAACTCCCCCTTCAGGACACACAGAGGAATGACAGTTTAAAAAAAGTTGTAAAATACTATACAACGCAGCCCTTAAATTACACAAAAAATAAACAAAACTGCCTTTTCCTCACAGTATTTTTAATAGTTGGTAGATTAATGTCAGCAAGTATCAGTAAATATCTTGTAATTATTATTATTATTATTGCACTATTTAACACAAACACAAAAAAGAATAATCATAAACAACTTAAAATCACTTTTTTCCCCCAAAATCGTAAAAAAAAAAAAAAAAAAGTAAAAAAAAGAAATGGGCATTTCATGTGAAAAGGAGGTGAGGATTGGTTGTGACAGTAAGTACCTTTCTAAATGATTTAGCAGGACTATAGGACCCCTCGGACACATCAAGGCCATCAATAGTATCTGTACAGTCAGACAGAGGGGCGTCCTGCAATAGTAAACCCAGTGAAGGGAAGAACCCAGCTCTTAGGTACCATAATATTAAAATGTTTTTTGGGGGGTGGAAATGTGAACATCCACATGTGCCAAGTTCTTTATACAAAGGTGGAAAGAGTCTTCACTTGTTGTAATGAGTGACTTTTTCCACATCCAAACAGGACGAAGCCTGTTGTGTTCAAAGTGTACAACATAATTCTTACAAAAAAATTCTACCAAAAACTTATTTATATATCATTCTTTCCACCTCTGTAAATACAAATAAACATACTATACTAGTATGTAGACATGCAAAATTAAAGTAAAAAAAAATATATCATGTGTAATGGCATGTTGTTTTTTTTAATAAAACTTGTCACTTGTCATGCACAATACACTCAAAAAATGCACACAAAGGGCACTCTAATCAAAATAAATCTGGATCTAGAATGTTTTTTGTTTTGTTTTGTTTTTTGGAACAGATTTAGCATGTCTATTCTAGCTGATAAAATGATTTATTTATTTTTATTGATATTTATTTAACCAGGAAAGTCCCACAGAGATCTAGAATCTATTTTTCAGGGAACAATTGAATAAATAACTAAACCATGGATGTGAGTAAAACATGCAAATACATTTCAAAGCCAGAACAGAGCACATGGAATATACTAAGAAGATGGGTTTTCTACGCAAAAGGATTTCATGCATGGGGAAATTAATGTTTTTATTTTAAAATTATATTATATTAAAACATCCGCGTGTGAATATGAACATAACCTGAGCTGGCAAGTTGTCAGGGCAGATTGCGGTTACCTCTTACAAATTACTCACCTGCCAGATTGACTTTGTCTGCAGTCAAAGAATAATGTCAGTTACAAAAGTCTCTCTATGCACTAAACAACCATTTCTCTTGCCACCATAAAAATGCTACATTAAAGACTAATGTCAAACAGTGTCTCCTAAAGTCTGAAGAAAGACACTAAAACAGAAGTGATCCAATTGGTCATGTCATTCAGACCAAGTGCTAAATGAAGTTTGAAGAATGTGTTTGAAACTAACCTGGATGTATGTTCTTTCCACACCTGATCCAGAATAAAGAACCTGAGACTGGGGACCCGCCGTCTTTATGTCTTGCAAGTTCTGTTCACGGATCTATAATAAAAATATTACAAATTTTAGAGAGTGGACTACACATAGATTTATTAAATACCAGAAAAAATACATGAAACCAGACCGAAGAGACTTTAGAGCCAGAAAAGAATTACCTTGTTCCTCATTTCCAGGACCTCTTTAGG
Source organism: Rhinogobius similis (assembly GCA_019453435.1). NCBI lineage: Eukaryota > Metazoa > Chordata > Actinopteri > Gobiiformes > Gobiidae > Rhinogobius > Rhinogobius similis. Next base: position 31,949,849 of record CM033619.1, on the reverse strand, counting down.
ATTGGTGTTGAGGGGGATAAACTGATTGGCTACAGCAGCTTGACGAACTCCATCTTCTTTAGTCCACTGTAACAAAATATGAATTTTTAACAACTTACAATCTGAGGACCAATTTGAAAAAATATTATGCAGGCTTTACAGTAGAAAAACATGCTGAACTAAAAAAGTGAAAAATGTCAGAACCTGGAGAAAAAAATAAATGTAAGATGGACCAATGATGATGATTTATCTAAAATGAGAATGATCTGTCGCTCGTGTAGCTTAAGGCTAAACTGGCATTTGACCCATACGAACAGTGACCTTCATTACATTCCTCAGATATGATCTGTTAAATAAGTTAAATTCCCAGATGATGTTAAATCTGAAATCCTGGTACTTCTATATAAAAATGCATAAGAGAAAAAAATCTTTAGCAACACTACTACAGTATTTTGTATTAATTTCACACAACAAAAGCAAAGTCATCATCATTGATAAGAATCCAAGAATCAAAAAGACTAGTGGATTAACTGAATTGAAAACAGCACACGGAGGGTGAACAACATAAAAACGGGGGACAGAGGGAAGTGAAGGGTTGGCAATGCTGGGTGAGGAGTGGGAGAAGGATGGCTGTCTGAGACAATCAGACTGGCTTACGAAGCGAAAGTGGCAGTGAGGGTGAGCTGGCATCACCAAAGTCATTTCCAGGCTGATACACAACAACAAGACGACAGAGATAAAAAAAACACACAACACTGGCACTTGCTGGCTGTGGAACACAACTTATAATTTTTCTCCTTCCATAATCGGGGGATTTTGTGAATCTGGTAATGCTCAGCAGAAAATAACCCATATTTTGCACCAAATTAATAGCTGCTGGTGAGAATATAAAGCAGGCTTTCAGCTGCCATGCAAAATGTTGAGAGCATCTTTAAACAAGGCATGTAATTCACTGAGAAAAAGCATCATCATTCTTGTATTTACTCTGAGCTTGACTGCTTGGCTGCAAAACCAAAAGCCACATGAGCAAAGGTTTCAGGATGAAGTAGCCGAGACAGGTTGATCAATGTGAGATGGACATGAAAACACGATATACTCACAGAGGGCCTGACAACATTTCCTAATTTTTCAACAGGAGATTCACAATCAGGTCAATTTCTTTTTTCAGCATACTCAATCATGCAAACATTTTTTACCCCATTATAATGAAAATAAAACCTCACAAAAAACAATAACTGTAAGAACTAACCTCAAAACGTAAGAGTAAACCTCTAGTGACTTAATAGATTGATAAAAGGTTTTAACATCAATGCATCTAGATTTAACTTTGAGGGATGTGTATTCGAGAGTGAGTTGATAAAATAACTTGGATGTAGCAACACACTTGTGTTGCTATAAAAATGTGCCCACTCAGGGAACTCATGCCACACCCCTGCTGCCCGCTCCTCTGGGGAAAAACGTCAACAACAATGCATTGGACTACCATACATGCAGTGAGACATGCTGTGGGCAGCTGGCCTGGCATCATGACGCAACTGGAGACGAAGGCAGAGAGCAAAGAGAGTCAACAGTTGTTCAACTTTTTGGTGTGGTCAATAAACATTCAATAGTTAAAATTACTAATAAAAAGATTTGTCGTTTCCTGCTGAAAAAAATCCTCAGTATCCTCAAAGCCTCATAATGCCGACCATTTACCCCTTGGCACTACCGAGGTAGCTGTAATTTCTATACTATGAACAATAAGGTAGGCACAGACCAAGCAGTTGGTTATACAGCTTGGCACGCAGACACCGGACGAGAGAGACTGCAGCAAGGGTTTGACGTGATCATGTGTTATGTTCGTCCACACCTTTGGCTTGGACTTGGGGCTGCTGCCATCTGGCCCATCCTCGTAGGGCTCATCAGGTCGGCCAGCCGCATTGAGCCAGCGAGTCTTGTCACGCTGGCCGCGCTGGAAGCTGTGTTTGAGTGGGGAGCGGGCCCCAGAGTCACTGTCCTCCCCATAAGAGTAACCACCGTGACCAGAAGGAAGATCCACATCACTGTGCTTTTTTGTTTTGTCTCTTAATGCAGGGCAGCGATAAGGATAGCCTGTCCGGTAGCCCTAAAGATGTTGGAGTGAAAACATTATACAACTTGCATAGAAATATTAAAATATAGATACACAGTAAATACAACTGTTGTGGTTTTCTTACCAGGTTATCTAACATTCTCATGAAAGCCTCAAACTCTTGCTCCCCAATTTGCCACTTGGGCAGAGTGGAAGACCCGTCACCATCAACCTCTGGAACACGCGGGCGTGACTTGTATTTGCTTGGGTCCAGCATTACAAGATTGTCTGGTCCTCCAGCGCTGGCCAGCGTTCGTACCTGAACAAATCAGGTGACAAAGACAGAGGAAAGAGAAAGACACAGAAAATAGCCAAAACAGGCCAAAAAAAAAAGTGACACGGAACGACATGAAGGAGGGTGAACAATGAAGTGAGGAGAAAGTTCAGTAGTTAGAAGGGGGCAAACATTAATTTACATATAAAGAGCACTTTATGCACTTCATTATATTTACAAGACTCTAACCTGGATTTCACAGGCTGCGATCAGGTTGTGAATGTAATAGAAAGCTTCCTCCACTGTTTCACCTACAGCTACCAAGCCATGATTCCTAAGAATGAGGACCTGGGAATGCAACAAAAACTGATGTAAGTAAAAGTAAAAGCTCAATTCCAACTAAACTTTGACAAACATACCTTGCTTTTGGGGCCTAGATTTCTCTGTATGAGTGTACATTCCTCCTGATCCAGTAGTATGCCTTGATAGTCGTGGTAAGACACTTCACCAAGAGACAATGCTTCAGGTGAGATAGGCAAAAGGCCACATTTCATTGCTGAAACCTGCAACCAGAAGAGCAGATCTAATCATAAAAAGACTAAATATAGATGTTAAAATTCACAGTATAAACTATTTCTTACCGCAGCACCTGCAGGTGTGTGCACATGAACAATACATTTGACATCTGGTCTTGACGAATAAATGGCAGAATGGAGAACAAAGCCAGCCTTGTTGACTCCAAGGTTGGTGCTGCCCCGATCCAGTATTTCACCCTGCAGATCTAACTTGACCTAAAGGATTTAGCAAAGACATGTTTTAAAAAGAACAACTACATAGTTACAACACATGACAGAATGAACACAATCTTACCAGACTAGAGGCAGTGACTTCACTGTACAGAAGTCCAAATGGAACAATGAGGAATTGCTCCTGGTCTCCATTCAGTCTGACCTTTAGAACAATACAATATGGTTAGCAAACCTTCAGCCTTGGAGACCAAAGATGAACTAACACTTAATACTACATCTTATTTGAATGTATCTTACTGTTAGATGGTTGTAGATAAGCTGTGACCAGCCAAAAAGATCAGTGAGCCGGTAGAAGGCAGCTAATTTGCAGCGCAGCATCTTCTCACCCTTATCATAGGAAATAGAGTCTGAGCCACGAAGGTCATTGACAGGAGTGACCATACCTAAACCTTTTCAAAGACAAAAAAAACACCTTCATAGCTCAGAGAAATGCCAAAACTTGAGTGAATTGTCACCAGGTGACTCTTGTATGAACATACTCATGTTGAGTGCAGCCATGCCTCCTTGTGGAGCAGCGGGATACATGGAGGGCATGCTTGTGGACATGAAGTCTGCGATCTGCTGCAGAGCCAACAAGCTTGTAGGTGTCTTGCCCTTCTTTAATTGATCCTGGATCATGGTTTCAAGCTCCTCACAGAATGCCTGGTGAGTATCGGTGACAACAAATGTATAAAATGTTAAAAATGTTAAATAAACAGTTTGAAAAAGTTCTAGACTTTAGCCTCGCCCTTCAAAATCATATTAAATTAGTATAGTGCTATTTATATGCTTCTAACCGGGCTCTGTAGGATCATAGACACCCGCTTCTTCTGCTCCATCATGTTAAAGTCCTGCCTGAGGTCAGGAGCCATGTTCCTCTCTCTCTGGTACTCCGGGTTGCTCTCATCCACCCGGTCGAAGTAGCGCTCCTTGTGTGGCGCTGTAGTGGGAGGAGGGGCTGTCACCACCCCTGCACCGGACTCGCCGTTCATCCTGTTCTATCCTGCAACAGAGTGATACAATGATCATTCAGTGATATTTTTTCTGCACTTTTTGATAAAACTAAAAGTTACACATGGTAACAAACAACACTTTGTTAATGGCTGTCTTGGCAAAAGCTGCTGGGGTCCATTAGATGGCATCAAAACAAATGTTCAGCCAGATCTACCATGACAACAAAGAAGCAAAGCAGAAACATCTAGATTAATTTCACACACTGAGCGCTATCGAACCCACTCTACCAGTCAGAGCTACACTGAAAATGGTCTAGTCTCATGCAAGCTTAAATTATATAGGCCTATAAAAATATCAAAACATTATTTTAGGAAACCTAATGTATGCCTCCAAAATGTGACAATATCCTGTGACCTTCCCACTTAATAAGGATAAGAACAACCTCATCAGGACTACAGTGTGTACTTGTCCAGACAGTCTGTAGGAAAACATGCCATGTGTGCTGAATGAGCCAGCACAGCAGTATGTTTGACAAAGTAGAGGGCCGTAATGTCTTTTGGCAGTGTGCAGGTTGTTCTATAGGTGCTGGGTTTGTTCATGTCAGTTAATGACAACAATTAACATTCATATCACACAGGCTGAGAAATGAAAAATGTATGAGCCTTCACATACATATGTTCAGCAAGTAACCAAAAAGACTTATGTTGGTTCACTAAAAAAAAAATTCAAATATACAAATTGCAATAAATATCTATTAAATAACATGAACATCAGCTGTGGTTTCATTATATGTATTGAATTACATGCTCAAAAAGGTTTTAGGAGTACAGTCCCTGGTGTTGATGCAAATGTTGCACACAAGGGCTGGTCCTCCTGCATTAAGCCTCAGAATCAATTAGGAAATATGATCTACCGAACGCCTTAAGTGCTGATAGTGCTGACAAGTGCAGATGCACTGTGTGTGAACAGCATCATGCCAAAATAAAACATTTGACAAAGATTTTACACCGTCTAATTTCAACATAATTTGTTAAGGAGAGAAGAATGAGGAGTGACAATAACGTTTAGGTTAAAAAATAAAAAACTCTCACAAAATGCTCTCACAATTAACTTGTTGTTGGTTTTCATTACTTTGTCAAGCAAGCTACACTTTCTATTTAACATTGCATGTTTTTGGTTGCTTTTATTTCAATCCAGAAATGTGGGCGTCTTGGCTAAACTTCAGTGTTGAAGAGTGGTAACCATGGAGACGAAACATTACCATGGAAACACAGGGACTGAGATAGAAGTTATGTAACACCAGCTGAAGAGCCACATCAAGCAGCTATGGCACACATGCACATGTGATGAAAGACAAGAAATGTGACATTTGGTCATTTCAAAATGAAAAGATTTTTTTCTGTCAAGAAACGGAAACATCTTTTCCAAAAAGATGGAAAAGGATGTGGGTGCCAAAAAAATACCACTTGGGCAGTGTCCACCATTGACTCTTGTTTTAGTGTTGAGTGAGTTCTAAATCCGCTCCATCTCAAGCTGCATTTATAAAATGTAGTAACCTGCTAGAGTATAGACTATTGATTCTGTTTCTGACAAAAAAACAACAACAACAAAAAAACTCAGCCTCTTTGAGAGAAGACTAATGGCATGTGAACAGCATTATCCACTTTGAACGAGGCCAGTGCAGACAGGCAGAATGAGACCAGATCAGGAGCTGTTGCATGTCGTATCAATAATACCATGCTCTGAAACAGCAGCTCCCACTGTCTAAACTGAACAAAGAGATCTTGTTTACTCAGGCTTGTATATCCACCTCCCTGTAAGTGATATAATATATATAGAATGTTTTCAGGCAAAACACATGTATTGGCAGAAAGGAAGATCTCAAAAGAGGAACACAATATTATAGCTGCACTGCAGTGGGACTGTGGGCGTGGGACAAGTAGCCGGAAAACAAACACAAAACGGGTTAATCTGTTGCAATGATGATTTAGTTTTGTTGTTGAGCACAAATAAAATGATAGTGCCATAAGTTATAACCCATTAGCATGGAGCCAGCTGAACTCTTGGGTCTTGTCCAGCTGCAGTGAGGGACAGGCCCTGGCTCTCTTAACTGCAATTTCCTGATCCGCAATAGATTTGAGCATTAATCATTCATGTATTTTGGTGGACAGTCTACGATGCAGAAAGTTAATGCATTTGAGAGATATCCGAGAACTACTTCTGCACTATTTATGATTATTCTTAGCTGAAGCGGGAGTTTATGTCCTCAATGTGAAAACTGGTCCTTGTTCATGTCCTCAACTAGTCAGACTCAGGACATGCCATCCACACCCAGGCAAATGCACGTCGCAGATCACCCAGGGGTCGTATAAACTATCACCAACAGCAAGCAAAATCAGGAACAACAAACCACTGGCCTGTCCTGCGCAGCAGCAGCAGCAGCTACACACAGTGTAAGCTAACAACACTAACACACCCCTCAGGCGTTTAGTGAACCAGATGATCCATGTATGAACGTCTTCAAAATGAAAATTAAAGTGCTGAGCACGTCTTTCTACGCAAGGCAGCGGTGAAGCTAGTTGAGCTAACCACAAGTAAACGAAAGGACGCAAGGACTCGTACAAACATAAAAACAACACGCGAGCCATATTGTAGCCAACCCAAGCCCTCTGCAGAAACATACGCGAAACAAATGTCTCACCTTATGATCAAGAACTGGAAAATATATAGCGCACCGTGGAGAAGTGACAGATTCTTTACTGTTTTAATCTCCGGTCCCGGTCAAAATTTATGTGGAGCTTATCTTTGCAGTTTTTCTCCGTGGCTCCGCCCATGATCCGCCATCAGGGTGCGGTGAAGACATAATCTGATGCACGCCATTGGTCCTCCGGAGTCACGTGATCAAACGTGTGGCCTGTGTTTGTGACACACTTTTAGTCTGAGTTTTTTATTCTAGTTTTCAGCAGTGCTGTGTGTTTAGTTTGTTGACTAAACCTGGGGTACACCTTAAGTCAGTGTTGCTTTTGGATATTTCTGTAATTGCATTGCTGCTGAGTATAAAAACTGAACACTAGGGAGCGCTACTAGTCTGAAATTCGTTTATGTACATTTGTCACTAGATGGCGCTCCTTGACACTTTTCATACATGGCAGAATTTGCTGTTTAAATGTCGAATTGTAGCCTTTTTGTTGGCCTGGTTTATGATAATATATCTATTATTGGGCCTAGCCACATGAAACAAAAATGGAGGGAAAGTCCATCATTTTATCTACCAGCATAAACAAACGTGAAATAATATTCTCACAATAGCTTCCGAAAGTGGTGCCATTATTCAACCCCAAAGATGTGATTGATGTCAAGGATTTTCTGCCATAAGATTAAAACCTCAACATTTTTGTAGATCATAATACATTTAGCGTTTTCAAACACATCAGATCTACCACAGTTGTATATCCTCCATTTGAAATTATGACATAATCAAATTGTATTGAAGTTAACATAACAATTTAAACCTGTAATTTAAAATAAGAGGAGCTTACTGTATTTGACAATGCCACCAGAAAGACTGAAACTGCTTTCACTCCTCTACATTCAGTGGTTCCCAACCTCTTCTGTCTCCAGTACCCCTTAGGCCAGATCCAAACTATGTCCGAATGCAAATGCAGCCCTTAGACCAATTTTTTGGCCCTCTGGCATCTTTGTGAATTGGTCCAAATGCTTTTTACTGCAAATGAACTAAGTGTAACCACTGTAACCTTAACAAACAGTGCATTGTGATACAGACATGCATTAAATATGGTTGCGGAGTCCCTACTTATTTGTGATGAAGTCAGGCCCCTACTGGAAGTCAGTTTACTAGTATTATACTAATTATTGCATAGCCTATTGCCTTATATTTTCTTGTTTTTATTTCATTTATGCCAAAGTTGTCCTTTTAAGCTTCTTTAAAGATTCTTAATCATGTAACGTACTGCAAAGGGGGAATAAAATCAAACAGCCTACTTTTCAACTTCACCTTCGTTTTAAATCTGAAATCACCCCCTGGTCAGAGCATGTGTTGGAAACTATACAACAGTTTCTAAATGTGAAGAAAGAAAGTTCTCATCGGGATAACTCGCATGTTGGTTGTGAACCCTGACTCATAGCAGGTGTTAATCCTCTCTCTAACAGTCAACACTCCTCTTGACTGATCTGGGAAGGGTGCTGGCCCTTCTCTGTTGCGAATAATTGTGATCTGCTTTCTTGCATGGATACACCAGCTTGCTACTCTAAATATATCCACCAGTGTGTTAGGGATAGGCCATGTGTATGGGCCAATGAAGATAATAAAATAATGTCCCATTTCTGAATTTCATAAGTGAACAAATAATTATTACTGGCATGTCTAAGATGGAAAACATTCCCTGTCACCTGTTTCCCCATCTCACAGAGAGAAGATAAACCCAGTTAACCCCATATTTTCAGTATTTCAGGCACTTACCCCTTTAAGACTCGACAGACGTGGCCAGACCAGGGCTTTCAAATCAGGATATGAAAATAAACTACTGAAATTATTTTTTGCTCTTCAGTTAATGGGATTTCATGTTTAGACTACATATCCTCCACTCTACCCTGATTCTAGTTTCTGAGTCACTCCTCTAGCAAAATGTTGTATCACCTTTGACCCACAACTGTGACCTCAGTGACCAGAGATCCAGAAAATAGTGGAAATTCAAATTTCAGGGAAAGCAAATTGTCCCTTTATCCTAATCATATTACAATTGTAAACAAAATAAATAAAAATTAAAAAATCAACTTGTTACAATGCAGGCTAGTTTAATTCTATTTAAAACGTCCCCTTGGACACCCCCAGCCCCGTATCATGCATGGGTCAAGAAGGCAAACATTTACTACTTTTAACATTAATTTTTATGTGCCATGCGTGACATGCGTTTTGTTTTTTAGAGGAAAGTAAAGCGTGCACCTCACATGCAGAATGGCCACGGCCTGCCCGAGCACCCTCCCCCCGCCCAGAGCTATCAGAGCCCGGTCTGAAGCAGCAGCCTGTGGACCAGAGCCGCCATGCTGCGCGGAGAGACCAACTAGCAGCCAAACTTTGTTACGCTTCTTCATACAGGAATCCGAGGATACTTCTGCTCTGTGGGACAACGAGGGAAGCTCACGCACGGTAAGTAAACGGCGGTTAAGTCGAATCCTACGCATTCATTTTATTGTATAAACTTTGGCGCTTAGTGTGCTCTGCCCGCGTGCGTGTGTGCGTGCGAGGGGAGCTGCACTTGTTGCGCTATAAGTTTGTCTCGATAGCGAAATTGAATGGGAAAGTACACTTTAAATTGATTCTCGCGATTGTAGCGGAAAACAATTTTCGACATCAGTGTCTTTGCTCACTTTCATTAGAAACGGTAGTGCCTAGCAATAAGTCATCCCACTCTTTGATGTAGTTTAATAGCCTAATATGCCCGGACTAGGGTATTTCTGCGGTGGATCTACAGACCCTTTTCCACAAAAACACCTCTTGTATCCAGGGGTCATAGAGAGGTTTAGACTCGGTGTGCATTAATCAAGTGGTTGGTCTTTCACTGCAATAACAAAGTTCTCTATATTGACAGCACTGAGGCCCAGTTTTGATATGGTGTCACGTGGGGGTCAAACTTTGTTTTCTCAAGACATAATAGGTTTAACTTTTAGAGGTTATGCAATCTTGCATAGATTATATATTGCAACAGATTATAGCGGTTACAGCGGTTTTCAAACTCATTTCTTTTCACTTGCTTTTATATTTATATTTATATATATATATATATATATATATATATATATATATATATATATATATATATATATATATATATATATACACACGCACATATAAATATATAATAAACCAAAAATCCCCAGTGTTGACTATTTGCACCGTATTGATTATTGTGCTTCATCAAATTGAAGTCCACAATTTGATCAATATGGCTGTAGGTCATGTTGGTCATGTGGTGCCACAGATCTGATCAAACCAACTGGCCATTTGTTGTTTGGAGGGACTCAAGTCCAAATTATGTCAGCGAGAGCCTGAGGGAGGCCAGGGGAACGGGCTCCAGCAGGATATTGCTGTATGATCATTCACCAGCTGCAGACAAATCATTAAACCACTGGCTGCATGCCACTTTAAAGTTTCAGACACCTGTGGCTCCTGACTTTCTTTATACATAGGGATACATTCATATACAGACGGAGTTAGAGTTTTCACTTTTTGGGGCAGGTAAAAATTAATAAATATGCATTAAAAAGTGGCCAAATGCAAGGATGAATGGCTAATCTTTCACTTTAATATACTGCATTTATACCAGTCTTAATGCTATAGAACACTTAACAAATAACAATTGGTGTTTGATTAGTTTGAATTTTGTTTTGCTCGTTATTGGAAACACGAGATGTTTCTAACTGGATTAGACAGAGTACTCCCACTGCTTGATTGCTACTCATAGACTTGCAAAATCGTCTTTATTCTTTATTCCCGCTTCCTCATCAATATAATTAGTTTAGATGGGGTTTGGAAATAGGAATTCTGTTGTCAGCACTTACTGAATAGAAGCTTAGTTTTAACCATGAATTTTGTGCTGAAATGTCACTTGTACGGATATTTTTTTAATTCCTTGTTTGTGTGTGTTGGATCCTGTCTGACATCACATTAGATTATAATATAAACAGTATATTATGTGAAAATGTGAATGCATAAATATGAGCTAGCACTTTCCTAATATCCTCTGCTGTAGCAGCTCCTCGGCACACAAGTGCATGTGCTGGTTCTACATTGAGATGGGAGTAGTTTGACACCTCAGTGGGGACATTTCAAGGAGACGTCACATTGCTGTCCATGCTTTGTGAGTTTGGCTTCTTTTGTAGGTCTATAGTCTTGGTTTTCATAGGTGTTTTGGACCTTGGGCAAATGATAGAAATTGTAACACTTCATTGCCCTTTGCATTAGCATGTAATGTACCTTGAAGCTCATTATTAAATCATTATTTGGAATTTGATAAATAAGTGATTTGTATAGGTAAGCTTAACAATGTATGAATTTGTTAAATTTGCTACATTGAAATGCAATTTAAAGACCATAATCTATTGTGGAACAAATGATGTATGCAGTGGGGGTTGTTATTAAGTTCCTGTGGGAGTTTAAGGTTAGAGGTGAGCTGTGAGGTGTGCTGCGTCGGCTCAGATCTGGGGAAACCCCCAGATTCCTATTGAAGCTAACGCCACACCCAGCACCCCACTGGCTTTAGGCACTTTTTTATTTTGGGGCAAAAGAAATTCACATGTTACGATTGCTCATTGTGTCTCAGGCCATGCATAATGCATGCTGCATTCCAGAAATGTCTTAACAGAAGAGTTCCGTGATTCAAAAGCATTCACACCGGATTCCAGATAAAGTGATCTTCAACGAGGTTCCTCTTTTTTGTTGTATTAAATCACCGTAACACTAGAGGACTGAGCCACACCTATGGTGTTATTATTTCTGTTGTGTTATTTGAATAAGCAACCGGTAGTCCATTAATTACTACTGCGACAGTAGAAGTAAATTTTTCATTGTAGTCAAAGCCCTGACTTTAATATAGACTGTAAGGAGGTTCAGTGATGCGTGCTAGACTGCTGTGGTGTTCTGAAAAGGGTATTCTGGAGCGGGAGTGTGTGTCACTGTAGCCTACTTTTATTATCTAGTGAGCTACAGACATTCAGTCAACATCAGTGGTCGATCTATGAGGACACATGCTGCATTTCTCAAGTTTTCTCAGACCTTTGGAGGTTCACAGTGCTCACACTTCATCCATATTTGTGGTTTTCCTCACCCTGGGCTAAATGTCGTGCTGACACGAAACGGCAGCTGGATAGGCACTGCCTGTTCATGACTTAAATAACGTCTCCTCAACAAAAGACACGCTCTTACTGACAAATGCACACATCCCTAACCTCAACCCCTTCCCCCATGTCCACTACCCCAAACCCCCCTCCCCCTCCCTAGCAATTGTATGTTGATGCTGCTCCAGAGGCGCAATCTCAGAAGTGCCGTGCTCCGCTGCAGTCAGCGTCTGACCGCAGCAGGGACATCCTCCATATTCAGTACCATTGACATGTCGTTGTATGTGGCTGCTTTTTTCCATTTTATGCATGTGGTTTTTTGGGAAGAGAGCAGAGAGGGAGCCTTTGAGCAAACGGAGGCAGGAGAGGCTTGACTGCGAAGGTGACAGACCAGTCTTCCTGGGTGTTGTTTTTTGCCTGTCATGCAAATCTTTGGTGACTTTTACTGACACCAGTGGGACTGTGACCAGCGGGAAGAGCCTCACCCACAGCTCCGTTTCTCTGTCAACCTGCAGGATTTTCCCACTGACATGGTGAGATTTGCACCATGCGCATGGTCTAGTGTAATTGTGTAATTGTCAACAATAGCTGTCACTGTAGGTTTAGAGATACTTTGGTCTTCATTTTCACTGAGACTGAGATAATTCAGGATCCTGATGAAAGTAGCCCGCATGATTCTCTTTCTTTAAGTTGATAATATGTTGGGTTGTCTCTATTTTGAACATTTGTTAGTCCAAACCTTTGTTTGTATTTGATTTATATAGTGTACTGTGTATTTGTTTGTGCATTGCCCCTGTTATGTGGCATGTTGGATTGTCCGTCTTTTATGATCTGAACACTTTGCTACATCAAAGCTAGGCTAACTATGATGCTCTATGACTTTTCAAGCTCTAATGTTAAGCTCTGAGCACGTCCCTGCATCAGCAGCAGCCCTAAAGATTACAACACTTAAAAAAAAGACCACTAAATATTTTAATTGGCGTTAGAACAACTTAGAATAACTTCTTACCAGCAAAGTATTAAAATGTTTTATTGAACAATTTAGCAACATTATATTTTGAAGGGAGGGTGTGTAAGATTCATAAATGCGACCTATGTGTCTCCAGATATTAGTCCAAATCAAATATTCTTTTTATTGCAACAATCGTAATGTTTATTAATTATAATTACAATAACATTTGACAAGAAGGGCAAGTTGTTGGTTTGGTTATGTTATGAAAGAAGAATGAGCCTCACATGAGTCTCTCTGTTGCTCTGTGTGAAATAGTCACATTTATCTAGCGTTTTCTACCTTCAAGGCCCTCAAAACACTTTACATCGAGGAACCACTCGCCCACTTACACACATTCATACACCAATTGATGATGCAGGTTAAGGTCTTGGGACTATTACGGTATTCATCTGCGGAAGCTGAGATCGAACTGCAGACCTTGGGATTAAGGGGACAAACTCTACAAACTGAGGCACTGCCACCCAAGTCCTCTCTGTAATCTGAATGGTCTCTACCTAAAGCCCAGCATCTGCAGCCAAGCATGAATCAGTGCTAGTGCAGCCTCTGCAGCTCATTGAGCTTGCATTCTGAACATTCTGAGTTTGCACATGAGGCATGTCTGGCCCATATACTGAGAAAAACTTGTATGTGTCTATTATATGCTTGTTAAGGAAGTGGCAACCCAGGTTTAGATGTGTGATTGTAATTCATTTCTTAAAAGGTAAGGGCACAGGACCTCAGGAAGAATAGTCTCTGTTGCTGTAGAGACTAATGGGGATCCTTAAATAAACATGACCATTTAAAAATATATATATGTTTAAAAAATCTTTCCACTAAGTCTCAAATTTAGAATCTTGACCTCTTTATCACAACTTTACACTGTGTCACATGTAATCCATCTATGAGGTAATTCCTGGCTTTATGCGTATTATCAGCTTTAAGTGTGTTAAAACAGGATTTAGGAGCTTTTCCTGTCTAGTTCAGTTAGATGTGTCTGTATTAAATGGTCCACACAGATTAAAATGTAATGATTATTCTCATGCATGCTGCCTGGTTGCCACATGTCACTGTAGCCACTCATAATGTTTCTTTTGTATTTAGAGTAAGCTTCATATTTGGATGGTCAATTTGTAGTCAAGGTAGAGGAGAGTTGTACAAAGTGCCAAGCAAATGCATTTTTTCCTAAATTGTCTTTTATAATGTTTTCCCCCTGATGTGTTGATGTTAGGCATGATGTTATCCAAGTGTCATTCTTTCGCTCCGCTCAACAATGCATTCCTCATTCCTCTTGTGTGATTGGTCTTGTGTCTCCTTGCTGTCCAGAGGATTCCGTCTCTTTATTCAGACAAGCTGACTGGTTGGCTGCTTTGGCAACCATGGTTACTGTAACCCTACAACATGAGTTAGTTTAGAACGGAGATTTATTGAAAGAAATGTGTATTGGTGAAGGAAAATAAAGTCAGGCTTTGAGTTTTGACCTTGACGATGTTTGAGAAGCAAATGACAATTCAGTTTTTTGTTAAATTGTTTTTCTTGAAAACATGTTTGAACTGCCTGCAAGGCCACTGTGATTTTTCGGCTTTACAAAAATGTATTGAATTAAAAGCAAACGTTTTCATGCTTACCACAGTTAAGCCCTTAAAAACAAATGCATCACATTAAAAATTATCCATATGAAATGTGAAGCAAATTATGAGTTGTCATGTGCTAAACAGTTTCTCATTTAGAACACATTTTGAGCTTAAAACTGCTTAACACACAGATCAGAGTTGTTTAATGCACTTCTACCAGGGCCACAAACTGAAATAGTTCACTTCTGAATCTGAGCAGCCTGTTCACTCCCTTTTTAAAATGTCTGAAATATTACTATTTCTGTGTTTTACATGAAGATAGTTCCCTCACAGCAGTTGAGCCTTTGTTTACCTGTTGCTATGGAGATGCCCACAGAGCAGTGACATGGGATTTTTAAGTGATGACGTCACACACCGCATATTTTCTCACTTCCGGGTCCTATGTAATAAAGTAAAATCCGTGTTGTACCACTACAGATAAATTGTAAAAGCGTCTCTGTCAGACCGTTGTATGTCGTCATCGTCTAATTATAGAGCAATTTATTGTCCGGAAAAACTGAAGTGCGGTGTTGCTTTCTAACAGTTAGTTGTTGTTAGCTTAACTGTCAGTTAACGGTCAGCTCTGCTCTGAAAGTTGTGGAAAGTGTTTACAAACTCATCAGGGTGAATTATTTGGATGGTTAGACTGAAATAGGTGAGTGAGCAATAACTTTGGACAGTTTATAAAAACTAGCTCTGGTTTTCATGTTTTTTTTGTAACACAACAGTAGCACTTTTAGGTCCGTCTGCCCAATTCGTTCTTTTTACATAACTTAATAGTACCATATCTACAACACTTCTCTATTCAGGCTCTTGTTACAAGATTAAAAAGAGTTAATTAACGTTACCACAGATAAAACATATGCTGTTAGCCTAACATAAACTCACTTTATCAATTCAAGCCACTTCTTTTTTTATTCTTATCCAGCAGAAATCAATGAAAGGAAAGCTTCTCTGTCTTGTTCGTACTGATTGCTGATATATTTGAACAAAAAGGTGACTGTGGCACAGTGTCAAAAACAAAATCAGACGGGAAATTGCGCAGCAGCTTAGACCCTGGAAGTGAAGAATACACCATGTGTGACGTCACACGTATCCTATACAATGTGATTTAACTGTGGCCAGAACAACTGATGCATTACACAAACAAAAAAACACACACGGCAGTTGGCATTGGTTATATAGATTGTGTTCACATCAGTTAAAATGCAGAGTTTTGTTGTAATACAATGAGTTCTGAGAAGAATCATCAGTTTCAACGTTTGTGAATTTACCTTTGATATATTTCATGGCAAAATCCAATGTTATAAATAGGGAAAAGTGGCTCCTGCCCTCCATCTGAGGTTATGACATTCTAGAACATGAACGGAACCTATTCTCACTGTCCGTGGTGTACTTTATTATAAATCCCTAATTTATTAATTTTTTTAAATAAAGGATTTAAATGTAACAATCTTACACTAATATATGAACTTTTTATTTTATTTTCCAGGTTGCTGTTGCGACATTCCTCCGTGGCCAGACCTTTGACATTTCCCGACTGTGTGAGGAAAAGTGAAAAGAAGTTTTAATGAATCACTATTTGCTAGCCGAAGCCATGTCAGACAAGTAAGTGGCACAGCTCAAACAACGCTAGAACTTCAGTCATGCTTATGTTCTGTGTTTGTCAGTTTGCTTAATTGCAGATTGTTGTGCAAATGTACGAAAAGATGATGTGGTTTTTATTGCAAGAGTGGCAGCATGTTGTGGTCATGGGGGTGGCATAAAGACGCTCTGTTTTGTTCATGCAGACAAGAAGTGACATTTGCATCACTCGATTTGCATTTCATTCACTGTGCTGCTATGTCACCGGCCGCTGTTGCTCGTTGGACTAAACTCACTTGAAGGAGCTGACATTACGGTCCCTCCTGTCCTGGTGCACGTTTTTCTCTTCTTATCCCTTCCCCCTTTTAGGCAGCTCTGCCTCTTTTGTCTCCTTTGTCAACTTTGGGTTTTGTCTTTTCCTGACCATGTTGCATATAAAAGGAGATTGGAGAATATTGGTGCAGTAAGCAAAATAATCTGCTGTCCATGCTCATAATAAGCGGAATAAGTGGTTGTTGAGTGGTCAGCTGAAAGGGATACGAATAAACACTGCGAAGTCCAAGTAAGCTCCAAACATTAATTGAAGATTATTAAGAAAAGAAATGCACATGCAAATTTGTTGGATTTTTTTAAATGTCTAATCAACCAAAATTCTAGACCGCAAAAAGTTAACTTCTGTCAAGTTCAAGTAAATGCCAGAAGTCTCCAAGCATGTGATGTCAAACAGTCATGTTGTGTGAAAGGTATCCGAGCAACAAGGGAAGCTGAAAGGCGGAGGGCGGTCGTGTATTGTGCGTTCGATGCTAGTTCATCTAGACGGATGATTGTCCGTCGAGGAAGAATGATAAATGTAATGCCCAAAGGAAACGAGGGGAAAAGTTGGAGGACTTGCCCCCAACAGTGGGAGCAAACAAAGCCCCCCCTCAACATGGGACTACTTAAGATTCATACAAAGAGAGAAGACTGCCAATGTCTAGTTCTCCTCACAAACACCCCTTATATTCTCCAGCTCAGTCTTGAACCAACATTGTGGACATTTCCTTAATGTCAGCATTCCAATTACTTATCCCAGATACAGGCACAGGAGCGCACAAATTAGCACAACACAAAAAATGGTGCTGTATCAACAGGTAGTTAAGATGCATTTATCATAATTTGATTCTTGTATTTGTCATAAATGAATTACTTCCATTGTACCAGGATGATATGGAGTGGGAAAGTCTCTTAAGCTAGATTTTCTGCATAGTATTTGTAGACAGGGATTCTTTCTGTTGCAAATTCAAGCCTGCATAATCCCCTTCAGCGCAGCGCTTTTGTCAGTGTGTATGAAATGGTACAGAGTCCATGCCCCCCCCCCCCTTTTGCACAGATTTGAGTAACAAGACTTTCACCTAGTTTTCGCCCTGGATATTTTGGAGAATGTTGCATCATTCATGCAAATGGGTCAAGAATTGTGTACAGTTGCTGAATTAATAACAGACCCATAGATGTTGTTGAAGACCCAATAAAACAAGAATTAATTTTATTTTGTTCTATATAATTATATATACTGTTTGTCTGTATGCTTCCTTTATTTGGGGTTTTTAATACTACTACTACCAGACATTTTCTGGTATATATATATATATTTGTTTGTTTGTTTTTTAACCGCTCAAACACCTTTTTCAGAAGTTCTGAAAGATTAGTGTGGGAAGCTTCTGTCACTGTAAAATTAAATGTTACCCAATTGGGTTCTAGAGACACTGCAATAATGTTTGCTGAGACATAATCATAAAAGATGCTGCTACAATTGGGATATGTTGGTGAGCTCAATAGGATATCACACTGGATGGATTGTCACTTTAGAGTAGCCATGGTAAGACATTAATTGTGTTGATTGTATTGGCTGCTGTCTTGACCAGGTCTCCATGTAAAAGATTCTGAATCTCAATGGGACCTTCTGGTTAAATAAAACAAGGAGATCATGGGTTCAAATCCCGGACCAGACCAACATCACATGATCCCTCTGGGTGGAGTCTGCATGTTCTCTCCGTGTTACCATGGGTTCTCTCTGGGTTCTCCGGCTTCCTCCCACCGTCCAAAGACATGCATGTGTAGGTTAATTGATAACTTTAAAATTGCCCGTAGAGAATGAATGGTTGTCTGTCCATGTCCATGTCTCTGTGTTTGCTGCAACGAGTTGGCCACTGTCCAGGGTGTACCCCGCCTAAGACCCAAAGTCACTGGGATAGCCTTCAGTCAACCGCGACCCCGTGAACGGGAACAAGCGGTAGAAAATTAATGAACTAGCCTTGTAGATGTTTTAAAAGATTGCCTTTGCTTAGTTCAACGCCAGACATCAGTTACAACACTAGGAACCCGCACACTTCCCCCCCACCCCCTTTCTAGACACCATTGTGTTACAAAATGGGGCTTTATGGTGACCCATACACCCACTCGGACGTGCAGAATTAAGACATGTAAAAGCACGCCGTCATTGAATCTTTGGAGCATGATACGCACTTTGGATCAGCTGTCAAGAGTTTTTGTGGGACCAGAGGGAGCAATAGTCAAAACGTTTCCTAAAAATGTTGAGGGTGATCCAACCTTTGGCCTTAAACCCATCTGTCTTCTGGAACTGTCATCTTCTCCCAACAGCTTATTGATGCTGTCTGTTCAGATAACAAAGGGGACTTGCTGCTGTGCACCCGTTAAGTGCAGAAATGGTGCTCTTTGCATTTCCTCTTGATCATGATGATTCATTTCATTCCTTTTTTTTTTTTTTACTTATAACTTTCAGATAAGGCAACTGTGGTTGCACACGTTTTTGTGGTGGTACTAGTAGCACAACGTGAAAATATTTGAAATTTAATCCTGTTCTGGAAAGCAGTCCAAAGAATCAGCTTGATTAGCGATGAGTGTCACTATTTTACATTACATGACATCTGGATCACCATGTCGTAGCTAAAAACTTGGTCTATTGTGATGTGATGTTGCATACCCATACCATCGACCAAATAAGACAAATATCAGACACGTAGTTCTGGACATCATTTGAGAGCTTGAACTTTTGACAGAATGACCAGATTATACTTGGTAGCCTATTGTCTCACACCATACGCCGCCTAGCAATAGTACATGTCAGTGTCGACAACAGCTGCATGCTGATTTTTGCAATGTGATTAAAGATACTCGGATAACTGCCTCGGATCTAGGATCACATGCCTGTTAATCTTTTTGTATGATTATCAGTATCATTATCACTCCATAAACTTGCATATTAGTCTGTGGTTCTCAAACGTTTCACACAAGAAAATATTTTGCCTTCTGAGTACCACCAGATTTAAACAGAGTTTTCTGGATTATTACAAGTGTAACATATACATACTATTTTTAAACAAGGACAACCCAAAGGATGACACAAATGAGGACTAAATTGACTCTAAATTAAGCAAATATTAGAACTGCACAGGAATTTGCATTCCACCTACAGCAGTACATGTACCACAGTTTGAGGAACATTGATCTAACAAACAAACACTGATTTGTCCTCCTTTTTAAAAGTGTGTGGCATTTGGCAGATCATTTGACATTTTACTGCCAAAGACATTCATTGTCAAAAACATTTTAGAAAAAAAAATAACATTATGATTTAGGACTTACTGAGGAAGAAATATGCTGCTTCCCTGTTCATATATTTAATGTATCGTACTCTATACCAAAGGAAGTGAGGTGAATGTGCACAGTTCTGTGGTTAAAATGTGTCAAACTGCTTTTCATATTGCAATGAAAAGCAGGCCTAGGTGCTTTGACGGATGACTTTTCTCTGAAAGAACAAATTCAGAAATTAAAATAGAAAACCCACAGCTTATAATGCAGCCCAGGTCTGCGTATTTATCATTAGCCTGATACTGTGTCTCAGGGGTCAAATGAATAATACATATTGCTTTCACAATGCTATTGTGAATCTCATGCGTTTATTTTGGTATACAAGAGATGTTTTTGCACCCACGCTTATTGTTATTTTTGAATATAACATGTGATCTTTGTTTTTTCCACTCCCCATAGCGTGAGAATTTTATAATTGTCGTCTGAAGAAGAGCATCACGTCTCGTACTGAGCCACAGGTCAGAAACTCTCCTGCTCCACCTCTTCTCCCTCTCACCAGTGCTTCTCGCTGGCCTGCATGCTTCAACACGAATGCTGCATGCTTCCCTTACACCTTTGTTATCTCCTTGGGGCCCTTCCTCTTATTTTATTTGTCCCCTTTGTGTTTTTAAGTTTGTTTCTTTAAGTGTGGCATTGGTGCTTATAGCATAAACCCTCCACTTTAATTTATTTTTGGCCTTTAATGTGCTCAATAATCTTTCGATACTGCATTCTTTGTTCCTTGGGTGATTTTATTTCTTGCTTTCTTATGCTTTATTTCAAACTTGTGAGCATTGCTCGTTGTCAGTGTTCTCTGTAATGTACCCAACATCTTGGGCAATGTTTACATTAAGCACAGCTGGTTTCTTTAGAGGCCTTTTTATGTTCAACAGCCACACCTGTTACAAAGTGGGGCAGTTGTTTAGGAACTCTGCTGCTCAGCATGCAACTGTAGATCCTGTTTTTTCACTGAAATGTGTCAAGTTTAGACTTCATGTTATAAACATGTTCCAAAATTAGTTTAGTTTAGTAGTGTTCTTTTATCAATCTTCTCTCAAATGCCAATGATCATGGATCTGTTTACAACTTTGAAAACATAAATTGCAAATCTACTCGCTAATACATTCACAATGCAATGCAAAACAATTACAATTGACTGAATGCATCTAAATTAAGTTTTGTTTTTTTTATTGTGCATTTTTTAAACATACTTTAATCGTTCAGCATTACTGATTGCTAATGTTGTTTGTAATAGTTGTATGTGTTTAACATAAATAGTGTATGTTTAATATTTGTGAAAATCTTTAAATTCTATAATCCTGGTACAGAACAGTGTTTTAAACTTGGTCTGGCCTTCTTGACCTGTTCTGGAGAACTATGAAATTAGGTTTTCTCTTCTGGAAGGGCAAGTTCATGAGGAGACACTGTTCACATTCAGACGACCTGTGGGTGATGGGTTGTGCTTTTACCCACTGCTCCAAAGAAGGGTTTTGTCTGTGTGTTGGAAATTACTACCATGAAATCAGGGGCCTGCATGAGGCTGCAAGAGAACAGAACTCCTTACTGAAGGGTAGTGTGAAGCTTATAGCCCCTAACTGCAGTTCACTGTCCCACTTCTGTTTGGAATCTGTTGTGTAAGCACTGAAATATTTAGTTTTATCCAGCCCCAGTAGGTCACACACTGCCTTGTGTTGGTCCAGACTTGGGATAACTTGTCGGAAGGGCATCTGGTGATCATGGCACCCTTGAAGATGGATGATTTGCAATGAGTGACCCTGAGAGTGCATGTAGAGGGGAGAAATGAATGACACTAGATTGATACAAGATTAACAAAAATGTATATCTAGATATGTTTTGGTGTATCCCAACAATAATATTCAGACAATATTATGTGTTATGATATTAGTGCTGGTTTTGTCCCCGTTTTACTCCGGTCTTAGTCTTGCTTTAGTCCTGGAATTGTCCTTGTTAAAACCTGGTTTAGTCTTGCTTTAGTCTTTCTTATCAATACAACTGAAATGTGATAAAACATGTCTTTAAATGACACATATTCTGCTACAGTGACTTTTTTTTTTAGCTTTTAATCATGTTCTAACAGTGTTCCTTCATCAAAAACATCCCTGGAGTTGCTTTCAGCTACATTCACACTGTTTTGAGGAACGTTCATAACAAAATCCTCCCCCCTCGAGCGTCAAAAACAATTCCTGCTGAACTTCCTTGTTCTGGGGAATATTTTCAGATTATCTACGTCACTTATCTGAGAATCTTCCATTGTTTAAAGCCCTTAAATCGTCACCAGACTCGTTCTGAGCATTTCTGCTTCACGATAACTGCTAATGCACCATGTTTGTTGACTACTAAGTTCTCTAAATTGTGTGAGTGCTATCTACTGGCTGGATGCACTGCTGTTTCACATAGGCTGATAAATCCATTAATCCATTAATGAATAATACATTGTTTTTTGTGTTTCAAAACATGAGATGGCAAATTTAAGGACCTCAAGAGCATGGTTAATGGCTAAAAACAATATGAAAAATGCAAAATATTTTTCCTTTAAACGTATTAGTTGATGTTTAATTGTTAGACAAATGTGAATGAACTGTAAATTTATCCACAAAATTGAAGAAATATAACTTTATTCTTTTGAAAAATTACAATTAAAAACACACAATAACTTTACTGCAGTTCTTTTAGTATAAACGATGTACACAATATTCCAATTTGGCATATCTTCAAAACAACATTAACTATATTATCCATTTATTTTTTTGAGATATTGTCCACCTCTAAATTACACAACAAAAACAAAAATGTATACATCATAATAGTGAACCATTTGTCTTACAGTGGACACCTGCCCTCAGTAACTGCTATACTTTAACGAACCCACAAATGTAACTTCAACACCGACTTCAAACCACAAGGCCGTCTGTGCTGGACCTCAACTGGAGACTCTGTGGCTTCCTAAAATAGTTCAAGATTATACGCCCAAGGCCTGTTTGCTATCATTATAGTTCCAAGGAAACGGTACCAAGTGAAAGGTCTATGACTTAACCAGACCATCCCACATAAAAATACTCCTTACTTTTTCTGCCGTAACTGCAGAATCGATCAAACTGCATACTGTATAGAAGATGCATTGCACAGGTCTTCTATTTTCTCTTTGCTACTGATGATGTCACAGTTAAAATGCTTGCTTTTTTTTTTCTTCTCTGGTTGGATGAGAACTCGCCTGTTGGACTGCTTGGGAAGGGAACACCACACAGAAGCCCTTGTGCTTCCAGCGTACATCAGTGGCGTGTGTATGTTTGTTTATAGGGCCGCGTTTCAGATGGATCCAGCTCCACGTGACACAGGGAAAGGGCGTGTTGTTTTTAAAGGGCTCACCAGAGGCAGACTAAATATACCCTTTACTGGACCTGACCCTTCATTTGCCTTTTGCTGTGGCCACTTAAGGCTGACATGCTAGCTCGGTGGGGGCTCAACAACTAGTAATTACATAGGAGCGTTTCCATTTTACTTGTAGCATTGCCTTAACACAAACTCTTTTTCCTCAATTTAGACGTTTTGGTTGTTAATGATGGTCTGGCTATACTCAATATTTAGGTTTGCTTTTTAATTGTTGCAGCTCTCCTTAAATAGGCCCTGAAAAAATTCCCTTATGCATTTTTAGATTAATATGTCGTACCATCCGTGAGACTGAGGGCTGCATAAATATTGCATAAACTGCTGCGTCATGCTGCTGCACTGCCTTTAGTTGCGTCAATGTTAACGTGATGCTGCAATGAACGACTACATGGCTTTGCAGTTGCCAATTCATGTCATAAGGATGTTTGAAGTATCTCTACAAATTAGTTTTAACAATCACTAATACATTTAAAAACCCGTTCAAGTACCAAGCTAACCTTTCCTGAGACATTTAACCTTGAATGTTTCTCCACTGTGCACATAAGCATAGAATTTGATTAATTGCCTTGGATGCCTGCTGAACAAAAATTCTGTTTGTTGCAGGGAAATTGTACAAAGTTTTCCAAAACCAGCAATTATAAAATGGATGCAGAGACAGTCATTGCATATACTATCAGAAGATGCATCAGAAATACAGTATTATTAAGACTGTCATATTGATAACAAATTATGCAACGCCATCTTCCAAAAAAAAGGTCTAAAGTGGTACTTTTGTGCGACAAACATTTCCAGGCATGTTTTAGCCTGAAAAAATAGAGTTTGATCATCAGTATTGAGTGAACAAAGAATTATTAATTGTTGTCAGTCTTGCCCACCCCTACTGAGGGCAGAACTTCACTCAGATCTTGAAGCTAAGCAGGGCTGGGCCTAGTTACTGGATGGGAGATGACTGTGACTCTTACCCATGTGAACATGCTGCAGTGTGTGCCATATCCGGAGCTGGAGTGCATTAATCTGCTCTTGACACTGGAGGAGACATCTGTCCTCATCAGTGTGTCGTCCTCACTGCTGTTCAGCCTCGCTCAAACAGGCTGCACTCCAAATAACTCAAAACACGTTCTTCTGAGAATTAAACCCGACCTTACTTCAACTCAATACAGCTGCAAATTTGCAGCTCCACTTAGAAGTATATATCATTTCTCACTTACAGTACTTTCTCAAAAGACGATGTCCAGTGTTTATTAAATCTTTTACACAAAGAAAAGCAGTGTATTATCAGAAGCTACCAGTTTCTGTGACGATTCCACCGCAGGGTGTGCACTGTGCAGATGGTCCGCCTGATAAAATGCATTACAGAAATGCACTGCAGAACAGTAACATACCATTTGGGTTTGGCTATTTACTATCACTATTAGGCCTGAATGGGCATGTAAAAAACACCACACATTTATTTACCAGTAACATTATGGGTGAGATTGGAAATATTGTATGTAATACGTATTTGTCATGGCCTAAAAAGTGTACCAGAGTCTTGGCATGGTGCAGTGGAAGAGTTCTCAGTGGATTGATGTTAATGATTACAGAGGACATGAAAAGCGAGTTAGTGCTAGTGGGAAAAAGGCTGAGGATTTGGAGCTGTTGGCAAGAGCTGAATGTCTAAACCTCACATTACCCCACTCGCTCACAGGATGCAGAGCATCTTCTGTTCCCCCTGAATGAAAACTGGAGTGAGTGACGAGAGTTGTATCTATCCAAAAATCAGATGTCTTCAAAAAGGTGAAACCCTTTTTTTCTTTTGAATACAATTGTACACTCCACTATAACCATCTTACTTCTATCCCTGAAGATTTCCCGTTTCATTTAAAAATATACATTTGTGGAAGTTCAGGCAGGTAGAGAATTAGGTAGCAGCCCATACAGCTTTTCTTGAAAAGAGATGAGCTCAGTTACTCTTCCCCAGTGTGTCCTGTCGTCTATGGGCATGCAGCCAGTTCCTCTGCCCATTTCCCAGTGCAGTGGGAACCCCAAGGCCCCGAGCAGGTGTCACCATAACTGCCCAACCAAAGACGCTTGTAAGAGAGCACAATGGGCTCAAAGAGTCCTGCCAGCATGGGGACCGTCTTAAATATCTGTGAACAGTATGACCACTCCTCTAAATCGCTGCAGCATAGGGGAGCTGCCAGTTCACTCTTTCTGTGACTATAAACCCTCTTTCTCAAAAGAAGATTGAAGATCTTTTAAACCCTCTCTAAAATAGGTCTTGTTGTGTTTGGATTTATATTGGGCAGACGCTGAGAAGATCAAACTTGTTTTAGTGTCTGTTAGGTCATTCATTCCTTTTTGATAATTTCATAGTAAATGTGCTTATTTTAGCACCCCAAATAAGAATCTTTACAACTCATTTATCCAGGGGCAGCTGAATTATACGTGAGTGTATGCTCGTCTCTTGTTTCATTCTTCCTCTGTTCATTGTTTGGTTCTTGATGTGATGATGTGGCCTGGACGAGGGGTATAGTCAGGGGGCGGGGCAATGCACTAGGGGCGCCCCTCATCAGCCGTAAACAAAGGATCCTTGTTTATTTGACCCCCTCTTTAGAAAATTAGAGTCCATGGCCAGGGCTAAAGCTAGGCTTGAATTCCACCCTTACCAGGTTTAGTAAGTGGAAGCCCTTGTGGAAAAAAAAAACTATCCCATGTAAAGGAGGTCAGAGTTCTGGGGCAATTTGCTGTCCTTTACAAACAAATCAATTTTTAATCACAGCTTCCGCATTATTCACAAGCTATGGTGGGCATCATTGATTATCTATTTGTGAAGTACGGAATGATCCTCCCCTGGTTTAAATATATTGATGATGGATGGCAGTGATGCACTGTGTTTGTAGGTCCTTAAAGGAGAGTAACATGCAAAATCATGCTTTTAGCCATGTTATAACAGTGTTGCCTTACCATTCATGTACTGTGTTTAGATTCCTGCATGTTTCAGGAATTCATTATTGTCCTACATCTGGGACTGGAGTGCTCAGAAAATGTGTGTTCACCTACCCCCTATCCCAGCCCACTTCCATATAATAACTTTTTATTTAATAAAAATATTTTTACACCTGGTCATACATGTCTTGTTAAGGAATATTGTGTACCGGTAGTTATTTTTTAACCATGAAATTTAATTAAATGAAAATTCACTATTTTCTGCAGTAAAATTAATCTATAATAAAAAGGCAAGGTTTATAAATTCTGTGTTTTATTAACAGGAAGTCAATGATCCCATCCCAGTGAACAAGAAAAAACCCAAAGTGTTGTTCGACACAATAAATTCAATTGTATGCCCTGTGGCTCCAGTTACCCCTATATTCTGCAAAACTGACAGCAATTAATTTTTCACCAATAAGATTAAGGCGATCAAGGACAAAATTCCACCCTTTTTGTATGATAGTCCTGTTGCTGTGGAGCGTGTGTCACAATAATGGTCTTCTTTTAAAGCTGTAACACAGGGGGGACATCTCGGCTCTGACCACGATGAAACCCTCCACTTGTTCATCTGATGTTCCATGCAGACTCGTCTTAAAAGTGTCCGATGTAATTGACCCTTGGGTCAACATGGTAAATCTTTCTCTTTTAACTGGTCTGTGTCCTAGTCCATTCAAACATGCCATAATAGAGCTATTACTCAGAAAGATAAATATGGACCCGACAGACCCCAATAGTTTAAGACCAATCTCCAAGATCCTAGAGAGGGTGGTCTCTGAACATTGTCAGACTTCCTAGAGCAATGCAACATCCATGACACTTTTTAGTCTGGTTTCCGTAAACACATCATCAAACACCACCCTGGCAACCTGTGCTTTTCACTAAAAAGCAGGTTGCGAAATGTTAGGGTGATTTTTGATGAAGGATGTCCTTGGAGCACTACACTAATCAGTTAGTTTAAAAACTGCTTCTTTCTACAAACTGTATCGCCTCACCTCAGGAATGAGCTTCCTTTCTCTCTGCGCTGCTGAACTTTGTGGATGCCCTTATTTGTATTGCAATCTATTGTAATTTTGTACTTGTGTTTTTACTGTTGCTTGAGAAGCCCTTGTGACCTCGGTCTGTGAAAAGCGCTATACAAATAAAGTTTACTTACTTACTTATTTCTATTACTGAGCCATTTAAGATCAATTTAGCAGATTACAATAAACAAATGTAAAATAATTGAATATATTGAATGTTATAATTTATTACTAAATACTAGAAAAAAGGATAATGTTTCTCATTTTAATATAGGGGTTACTATTGTAGAATTCTGGATCTACTTTATAGGCCAAACTGATGCTACTGCAACTTATGTTGTGTTATACACAACTCACATTTTGCAAAACTTTAAATGTGTGAAACTAGTCCAACCAGCTTGGTGCTATATCTACTTTCCGTTCATCATCAAGTCACTCAGACTAGCCAGTCGACTGTGTCAGACAATACCACATGATCCTTGAAAAACAAACCCGATACAATATTTTCAGAGTGTGGTAGAGGTAACCGTGTCGTAACAGATGCCGAAATGTGGAGTGTGTGAACAGAGTGAGTCCATACAGGTTATCAGGAGAATTGTTACTCCCTGCAGATTTGGAGAGTTAGAAGTTTGGATTTAATCTAAATGATTTCTTTCTTAAGCCGATTTCAAAGACCACCAAATACTGATACAATTGTCTTTCAAAGTATGAACCAAAAGTAGTGGTAGTAGTAAATGCCTGCTGAACAGACCAGTGAGGTTCCAGGAATGCTGTTTGCCTAAGGGTTGAAGCAAAAACAATTTATTTTATGAGTATATTTTTATTCAACACAAAGATACCGTGTACATAAAGGGTATTATTAATTGTGGCTATGCACTAAAATGACTTCACACAGTTCATATTGCTCTGTAAACACCAGCTGAAATGGTGTTGACGTGCGTCTAACAGAGTTAAACCATACTCACATATTTTTTGTATTACTGTCTCTTGTACCATGACTCGCACAGTGAACTGATTTCAGATTTGTCTTAGTTTGCCGTGTCAGATGAGGAGAGACTAAATATATATTATATTTAAGTTGGCGAAATTTGTTCTGAAAGCCTGGGCTTGCCATAAAAGGACACTATATGTTTGATGCAGTAATTTAAAATCGGTATGCTTATTGTTTGTTTTTTGTGTGTTGCAAATAGTGCATGACACAAAATAAGGGACGAAATGAAACAAAAGTAAAATGTTAAATATAAGAGCTGCAAAAACACTTTTTTATTGAAAATCTGTTTATTAGTTACTTTAATATAAAATTATATCAATATTTGTTGAACATTTTACATGATCATGGTCGAACAAAAAAAAATTTCAGTCAATTAGGAAATTGTGCTAGATCTGATAGCCACCCCTTCAGCTGTATAAGCAAGTTTCAAAAACGTAATTTCTCACTTCCTCATATGAGTGCTTGCTCTTATCACTCTGTTCTCTGTGCAGAGGAAACTTCACGGTGCCAAAGTTGTCTGAGTCGAACATGGGCTTTGGTGTGCTGGGAATCTTTCTGGGACTGCTCCTTGAGGTGTCCACCCATGGACCACATGCCGTGCCCCGATCATCCTGGCAACACCAAGGTAGACTTGAATTATTTTCATAATATACTATTGAAATTCAACATACATGCCATTTACATCCAAAGGTTAACCCCTTAAATATATCTTCGTTAAATATATGAAGAAGTAAAGCTGCTGACTGTTTAGAGATTGAATGACACTAGTTTGGGCATTTGTTGGGTTTTGACTTCAAGGTAGAAGCTAATTTCACAAAAAAATAGTTTTAGGCGGAATTCATATAAAAGTCCTATTAAATGTTTCTGAATTTTAGGGTAATTTTTAAATTAGTGATTTTTGAGTACAAATCGACTCATACCAGAATAGTTGATTTGACTGTAAATAAGAGGGTTACAGCTATCTTTTTATATAAAACATTGCCTGCAGCTTGATTGTTTCCTTTTATCAGATGGTTTATAAAAAGAAATACATTTTTAGTCCGATGTCCTATTGTTGGGACACCAACACCAAATAACATCATGCTCTGCACTTGTTTAAATGTATAATTTAATTACTTAGAATGAGCAATAAAACCTGGGTTGTTCGTAAATGGCATTTGGATTAGATTTTGTTGTATTAATCTGTCAAAAGATTTTGTGACGATGTAGATGTAATGTGTTGTGTTTGCACTAATCATTAGGTTGCCAGTTAAGGAAAAATACAGGAGTCTGTATAATGAGTATCCTACATAACCTGTAACAGCAACATATGAACTGGACTGAATTGTGACTGTGGTAACCACTAAGCGCCAGGTATTTCTTTTGAATTAACCCAGACTTGTTTTATTATCAGACATAGACATTACAGGGTTTTCTGAGCCTGGCATCTTCAACTACACCACCCTGTTGCTGAGTGAAGAACGAGAAGCTGTGTATGTGGGCACCAGGGAGGCAATCTTTGAACTCAGCAAAAACAACATAACCAAAAGACTCAATAAGGTATTGAAGGAGGGCACAAGCTTTTCCTTCATTTTTAAAATTAGTTTTATTTTCATTTAATTGTTTTCATTTAAATGTTTTCTCACCTTTTTAAGGTTGAGTGGACCGTTGAAGAACAACATATGAACAAATGTGTCCTCAAAGGAAAATCTAAAGAGGTAACTGTTTGGAAAGCTCAATGCTTGCAGCAACTTGCAAGTAAGATAAGATGCTAAGATTTTAATATGTATTCCTTTTTTCAGAGAGACTGTCTAAATTATATACGGGTGCTTCAGGTTGTTGACAAGGATCGACTTTATGTTTGTGGTACTTATGCATTCACACCTTTCTGTGACTACCTGGTAAGTTAAAACTTCCTTGTGTCTTTTTTCTATCTGCACAAAAACTTTCAAATTAAAGTCTGTGTATATTTCAGACTTTAGCTAATTTTTCTTTGACTGGTCACCCTGAGGATGGCAGAGGAAGATGCTCTTTTGATCCTTATCAAAGCTTTACCACAGTCATGGTTGGTGAGTAGAGACAATCATTTTAAATACATTTGAGTTTTCTTGTAAAAAGAAAATATTGTATTTAACATTCTGTATATTTTTATTTTATTTTTTGACAATTTAGATGGTGAACTGTACACCGGTACAGCTTATAATTTCTTAGGTAGTGAGCCGATCATATCCAAATACACTCCGTCCATGTCTCTGAGGACGGAGTACTCCACATCTTGGCTTAATGGTGAATTGTATTAACATGAGCTTAATGTATGCCACATCGTTTATGGAGATGATTGATGTTGATTCTTGCTTTGTTGCAGAGCCAAGTTTTGTTTTTGCTGATGTGATCAGGGAGGGAAGGAATAAGGCAAATGGCGAGGATGACAAAATCTACTTCTTCTTCACTGAGGTATCTGTGGAGTATGAGTTCTTTGGCAAACTGCTTATCCCTCGGGTGGCACGTGTCTGTAAGGTACTTGCACAAAACTTTGCTTTGTGTATTACCTATCCTTTACACTGTATCATTATCCTGAACTTGCCTCTTTAGGGCGATCTGGGAGGACAACGCACTCTTCAGAAAAAGTGGACATCATTTCTGAAGGCCAAACTTGTGTGCTCAATGCCTGAGCTCAACTTTGTCTTCAATGTAGTTCATGATATCTTTATTTTGAAGGGGACAGACTGGAGGGACACGGTCATCTATGGGGTTTTCACCTCACAATGGTTAAACTTTAATGTTCATAATTTGTATTATTTATCAATAACTGTATATAGTCCATAAATTAAGTGTTTTTTTATCTGTAATGTCTAGGGCCAATGTTGGTTTGTCAGCAGTTTGTGCTTACAATCTGACTGCAGTAGAGGATGTGTTCGCTAAAGGCAAATACATGCAGAAAGCAACAGTAGAACAATCACACACTAAATGGGTTCGGTACAATAGCATGCCACCCTCCCCACGGCCGGGTGCAGTAAGTTTACTTAACATGAATGCATTGTTTCCTGTGTTTATAAACCTTTATAAACCTTCCTCCTCTTCTTCCAGTGTATTAACAACAACATGCATCAACGTAACATCAACAGTTCACTGCATCTGCCGGACAAGACTCTACAGTTTGTGAAAGACCACCCTCTGCTGGAAGACCCTGTTCTTCCAATTGGCAATGGGCCTCGACTCATCACCAAGGATGTTAACTACACTCAGATTGTTGTGGACCGTGTGCCTGCACTGGATGGAAATATTTATGATGTCATATTTACTGGAACAGGTAACGCTGCATGAAATATCTTGAATTATACATAAACCGAACCGTTTCCAAAGTTCTGCACAGAGACAGGGAAAAAAGGAATACATGTTCAGTTTAATCTTAGTTCTAAAACAAGAAAACCAATAAAAGCTAAATGAAGCAAAACCATACAATTACGTAAGTAATTAAGTAAATTAAATTAATAAACATAAAATGATCAAGCTTTTTAGTTGAGGTGAAACACATTAACTAACATTTATTACAATACTGCATAGCTCTAAGATGTGCAACGTTGTCTTTTTAGACAAAGGAATCCTGCACAAGTCTGTTGTGTATGAAGGAGATGTTCATATTATAGAAGAAATCCAGCTGCTGAAAAACACTGAGCCCATTAAAAACCTATTGCTGTCCACGAAGGTCAGACACTTAAGTAATGTATTTAATAATTTATCTATTTACATCCAATAAGAATTTATTGTTCTTCACAGACACAGTCCATATATGCAGGCTCAGACTCCGGTGTTGTCCAGTCCCCCACATTCCTGTGTGGGAAGTATTTGTCTTGTACTGACTGCATTTTGGCTCGAGATCCTTACTGCGCTTGGGATCCACGGACAGAGAGATGCATCAATAGTGTGGTGAACCGGGAGGGGTAAGTCAGATTATTTGAGCTTTTTTGCCACATGATCAGACTTCATTTTATTTACCTGTGTGTTTTTCAGTTTGTTAATCCAGGATCTTCGTGGTAATGCTGACCGATGCCCTTCAGGTGCGTTCTAGTCCCAAAAAAGTAAAAAAAAAAAACTGTGAAAGAAATGAAAACATCCTGACTTTTGTTTTGTGGTGGCAGGACCCTACCTGAAAAAATATGAGCCAGTCAGAGTGAAACCTGGGAGTTCTGTAGAGCTGCCGTGTGGAGGGTCATCCAACTTGGCCCATGTGATGTGGAAGGCCAATGGCTCTCAACTCACAGATGCGTCTCGCTTTCACCTGATTGGTGACAGCGGACTTCTTATTTACAGTGTGGCACCTGAGGACCAGGGGCACTATGAGTGCTGGTCAGTGGAATGGGCACCTGCTGTGGGGAAGAACTTCAGCCGCCAACTGGCTGCATACATCCTCACTCTGGATTTCCCTGTAACCCAGCCTCATGAGGCAGGTCACGTGACCACTCCCTTCAGCAGCAAGGAGACGTCTAGCACACAGACTGTGGCAGGTAATAGCAAGACGGACAGAGTACCACTAACTTCAGAAAGTATCCCCTCCCGTTTTACAAAGTTTTTTACATCCCCACCCCAAACTGACTCATCACTAACCTCACCACCCAGCCACAAGCTTCAGCCCTTTCAGCCATTCTCACCTAGCGCTTATCCATCTCGCTCTGGGAACCAGGACGCAACTGCAACCTCATATTTGCAGCAAGACAACAGCACAGCCCTGCTTCTTCTCTTCCTTTTGTTTTTCCTCCTCTTTTTGGCAGCAATGGTGTACAACTGTTACATGCAGTACCTTCCTGCCCCTTGTCTCCGCTTGCGGACTGCACTCATTGGTAACCACAAAAGCACCAGTCAGCCCGAGTATCGAGCATGTGAGGCAGGGCTAATGGAGATATCAACAACAGACAAAATTAACTCAGCTGAGCAGCCTAAGCAGAATGGTAGTCAATCCACCACCAATTTGCGGGCACTGCGGGACACTGGATATGAAACTGAACCTGAGTGTGGGAACGGGAAGGTTCACAGTTTTGACAACAGCCCTTCTACAGAGAAGCCCTTTGACATAGATTCTGACTCTCAGCCAATTGAGTTCGCAGATGCTGATGAGGATCCTCAGTGCTAGTGAAAAATCTTTTTTTCTTTTTTAAGTAAACAAACATTTTATATTGAGTCCATATGTATGCAGTCTCCCTTTGCTTGTCAAAAAGCCAAAATGAAGGTATTAATTAAAGAAGGTAAGGTTTTTGAGGCTCAGATGAGACTCATGGCTTGTCTGTAGCTTTCGTTTCTTAAATTCGGAAAGTGCAGACTCTACACATTGCTTGGTCCAGCAGGAAAAGCTATTTAATTCCAGATTGGAAACACAATTTACCAAATTGGTAAGTTAGCTAGATGTTTTCCAGATTGGAGTTTGTTACTTTGTACAGCCTTGTGAACTAATTTGTCAGTGTTAGCCATTTTTAAAGCATTGTATGCTACCAAACAGTTACTGCTTTGTTGAGTTATTTTTCTCAGGGAAGATTTTATCATTAGGCACTTGTGATTGTTCACTGTTATTACGATAACAGAGCAAAGAGGGCGTTATCGAAGAAGCAGAGACGTCAACCGCTGCCTCCTAAATAGTTTGATACAGATATTTGATCTGTTGTACTGCTGTCAAAACATTTATTTTTTTTTTAACAGTGAAATCAAAAGAAACAAAATGAAACCATTTTAACCACTGCTGTATAATTTTTGTTGTTTGTTTAATAACCTTCTGTGCCAATGCAAACACACTGATATTTTGCTTAAAAATGTATAGCACACCCTGGAAACAATCTGAACTTTTTTTTTTTTTAAACAATGAAGACCGACATGGTTATTTAAGATGTGATAATTTAATTTGTAGGCTAATTATATACTTATTTAGATTTTATTTATTTAAATAGTTCATGTAATTATTCTATTCAAAACCTATTTCTCATCCATGAGTCTGTTCACTCATTTTGCATGTGGTACTAGTTTTCCCATTTTCCTCAATACTTTCTCTCTGTCCATCACTCCTTCACAGCCTCTCCGTCTGCAGACACCTCATCCACCCCCTCCACCTCTGGGCGTAGCACTCTTCCATCCCTTCCCTCATCCTTCCCTTTGTCCTCCAAAGCCCACACTGTCCAGGTCAAAGAGGCTGAGGTCAGACTGTTGCCTCCTCTGCTGAAGGACCAGGCCTGGGGCATTCGTGCCCAGGAGGCCTTCATGCTCTTCTGTCTTGCTTTGGGTGAGTGGTGCCTCTGACAGTGACTCCACTTTTGTTCCTCACAATCGGTTGCTTGATGTGAAATACTCACTTCTACCACAGCAAGTCTCATTTCTATTTTTCAGTTCTTAGCACGTTGCATGTGTCCAGTCCACTCTTGAACTAACAACTTGCTTGTTCCCTTTTACAAAAAACTGGTCATGTTATTTGTTACCAAACAAGAAGTGTGATGCAAACAAAGAGAAATGAGACCTTCACATTGACTGGATATATTCAATCACGTTTTATACTTCTTGTTTTTTGTTTGTTTTTTTCTTTTTTTTAACAGACAAAATGACTGTACCTATGTTCATTTGATTCTCTGTAAAAATGTAAAGTTATGTGTGTGTATATATATATACATAGAAAATACTTTTGAACATGTACAGAGATTTAGTGCTTTTATCTGATGTCTCTTAAATAGGGAGACTGAATAAATTCTGTGAAATGTTTTTTAATCGTGTTTGTGTTTTTGATTGTTTTGTTGCTAATTGCATGGTATTAAAAGGAAGAGTTCTAAATATTTGAGAGCACAATTATTTACTCAAGATTGTTTTGCATTGATGTAGAATGGCTAAAGGAGCTAGCTATTGGCATTGTAATGCATGAAGATAAAACCACGCTTTGCAATTGTTAAATGATTGCAGCAAGTATCAGCCAAAGGCAAGTGCTTTCAATTGATCACATTTGTATTGTGTATACACACACTGTGGTGTGTGGAAGGGAGTCAAAAGTGAAACTCTGTCCCTCAGGTCCAAGTGATGTCCACATACACTGGCTTATGAACGGGCACAGTGTGAACAGCCCAGTAATGGGGTACCGCCAATCCCTGGGACAGGGCGAGGTACTGGTGAGCAGCTGGCTCCAGGAGGGGCCCCTGATCAAGGATGTCCAATACCACTGTGTGGCTGAAGCCAGCGCAGGAAGTGACACGTCTGAAGTGGTCCTCCGACTCCCCAATCGAGGTATCCGAATTTGTGTGGAGTGTTTTTACACTTGCACAGGTATATGACAAGTAAAGTCAGATCATTCTTGTACAATTTATTTAGTAGATGAAGACGACATTCCATCAAGGTATCTAAACAATTGGAAAAGTGCACTTGCAGAGCATGGACAGCAGCTTAAGAAATGGAAGAAGGCTTGGGTATGTCACTGTTTATACGTTAGTGTGCTGTGTAAAGCCTCCAGATTTAGTGAGAGAGAGAAATTGTCATGGTCACCCTCTAGAAAAATTGGATATTTTATTCTAGTGTGTGCATGTACAGTAGCATGTTCCAATAGGGCCCAGTACCAAAGCTTGCACTGGGGCCCATGGCCACTTAATAATGCCACTGATACTAGTAGGTGTGACACAGTCATTTAGATGTATTTTGTATATGTGTATGTAACATTTACTGGATTTTCTTCAACAGGAAAGTTGTGGAGGTCATTAAAATGTGAAGATGGCAGACAATCGTTGTCTTTGAGGTTCTTCTGGACCAGGGTTTTGACATCGAAGCGGATGCCCGAATGTGTCCATGGGACAAAATGGATGGGGCTGTTACTTTGATGGGTGCCCCCACAAGGCCTGGATATGTCCTATCAGAGCAAAGATGATAATGATATTGTTTGGAGTTTGTGGATAGACCAATGTGGTTTGCCATTGTACAGGTTATGGTTATGGTATGTTTACGCTACAGTGTCATGTTGTATTCAGTTTTAGTTAATTTAAAATGAAAAAGACCCTACCTCCTAAACAAGATTGCATTTTATACCAGCTTGAATAGGATTGCATTGAATTTTATCCAGACAGAACATGGGATATTTGGATGTGCAAGCCAAGGCACATGAATGTAATGCGTAATACTTTCTGTCGTATTAAAATGTTTTGGATGGTCACTGTAAATTCTACAAAACACCGCCTTGCGTGGTATATAGGAAGTGCGCAGCATAAAACAGACTATACAGCTCCCTCTAGTGTCAAGTTACATTGGTACGCATTGTATATATATTTAATTATATATTTAATATATTTACCAATATTTCATTGAACGGATTTTTTAAAAAGTTGAACCATAGGTTATGAAGACCATGCAACAAAACTCTACAAAGCAGACACATAATGCTGTAGAGTAAAAAAAAAAAATCATCCTGTCTCAACTCCTCTTCCTCAGTCATCAAGTGAGATCATTTTTGCTATTTCCCAAGTCCCTGTTTCTGTTGGTAATACTGTTACCAACAGTACAAAGACTAAATTCATAATTCAGAAGGATTGATAGGATTTTTTTGTATTTTTTGTAACTAACTTTAAATGAACCAAGCTTTATATGTTTTCCCTATTCACCTGTAGTGTCCAGACCTAGGTCCAGACCGCCGACTGAGGGTGCGTCCGAGTTTCAATGGGTGCAAAGACAATAATCTTCCATTATATGTCATTATTGCACTCAGCTCAAATGAGGATGCAAACACTTATGAAATAGGGTGCAAAAGTGTAGATTGCATCCTAATTCATAAGTGTTTGCACCCTCATTTGAGCTGAGTGCAATAATGTAGACCCGGGCCTGGCAGTGTCTCGCCTTAAACCCAGCAACCGTGTAACAACAGCTGGTCTGAACCGGTAGAATGGTGCTGTGACAAAATGTTGATGCTTTGAACTACTTTTTTGTTAAT
The DNA here is from genome assembly GCA_019453435.1 of Rhinogobius similis. NCBI lineage: Eukaryota > Metazoa > Chordata > Actinopteri > Gobiiformes > Gobiidae > Rhinogobius > Rhinogobius similis. Next base: position 31,912,842 of record CM033619.1, on the reverse strand, counting down.
ATTATTTTTAGGCCAATCCTCTTGAAACAATTACTGGAATACAGTTAAACATATCCCTCTTTTAGCACAGCAACATTTAAATTAGACTATTTTCTTTTCAATTGCATTAAAATTGATGGAATTATTCAAGCACACAATTACAACTGTTGTCAATTTAAAGAATTTAAGCTACAAGATCAGCATTTTCCTGTTGGTGGACCCAATGTTTGTGAAATTTCTGTTTGGTCATTTCTTTCAAGTGCCCTTTAGTCATAGCTCTCAGTCACATGACTCAATTCTTTTATGAGCACCATACAAGGGAGGATTCATAACATCATAACCAAACCATTACATCTGTTGTGATTGGGCCCTTGAAATACATCATGTAAAATTGACTGTATGGGCTTTTAACTAAAGGTGTTCTCTCATTATTAACTTACTTAAGGAAAAAAAAGCATATATGTCTATTTTTTATAGAAACCTAAATAAACTCCCCCTCTCTCTCTGTATATATATATATATATATATATATATATGTATATATATATATATATATATATATATATGTATTAGTAATATAGATTAATTTGAAATAGACTATCCACTTGAAACGAATGCAAATCACTTAGCGGTCTAATGCCTATAGGGGTGGTTTTGTGTTTGTTATTATTTCGGATTACTGCATTTCAATATTTCTTGTACTGGCGCCAGAATGATATGATGTAGTCAAACAATTTAAGGCATTGTCCTTTATGTTTATTTGCACGATTTCTGCAATTATTTAAAACAATTACAAAGTTGCACCTGTCTGTGGAATGGTCTCTTCCACTATTCAGCAAGCCTCCCTTGAATGAGTCATCCAGCCGGCTCCTCATTGGACAAGATCATGCCATCCCAAGGGATTGCCTTGCAGAGGCAGAAGGGCCTTGCTTCCATTCACAGAAACATTGGTATGCCAGCCTGCTTTTTCATTCACATAAAAGACTAAATATTGCATGCGTCTTCGTGCTCTGCTCTCGTCTTTTTCCTTCTTGCCTCCTCGTTTGATGAGGGAGGGCTTGCGTTTTCTTCCCTGCCTGTGTGTGTGCTTTGTGTCTGAGGAGAGAAAGCAGTCGTGTTTTCCTTTTTTTCCATGTTTGCCTGGCAGGAAGGAGATATGTTGGGAGGGACTGCAGTGCGAAATCTGCAGCAGGGTGAGAGCGGAAGCTGCTTATGAATGAGTGTCAGTCCTTCGCCTTCACTACTTGCTTCTGGACATTTGTACGTGAATGATGTCTGGCTGTGTGCTCTCTGCTGTCCTGGAAACAAAGATGCTTAATAGGCAGTAGTTTTAAGGAGACTGCTATTTCTTTTATCCTCTTGCTGCTCGCACAGAGTCATCTGCCTGAGAAGCGTGCTGTTTGTAGGCCTACTGTTTTTTCTCTTTTTGTCCCTCTCATTTTACATTTTAACTAGGAATTGTGTGCCTTCAGCACAGACTGCCATTTGTTTTGCATTAAACATGCACTATAATCTAGTAAACTTATCTTTTTATTTTAAATGTTGTTAGAACTGGTTGACAGCTGAAACAAAGCAGCATGGATGATAAGATACTTTTATTTTAAACAGGCTTTGTACACAATGTATAAATTAATCTAAATCATTTCACATTTTGTTTAAGCAAAACATAGATGCAGTCATCATTTTGGCTTTACTACAAACATGGTATTTTGTTTTTATTATTGACTGGCATTCCGTTTTCTTTTGCAAGAAAACAAAATTGGATGCTAAAAATGACTTAGATTAAATATCATACTTGGGAATTCAAAAATTGATTGGTTCCAGTATGCTGTAAGTGGGAGGTTTTCTTTCTCCTTCCAACAGGAAGTGATTTGCAGTGCTCAGCAAGCCTTTTGTTGAGAAGGTTTTCTCAGATCAGTGAGTCATGCTTTAGCTCTGAGCCGACAGGCAGGCAGCAGTCAGTACACAGTATTTGCTCTTCCCTCAGTGTCCATGATCAGCCACACTGAACCTGTTCTCTTCTTTTGACTTTGGATATTTAAGGCAACAGATTATCATCAGAAATCCAAGCAGCTGCACACTGGCAGACTTCTACAAACCCTTTTTCATCCAGCACATTCTTAGTGCTGTTTTCCAGGATTGTTTTCTTGACCGATTGGATTGCACCTCTGGATTTGACTAGAAACAGGTTGGACTCGGTGACAGAAGCAAAAGCTGGCTCAACCCCGGCATCGCTGTAACCTTTGTAGACAAAATTAGAGTCAGGTGTCTTGCGATTGCTCCAAGGCATTCGTTGCCGCCGCCGCTGCTGCTGCTGCTGCTGCTATGGTACAAGGGAGGCTAATCAGCCGAGCTCAGCCACGTCTGCCAGCTCACTTGTGAAAGAGGCAGGCTGTGTGCGCTGTGTGAGAGAGGAGGAGAGAGCTAGAGAGAGAAGGGTATGCTTCACCGTACCAAATACAACCGCTTCAGGAATGAGTCAGTAACATCCGTCGATGATCTTCTTCACGGTCTGTCCATGAACCCCAAGGTCTCGGCCAGTCACCAGCCTGCTGCCGAGACATCTTACACACCCCCATCTGAGGTCCAGCCCACCAGTGCGACCAGCACCGCCACCGGCCACGGCTCCGACCACCTGGAGGATGGAGGCACCACCCTGTGCACACTCATCAATAAGGTGTCCAACCTAAAATTCACCAACTCCGGCAGCTTGCTGGGCATCAAGGGTTTGCCCTCAGCTGTCAAGGACTTGGCTGTGTCTAAGCTGCAGGGGGGTGGGGGATCGGGCTCAGGCAGCTCCAGTGGCTCAGGCCCTGCTGTGACAACAACAGCAGCGGTAGCAGCCTCTTGGGTGGGAGCCACTCAGTGCATTTCCCAGTCAGCCCCCTGCTCGCAGCTCGAGACGGTGGTCAACATGAGCAAGAAGAGCCGAGTAGATGAGCTACAGCCAGGAACTGAGGACTGGAATCCAGGTGGAGGGGGCGGACTGGTCAGCAAACCCTCCAGAGGATGGCTACACTCCAGTGAGAAGATCTCAGGCCCAGGAGTTACATACATTGTTAAGGTTGGTAGTGTTGTTTTGACTTGACAAAACCATGAAATATAGAAATGGCTAGAAATGTTAATTCTGTGTTTCACAACAAGTTAATTACTGTTTAGGTCTATAGACCAAAGAATGTAGATTACACTTTTATATTTATATAGATAAAAGATGAGACAGGATTATGTAAATTATCAACAAGTTTTGAGCAAAAAAAAAAGATCAGTTCAGTAATGCCTGCTTTTGTAACCATGACGATGTGTAAGTTGTTTACATCCATGAGCTATTTTAGCCCACAGGAGGAAGGCCTACTGCAATAAAATGACACCTCATGTACAAGGCTCTGTGTACAAAAGCTAATCTGCATGGTTTTAAAAAGCCTAGGTTGGCTGACAACTAAAAGAGCTGTGAATGTCATCATGCTGGCAATGAGTCACAAGTATGGGGAGTGATGATGCTCCTGACAGTGTGAAGTGGATGAAGGTACAATGCAGAATAAACCATTTCACTTAAAACCACAAAGCAACCATAAAAGGTACATCGCATTTTGTGTTATTTCTGATATCACTCAAAAGCAATAAAGAGTTCAACATCAGCTGACATATGCTGTTTGCCAAATCAATGTGATGACCATCATATGACACCTACTAACTTGCCCAAACAAAGCTGCTAGTGTTTGTGACCGATGTGACATTCCATTAACTCCATTAAGGCCGAGAGCGCTTATTTGTCCCATCAATGCTGGTAAAAGCCTGTGCTCTGTTAGGAGAGGGGGGTGTGGGCCCTGTCTGCTGCCCCAACCCCCCGTTTGTCCTGTGGTTTGGAGCCTGGTCTATATCGAATGCAATGATTAATTTTACTCATGTGGTAACTCCTCACACATCATGCTCTATCACTTTACAGACATTGACTGTGTATACTCTAACAATGTTGTTTACCACTGTTAACCCTGAAGTGATAGATAAATATGATAAAGTAGTACTGTCATAGTATATATGTTTAATCACATGATGCATCAGAAAGCTCTTTGAGGCATAGTCATCAATATTAATAAACTCTTTGGGAGACAAATAGAAAAGCAGAATGGAAACATGATGAACCGAATAGATCAACAAAATAATGTAATTCAATGAAACACATTTGACACAAGCATTCTTGATTTCCACAGTGACAAAAAGGTCAAAACGTTTGTGTGATTGACTAGAATAGTGAAAACAGACTTTGTTGATGAGTGTGTTTTAATGGCTAACCGTACTATGAATGTGATGGTTGTAATCATAGGATCTTGTCAGCACAAAATGTTCCTGTTTGGCCTAATATTAATCAGAGGAGGTGCTATAATGTCATGAGTAGGTGTTGTGATGTGAGGGAGTCCACACTTGCCTCAGGTGTCATCATCAACCACGAAGCAGCTTAATGTATGTTATACATCACAATATTTACATTCTAGATTTAATTTTTTACTGTTAAACCCAGGTTAGGTCAGTAGCTGTCACTAATATAGAGTTGATGTATTTTGTGTTTACATTTTTGTTCCAGTATTTGGGCTGTATAGAGGTCTTACGGTCAATGAGATCGCTGGATTTCAACACTAGGTCACAAATCACCAGGTGTGTTTTGAACTATTTGTATTTTCAATTCATTTTGGTAGTAAGCCACATTTAACTACATGTTTCATGAGTGTCAAACTTCAGACCTTAATCCAGAGTCGCCTGGATCCCGCAGACTTAGGAGCCTTAACCCACTGCAGGTTCTGAAGAACACGTTGCATGGACGGGGAAAAAAACATTATGCCGTTACTACTGTGTTACTTTTTATTAACCTCACTAAGAGGTTAGTAAAATATGTTTAAAAACATTCAAACTGAATGAAAGATTGGCAGCATATGCAAATATTGATAACACTGTATGGTGAAGATTGTTTTGAAGAAATGCCAAGTTAAAACACAGGTTAAATTTCAGATGGCTGGGCCTCTGTAACCAGAGATATTTCTTTCATTGACAGTAAATCTCCCAAAATTATGATCCAAAAATGTTGAACCATATTTGTTTGGTTTTGGCAACACAAACTTGTATAACAAATCACAATATTGAACATTATTATCAGAATACAAAAAAACAACATTGAAAATCGTGAAAGAAAGATTACATCATCAGATTTTTACATGACTAAACTCATTCATCTACATGACATTCACAAAAAACCATAAAGCCCCTCCAATCCACCACTTCCTCAAAAAACGTCCACGTTTTCCACACAACCAAAAATGAATTTAAAGGGCTTCAACACCTCCTGGTGTTCTTCATTGTCTAATTCCCATTTCAGTCATACTGATGATTGATCTGCATCTGCAAATTCACAGAACAAAGCATTAAATATATGTAATTAACCATAACTTTAATTGACTTTAACTTTACAATTTGTTGCCATTTGACATATTTAAAAACACTTGACATGATTACACAACTTTGATTAAAACACACAATAAGAAGTGATAACGTAAAGCGCATATTTAAAAAAGAAAAATTAAAAGATATGTGGTGCTGTATTATCTAAATTCACAACATGGTACAAACTCTAATCACATCATTACATTTAGTTAAGATTAATCGGCGAACAGCCGAATACATAATCAATGTCTACGTATAAATTAACAAAAATAGGAATGATGGAATGAAAAATTTACTGCGTCGTGCATGTTTATATTGCTTTTTCTTCGTGTGGTGCTGAAAGGTTGAAATGGTTATTTTTGACATATCCAGGCCCTAGAGACCTCTGGATTAAGGTAGGTCACGTGGGGTACGGACTCTGGATTAAGGTCTGCAGCCAGACGCCTCTCACATGTTTTGAAAAAATTGTTTAGTTTAGTAACTAAACAGCATTGATGACCAGTGTATTTATAGTCGTATATTGTGTGTCTTTTGCCTAAATTAGTTCAGTAAGTCAATTCCATGTTGATATTCAACTTATTTAATATTATAGTCTTTGGTATCTTGTGCAGTTTTTTCTGCTTAATTTCCACAGCATTGCTGTTGTTGTATCATAAATTTACTAGCAACCTCATCATTCAGTGCATGTCATGACCACTTTTATGCTTGGGTTCTTGGAGTGCAGTGATAACATCAGAAGTTGGACACACATTTAATTGTTGTGTAAAGCCTTGAATGAACAGTCACACATAGTCATTAGTCATTTTAATTTAAGAAAAAGTTGCTGCATTGATGGGCAATTTTTTTTAACAGAAGTTAAAACAGCAAAGTTCTTTATTCTAGAAACCACGGAAACATGCAGGGAAAAACAATCCTTATCAAATATGGCTTCTTTTCTTGGATAAATCTGCACTACTATGTTGAATTGTCTTACCATAACATTTTAAATGATTTGTGTATTGTTGTCATCATCATGTCCTCAACCTCTCTTGTCCTCCCTCCAGGGAGGCCATCAGCTTGGTGTGTGAGGCTGTTCCTGGGACCAAAGGAGCTTTGCGCAAACGAAAGGTACATGGATTGACACAGATAAGGAAGGGAGAGATGGAAACTTAAACAAAATATGGCTTCTTTGCTTGGGGCTGGGGCTAGTAGAATTAATGTTTGTGAATACAACTGATATAAAGGGAGGAAAATGCATCAGATATTCATTTACCCTTCCTGCTTCTATATATAGCACCCCTTGTGTAAGTTATTTCCCCTCCCTTTGTGTAAAAGGAGAGAAAACAAAGCCAGCAAGAGAGAGGGAGAGAGGGCAAGAGACAATGACAGGGAGTGGTTGTGCTTAAAGAGGACAGAGGCTGCGCGAGAGGAAAGCGATGAAGGTATGGGGCTGTATGTGCGTGGGCGTCGCTCCAGCCTGCGATGCATTGCACACCGCTCCATTGCTTAGTGACTCATGTAGTGCACAATATCTGTGATCAGAAGGATGAGCTGGTCACAGTGTGCACATACATGGAGTGCTTATGTGGGAAAGGAAAAGCATTACAGTTAAAGAGCTTGTTCAAATGTTATGGAAGAGCACACAAATTCAAATGTTATGCCTGATAGTTTTTTGATTTGATGCTTAATTTTATATTGGAAGCATCATAAAAACGTACATTGTGGTTGAACATGGCACGTTTCATTGGAATAGGCTAATTTGTCTGTAAAACCCAGCAACACCAGCAGAGCCACTGTGATGCAATATTAACTGATATCTGTTTGCGTTGTTCATTTTCAGATAATTTATATAATTTGCTGTTTATGTCTGTATTGTTTTGTAGCCACCATCAAAAGCATTATCCAGTATCTTGGGGAAAAGCAACTTACAGTTTGCTGGGATGTCCATCAATCTGAACATTTCCACCAGTAGCCTGAATCTAATGACCCCCGACTGCAAACAGGTCAACTTCCTTAAAGTCTAATTTCAGAAGGCATTTCAGTTATTAAAATGATTATAAATGCCTTTTATTATATATTTGTTGTTGTACCATTAATATGTAACGGCACTACTTGATGAATGAAAACATGTGTCATTCCTGATTTGACCAGTAGATGTTGCTACACTTTGGATTATAATGTTAGAAATTATTTTGTAAATTGTGTATTTGTGGATTTTACTGATCACTTTTGTATTACTATTGACAGATCATTGCCAATCACCATATGCAGTCAATCTCTTTTGCATCAGGTGGAGACCCTGTAAGTTAGTTCAGTGAAAAAAAGACAAATTTTAGATGTGTTTTTAATAAGTAAAATATGTTATTTTTCTTGTAGGAAACCACAGATTATGTTGCTTATGTAGCAAAGGATCCTGTCAACAGAAGAGGTAGCTGTTTAATGGGTTATTATATGTTTAAAGAATATTTCTGATATCTGTATGTAATTTATTTGTGGATGTCATTAAAGCGTGCCACATCCTGGAGTGTGCTGATGGCCTGGCCCAGGACGTCATCAGCACCATTGGTCAGGCCTTTGACCTACGGTTTCAGCAGTACCTGCAGTGTCCTTCAAACAAGATGTCCTCCACACAAGACAGGTTAGCTGAAAATAACACCGACTATATGCAGTATTGACACAAATTAACCTCCTACTCAAGGTATTAGCAGCTCAGGGCCGATGTGGTCCTGTGTTTGTTATAGTTGTGCCTGTAAAAGTGCGACGCAAAAAGGCTCAAGGTAGAAAAGCGTCATGTATTCGAATCCATTACATTTTTGGGGTTTATCATTGCATGTTATGCAGCGACAGAGACTTGGGTTTGGTTTTCGGTATCTTTTTTAATCAACGTTAAAATGTCATCTTTCCAGGGTATTAAACATGGATGAGTTGCCGTGGACTGAGGAAGAGGAGGAGTCAGCAGATCACCCATACTATAACAACATCCCTGGTAAAATGCCACCACCCGGAGGCTTTATTGATTCCCGACTGACCAATCAAAATCTAACAAACGATGGCACCCAGGTATATTACATTTACTACAAGCTATTCAGTGACCCTGTTGGATGTAAAACATATGCTGTTCATTGTTTGTCTGTTTTTCAAATACACTTTGCTGATTTGTATCTGTCAGGGTCTTGGAGCTGTTGATCAGACCTACTATCAAGGACGGCACTGTGGAGAAAACTGGGGAGATGAGAGGAAGCCTATTTTCATACAACAAGGTAAAAAAAAAGTTTGTTTATTATTTTTGAGTCTTTGTATTATTACAGCACAATGAGACGTAAAAAATACAATTGTGGTGCAACAACATCAAGGTAAACTGTCCTATTGTTCAAGTCATAAGTTAAAGACTGAAATAGGACCAACAGTGTACTAACAACTAATATATAAATACACTACTATTATCACACGGACTCTTTATGAAAAAAAGATCTTGTCTGCTCGTCTACATGTCTGTTAAATGTTTTTTTTTTTATCTAAATTTGTAGGCTCCTTTGATATAAGCGGTTTGCCTGACACTAAAGGTCAGTCCACAAACGCAGGAGAAATGCCAACGTACGTGAACACCCAGCAGATCGACGCCCAGGTGCTGGCAGCGCTGCATGCAGAGGAAGAGAGAAGTGTCCCAAAGGGCAACTTTGCAACTGGAGCCAAAGATAGCCCTCCCAAAGATCTTTTCGACATGAGTAAGTTACAGAGGATTTTAACTCTAAACCACTTCTTCTGTATTTAGATCTGACTACCGCAACACCTTTGAAGTTCTAAAATTTAAGGGTTTCCCAACTATTGTTTTGCTTTGATTGGTGACACTAAAATGACCCTGTTCCACAATAGAAGCAATTCTATTGGTCCTCATTTATCTCTTCTCTGATGTTTAATTTTGGCTCTGTTAATTGTACATCATGTAGAGATTATCTATGGAAATCACTATGGCAATGTAATTATACATTAGGAACCTTAATGGCGAGTGTAGGAGGTTCTTATCAATGTAACACACACAGTAATTATAATGTGTTAATCTAGGAACTCTTTTTCACATGCTTAAGGCTTTACTAAATTATTTTAACTTCCATGTATGCTTTTGTAATGGCAAATTTAGTTTATCTGCTGTAAGTACCATGTATAGTAGGAAGTGAAGAAAAAAGTTGCTTAAGTATTTAAAGAATACAAATTTAACAGTACACAGTGTACACCTACTTGTTTTCATGGAGATGTTATTGCTTTGCCTTGAATTTTCCACAATATGGCACTTATCTATATCCACAAGTCAGATCTGTGGAGAGGTGACCCCGTTCATGTTTAGAAAGCATGTTTTTCAATGATTTTTTTTTTTTTAGCAATACAAACAACTAATTGAAAAAATGCAAGCCAAGTTTAATGACATACTGTGGAACAGACAAAGCTATAAATAATATGCAGATTGTGGACATTCCACCAGAAAGGGTAAATGGTGTGTAGCAAAATTGCTCCGAAAAAGTCATTTGTAGGTACAATTTTGATAGATGAATCAAGGTTAATTTACTTAATCCACATACATACATTAATCAGCTAAAACGGTTTACACCTATTTATTGATTGTTCCTTTCATTGAACTTCCAATACCAGAGCCGTTCGGAGATGCCATTCATTCCCAGTCACACTCGCCATCCCAGGTTCCACCCCAGTCCCAAGTTTCTGGTCTCTACAAGGCTGCATCAGTGGACAATTCGAGCCCCCTTCTTGTGCGTGCGGTGGGCTTTCGGGTACAAGAGGAGCTGGAGGAAAAGCCATGGTATCATGGCAAAATGAGCCGCCGAGATGCTGAGAAACTGCTGAAAGAAGATGGGGACTTTCTTGTTCGGAAAAGCACTACAAACACAGGGTCCTACGTACTGACTGGTATGCACAATGGACTTGCAAAACACCTGCTGCTGGTGGACCCCGAAGGAACGGTAAAGGCTACAGTCAAATGTGAAATGTGCTGAAATAAGCTGTGACCATGAATAACTCCAACATGCATCTCTTTTTAAGGTACGGACAAAAGATCATGTGTTTGACAGCATAAGCCACCTTATTGGACATCACCGTGACAACAATCTGCCAATCGTGTCAGCTGGGAGTGAACTATGTCTCCTGCAGCCAGTGGAGAGAAAACAGTGATGCATGATGGTAAAAAAGGTACCATCTGGAAACTTGAATACAAGACATTACTGGTCAACGGTATCTTTATTGGAAGCACTGAAAGACCCAAGCAAGATTTGTTAAATTATTTATAGAACTGTTATTATTTTGTTGTGATTACTGAAATGCTATATTTTTTGAAAAGATAGGTGCATTTGGACATAATATATTGATTTGGTGTTTTAACAGATTAAAAAGACAACTGTTCTTGTAGTTAAAGTGCAAATTATGCCTCAAAGAGGCGATTACAAAAGTATTTTAGAATAAAAATCTAAAACTTTAGTTTTGTCTGTCAAGCACAACCATATTTCTATAGGTACTGCTGGCTATATTTGAGAAATACTTAAAACAGCTCAGAAACTAAGCTGTTTTTGTCCAAATACTTTAGTATAATAGTTCTTTAAACATATTGGTTAGAAAGTTAGATACTGAGGTCAGCTTTACTGAGGAAGAAAAGAGCTGAATGTGTTTGCTTTGCAGTAGTCACAGTGTTTGGGTGCAAACAGACATCCCATAGTGCTGTCAATGGCTTTAAAGATCAACATTTTTATCCAGTATTTCTTGTGTCACTGCAGTCGCATGACTTACAATCAGCTGTTCTTGTGGACATTGTTCGTAGATCTTGATGCCCCTTTATTTGAAAGAGGTGGTTGTGTATGCTGACACTGTAAAAAAAAAATTAGCTTTTTGAGCAGTGACTATTTTCAAATGAGTTTTCTCTGGATTTCTATTTTCTGTGTAGTCAATGATTAGTTCAGGGCTTCAGTCATGCGATGGATATCAGTCTTAATTGACACTTCTGCCTTTGTTGAGAATAGTTAGTTATCATTTCAATGCTCACAATAAAATAGCACAATCAAAAAGTTTGGATTGATAGATGGTCCATCTATCTCACTTTACAAATCTAAGGTTGATGTTCTGCCAATATCACTATTATCAATAAGTCAAGCAACATAAATTTAAATATGTTTTATAACAGTGAAATACCCTTGTGCTTATCCACGGACTTAATTAGTCACATTAAGGTAAGTACCAGCAATGTAATGAAAAAACTTAAGTCTGTCCTTCTAGCACTGGGCGTTATTCTAAACCTCTATCAAATGTTTGATTAAGAGAATGTTGTTACTCCAATGGACACCAAATCAGTAGGGCATTTATATGCACCGGACCACTTCAGAACCAAAATCAGCATGATTTCAATGAGTTTGATGAGACAGATGCAATGTAATATACGTGCCTGTATTTTGCTGCAAGAGGGAGTGTACAGGACCATTCATCTTAGAACATATTTAACTAAATTATTTACATTATTTAGAGAGATTCATTTTCACCTTTTCCGTTTAAGCTCTTGTGTCACAGTTTGCTTCTCAGGGTGTTTTTTGATTGGAACAGTGGGGAAGAGGACACAGCAAATCACTAAACGTTTTATTAATAAGCTACTTAATTTATGAAATATGTGCCAACTGATGTTATGGTTAAAGTTTAACTTAAGAAAACACAAAGAATAACAAGGCATTTCCCAAATTTCTGTTTATAAAATGTGCCTTTTTGTACAAATGGTGTTTTGATTTGTTTTTCTTTTGAAGTGCAATAGCTGATCTTTAATGGGGCATGCCTGTTCATTTGGTTGTGTTTTGCCCGTGCTGCGTGTTGCTGCTTGACACTACTGTTTGCTCCTGTCTCTCCCTCCCTATTCTATATTCTAAATGTATCATTTTCAGACTCTAAATATAATTTTTTGTCAAATAACCTCACACAAATGCTCGCTATTTTGGAAGTAGAGAAAATAAAAGGAATCAAAGGTCCAAATGATGTTTACATTTTTAATCTTTCAATTCAGTCCTCATTATGTATGGCTGTCTGGCAATAAAACCTTAAATGTCCAGTTTCTACTGTTGTATGTGCCAAAAACACTAAAATGACTCAATTGTGTATAGTTTAGATGTATTTCCAGTAATGACACGAGATGGCGCTGTTGTGGAGTACATGACAATTCAATGGCCTGTAATGCTGCAAAATCAGATCGAGTCTAACACAAAAGCATTCCTTTTAGTATAGGGCAGTTTTAGAAGTTGTATAGGTATTTTTGGATGCAAAAATACCTCATAGTACATTACATTAACTATACACAGCGTATATTTTGTGTCATATAAATACAGTGTGTGCAGCAACCCACATTTTGGTGAAATATTTTCATACTATACATATATTGCTGCATGATGTTGATTCCACAGACCACATATATTTATGCCATCATTGAATACTGGTCAAAATATTGGTTATCTACTCATCACCAGCAGATGGCACTATTGCAACACTATGCGCTGCACACTGGACCATAGAGGGACCATAGCGCTTCTGTCAAATTATGACTTAATATTTACTTTATCTCTTACGGAAGCGTAGAACTGTCAATGTTGTGGGTTTTTTTTTTTTTGGGATAGTTATTCTGACTTTTTTTTTTTCGATAGTTATTCTGACTTTTTTTTTTGGATAGTTATTCTGACTTTTTTTTTTTTTTGCAAAGCTTTATCTTAAAGCTTGAACAGGAAATGACTACTTTACAACACCAGGAGGAATCAAGAGGGCGCATGGCGTCGCTGGAAGAGGATCTGATCAAGTTTTACTTCAGCCTTGGTCTCAGACATGGCGAGATATTATTACTGCTGAACACTGTAGACAATATTGTCATGAGTATGAGCACCTTGAGACGTTTTTTGAAACGATTGAGATTATACAGGCGGAAGAATCAGTCCAATCCTAGGGTCACTATTTGTCAAATAGGCGTGAAGTCATATTATAACTCTGGAAAAGCCATCAATAGCACAATTTATACAAATACCATACGGTTTGAGTTTTGAGTTTGAGTCATATGAATGTGCCACGTGCCACACGTAATTGGGGCCTGGGTTAATGTATCTGCGCCTCTGAAGACGATTTCTTCGCCTCTGCTCCACACCATTTGGATCGAGAAACCTTAAAAGATGCCTCACAGTATTTTGGGTCACCACAAAGCCATCTTGGATACAGTTGAGATGATGTAACTTATATCCGTACATCTTTTTGTGTCCATTCAGTTGATCAATGAGAAATGCTGCTACCTCCAACGGATCGGACTGATTCTTCCGCCTGTATAATCTCAATCGTTTCAAAAAACGTCTCAAGGTGCTCATACTCATGAAAATATTGTCTACAGTGTTCAGCAGTAATAATATCTCGCCATGTCTGAAGTAAAACTTGATCAGATCCTCTTCCAGCGACGCCATGCGCCCTCTTGATTCCTCCTGGTGTTGTAAAGTAGTCATTTCCTGTTCAAGCTTTAAGATAAAGCTTTGCAAAAAAAAAAAAAACTAATTAAACTAAATAAACTAATAACTATCGAAAAAAAAAAGTCAGAATAACTATCGAAAAAAAAGTCAGAATAACTATCGAAAAAAAAAAAAGTCAGAATAACCATCGAAAAAAAAAAAGTCAGAATAACTACCCCCAAAAAGTCAGAATAACTATCGAAAAAAAAAAGTCAGAATAACTATCCCCCCAAAAATTTTTCAGAATAACTATCGAAAAAAAAAAAGTCAGAATAACTATCGGAAAAAAAAAGTCAGAATAACTATCACCCCCCAAAAAAAAGTCAGAATAACTATCGAAAAAAAAAAAAGTCAGAATAACTATCGAAAAAAAAAAAAAGTCAGAATAACTATCCCAAAAAAAAAAAGAGTCAGAATAACTATCCCCCCCCCAAAAAAAAGAGTCAGAATAACTATCGGAAAAAAAAAAAAGTCAGAATAACTATCCCAAAAAAACGCTACGCTTCCGTAATCCCTTCATTCTGTTACACTTAAAGATAGCAGATGAAATGGGCTATTTGCCAATATAGTAATACAATCTTTGCATAGTTATAGTTAAGTTAAGTAACTCTTAAGTTATAGTTTTCGTTTGTCATTAAAGTAATTGGTTACAATATGTATAACAATTACATACATGGTATTAATCACAGCATACAGCATTTGATAGTGGTCAAATATTGAGATATCAGTTCATTCATAATACACTAATTACTATGGTTTACACATTGAAATGAACATGCAGATTAATATTATTAAATACACATACTATTAACCTTTGTGACCCGCTAGAAAAAACATCCTACTGTTAGAGCCCTTTGACTCCACTGTGTTTGATGGCTGTGAAAATATAGAAGATCAGTTTTTTTCCAACTATTGTTATTTGCTTAAATCAGTTAATCCATTTTTATTTTAAAAAATTATAAAAAATATGTATACTGTTGATATTTATACAGCCCTAACTAAAAACAAAATCAACAGGACAAGTGGGAGAAAAAACAAAATCTTGTTTCTGCAAAAGAAAAAACATGAAAGCTTATTGTTACTAATAATTGACATGTCCAAGACCAATAAAAATAAAAACAAAATCTACATATACATATATGAATTATATATTATATGAAAAAATTGCCATTTTGTGATATTTTCAGCATCTGAATCTTTTTCATATAAATCAAAACCTTGGAATTTTTTTTTTTTTAACAGAATTAAGCAAAAAAAAAGTTTGAAAACTAAATGATCTACTGTATTTTTACAGCTGTCAAAAAAAAGTGGATGAACATGAATGGACAAGTGGGGAGCACATGTATAAATCATATAATAATGGGCATTACAAAATTTCAAATTGAATGACATTTAGAATCAAAATCATCCAAATACCTTTAGTACTGTAGAAATTATGGACAATTTAAGCGTGATAATAAAACCCCCTAACAGGTCTCGAGGGTTAAGTTAACTGACCAGCAGTTGAATCCAACTCATCCCCAGTATGTAACGGTACATCTCTCTTTTATCATGCCAGTCCTTCAGCTTCACTCTGCCCCTTCACTGACCACAGATACCTGACCTGGCACCTGACTGGCCTCCTCCTGGTCCAACACTGCAGGTTTCGTCCCTGTCTGCTGGTTCTGGTTGGGGTTGCTCTGGCTGCTCCAGGACTTGCTTCTGCTCCGGCTTGGTTCTAGTGATTTCTTTGCTCCATTTGCAGACACCTTCATTTTAAAGCAAACCCCACACACCAACCCCAAGAAGGCCCTTCTCATCTCCCGACTGGCCAGTGTGTAAATAACAGGATTCATGGCAGAATTGATCACTGCTACAGCGATAAACCAGTCTGCTTTATACAGTACGGGACACTTCCATCGCTGTTCACACGCAACGTCCACTAAGAGCAAGACGAATATTGGCGTCCAGCAGGCAATAAACACACCCACTACAATAATGACAGTCCGAAGTAGGGACATGGCATGCTCCGAGTTGCTGTGCTTGCTTACTTTGCGACTACTTGACTTGACTAATATGTAGATCCTTGCATAAAGAATGGACATGGCAAGCAGCAAAGCCATGAAAACTGTTATACAGAATGCTACGTACTTCTTTGTGTAGAGAGGAAGCACTGTTGAGCAGTCTGGCAGGTTGTCCAGGCAGTTCCAACCCATAATCGGTAAAGTGCCAAGAGATATAGCAATCAACCAACAGGCCCCGATGAGCAGGAATACTCTGTAGTTTTTGTTGGCATCATAGGGCCTCATTTTGATCATCGTCAAGTGTCTCTCAATCGCAATCGCCAGAAGACTGAAGATTGACGCTCCGAGTGCTACAAACATGCTGCCCTCTCTGACGAACCACAGAACAGGAGAAAGTTGCAGGGTATGATCTCCAGAAAGTAACAGGTTGACGAGGTAAGCGACTCCAGAGAGAAGGTCACACAATGCTAGGTTGCCAATGAAAAAGTACATGCGATTGTGGAAGCGGTGGTTTCTCCATATGGCCACCAGCACAGTGAGGTTCTCCAAAACAATAAAGCAGCATATGACGAGGAAGACAATTGTTTGTATGTTCACTGTGCCAGGGCTGGTGCCGACATTGGCCCGATGGTCCAGCTTGCCGGTGTAGTTGTAATGAAGGTAAATTTGAGGGTTGATCATCCTGAAAGAGCCCGCTTGATGTCAGATGCAGGAGATGGCGCCACTGTTTGCTGTGTCACCTTAAGCAACTACAAAGACAAACAATTTATTAGTGATGTTAAAGTTGTTCTAATTCAGACTAAAAAAAAAAAAGTCTTTTGTGTTGCATTGTTTTTGGCAAAATGATTAATTGTACTCAAGGCAAGGCAAGGCAAGGCAAGTTTATTTGTAGAGCACAATTCGTACACAGGGCAATTCAAAGTGCTTTACATAAACAGGAAAAGTTGCATTAAAATCACAAAACACAAAAAGACACACAGAATCATTTTAAAATCATTTTAAAATAAAGTGCTCAAGCAGTAGTAATAACTGAATTACTCAGTTGAACCATCAAATCGCAAAGGCTGCAATCATTTAGATTATAGAATGTCCTCTATCTTTTTATAGAAAAAGCTACAATCTCTACAAATATGTTCTGAAATTAAGTTACTTTTTCAGTTCATTTTTCCACTCTCATACTAGAGTTGTTCACAATGAGCACTCTGAACAGAATCCTACTTTTTAAACATAAAACGCAAATCCAATCGAAATACGTCAGAAAAATTGCAATTATTTTCCCCTACAATCCTGCACTCCAGAGCTGGCCTAATAGTTTCTGTAGGATAGCCTAATGCTCGTCGGGATTAGTTTATTATGAGTGCCCTCATAATAAACTAATCCCGATTCTGTTGTTAACGTTTACAGATCATAGAAATCAAATGAAAAGTGAAACATTTTCGAGGCCATACCCTACCTGTTTTCACTTTCTCATACTCTGGAAACAGCCCTAAATCGGCTACAAATGACCTAATTCGCATAACTCCTGAAAAAGAAAAAGAACACAACTAAAAGAAGAAAACTCACCGTGTAATGTTTGCACTTTTGATCGAGTCCAACACATACGGCCCGCTGAAAAACGCACATTTCATATTAATGCACGTAATTGGACATCCAGGTTGTAGAGAGCCGTCGCTGGACGTGGGCGCAGCTCCGTCACGCTCGCGCTCGCGCTCGGTCTGTGCAGGGCGCGCGCTCAGGACGAGGCGCCGCGGGGCTCGAGCCTGAATCACACCCCTCCTCCCCCTCCCCCCCTCCCCCCGACGGTCTGTGAGTAGAAAGATATAAGCTTTAGATTTACACAAAACATTGCTGATGTCTCTGTTTGATTGGCTGAGTGAGAGTTGTACACTTTTAGTTTGTTTGCCTTCAATGTCTTTTTTTGCCGATTAGCAAGTGCGTTTGCTAGCTCTCGCGCGTGAGGATCAACACGTGGGTCATTGGGAATTTTATTTATGGTCTAAATAAACTTCTCCGCCAAAACAATCTGTAAAATACACTGGCATGATTTAACCGCGCTTGCTCATTCTATTTCCATTATATACATTAAAAGTACCTGGTTAAAAGGCAAAAGGTTAAAGAAAAGCTGCAGATGCCTTTGTTAAGATTGATTAACTGGGTGAAAATGCTGTGTTATTGTTGTGCCATTGGGCTGCTGCCTCCATGGCCAGGACACTTTTGCAAAAGACATTTTTAATCTCAAGGAGTTTTTATCCTGGTTAAATAAAGGTAAAGTAATTATAAATAAATTAATAAATATAGGTAATAAGCAAGATTAAAATTAATGCAATTAAACAATCTCCTATAATTAATGGGAAACTCCTCCTGCCTAATATTTTTCTGTCTACATTTTTCAGTTCACCAGTAACAGTACACAAGCCTATATATAATTTATTATGAGTTGAAAAGTTGGATAGGGTCAAGATGGCAAATGATGGCAGGTCATTCTTTTGTTCTGTTGTCATGAACTGAGTCAGGAAGGATGGGAAGGGCTGGCCATAAGAAGTGAGCGACACAGTGGTACGTTTTTAAATAGATGTTATGAAGCAACATCCTAACAACAGACTAGAGGATTATTAAACATGTAGATGAACTGGTCAGACCCATATCACTTTATGATGTCATGAGGAGAGAGCAGACCTCTAAATGCCTGCTCTTTTATCAACCATATAGAAATGTTTAGTGTGGTTCAATGGGTGGCTGTGGTCTGGCGTTGTACCATTCATTGTCACTGTCACAATTCCCATTCTTCTCCAGTATCATGCTATGCCAAAATGAGAAAATTCTTTGGAGAAAGTGATACATATTCTGGACTCACAGCAAGCCAGGCCCAGATCCCAGTCCACATAAATGCAGCTGGAAGAACTGGCGAGGACCACGGCTGGAAAAACTACAGTGATGTGGATCAAGCATCTGCATAAACTTGGGCCAAAAGTGAAACAGTCAGCAAGTCCAAGCCTATAATATGTGGTCGGAGAGGCCTGTGCCTGGTGTATTCATAGACAGATGAAGAGGAGTAGCCAGGACCACCCTCACTTGAATGTTATAGTTTAATGCATTTACTCAAGCTTTGGGCTGTGAAAGTCCTCTTCTTCAGCATTTCCACCAAAAAAGTTTACACTAACAGCGACCGCACAGTTACTTCCTGCTCTTGCAAATCCATATTATTTCTGGATAAATACACGCTGAAAAGCCCTCATTGAAGCTAATGGCTTCACTGCTGTTGAAACGTTTTTACCAGAGAAGTTTCCATGGATTACAATGCACTACATGTCATTACGGACTACTTCTATTCACTTTTCATAACATAATGTTACAGGATGTATGTTAGATTACTCTCCTCTCTTAAACTGTGGAGAAGCTGTCATTAATATTAATAATTCACCTTTATGCATTTACACATGGATGCATTGTAAAAGGTAAGAAGACATTATTAATTTAATGCACTCACCTTAAAATCTCACTGTTGTAATGGTGAGCTAATGGTTAATGAAGAGGACTTGGTGATTTGCCATTTGGGTTGTATCATGACTTTGCCAGTTTCAGCTCTTAACCCTTCATTATTGAGCAGGAGACTGGCTCATGGACACACATATGTACAATTACACGGAGAGCATGTCTTTAATTTAACTCTCTGAATTTTGGAGTCTGGGCTTCAGTCCCTCCTGCGCTGTGGTTTCTGTGGTGGCGGTATTTCTAGGCATGGCAGTCTTCTGCTTTCAGCTTTATAGAACAAGGTCTCAGAACCGTTAGTGAGGAATAATTCCAGCTGTGGTAAAGTTTAGTCTAGGATCTGCCCGGTTGTGAAGGCTACACAAACAGAAACACTCACACACATAGTATTTAACAGTGATTCACAATAGCATGTTATTAGAGCTCTCATGTATGTATTTTTTGTAATGATCTAATGAGTTGCCCTAGAGCTGGATTCACAGTCCCTTAAATTAAAGTACCTGTTCTTCTGATTGTATATAGTACGTTCATTTCAAGCGTTTTTTGTTTGTTTTTCAGACCAAGATGAGAAATGCTGAGGGAATGTTCCCAGCAGAGGACCAGCATCTCTAAACCAGGTGAGCCACAGGAATTAATTAAGTTTCAGATTAATAGTAGAAGAAAATGTAATTCTGTCAACTGGACAAAACTGGTTTTCACTCATAAAAACCTTTTGCCATGGACGACGAGATTACACAGACATTTAAGATTTAATAAATATTGTTGTACTGTACAAAAAAAAACTTTTCAAAATTGAGGAAGTTCGGCATGAAGCTCTAGCCTTATTAGTTTATCGTCATTGGTGGCAGGAAGCTGACATTTGCACACAGAAAAAGAAGCCAAGGCAATCTTCTTGTATTAATAGTGTATAAAGTCAACAGTTTTTTCAACATACACAAGGCATGGACATTAAGTTTAGGATTCAGTTAGGCCTTGAAAAGTAATGGCCATGAGCTTTGAGTATTTCCTTTGTCTTCGTCCTTGCAGACAGTTATTGTAAGTGTAGGCATCGGCGCATTTATCACAGATTGATGCCTGTGCGTCTCTGCAGGCCATTATACCTACAGTACTAAGAGCAGCTCGTATTGATGTGCTGCTGTCATTGACCGTTGCTTGAGTTACTGCTGAATGGACAGCTATTAGACTGTCATTAAGAAGTCTGGAGTCTTTACAGCACAGTACAAAGCTCAAAGAGAGATGCAGGGTTTAAGTGAAAATCTATTTATTAAATCTAAAGCTTTGATTATAATGTATTTTGGGTTCACTTTTTAATTCTGGTAAGACCAGTTAATGGTCACTGAAAAATCAAAATTAACAGTGTTTCATGAATTGCATTACTCAGTAATGCCAAGTTCTTCTCTTAAAATTCAGTTGTTCCATGTTTTAGACAGACACAGTTTCTGAGTAGTTAGCTCCTCCCTTCAGATAGATATTCAAGGCAGTAACTGACCAGAATCTTGTCAGAACTGAAGGTAAGTGTTGAAACATATTCACTTTTAAAAAACACTGTCCAGTTGACACGATTGGTCTAGACTCTAAAGTATATTTTCAGGTCAATATGTAATGTATCCTTTAACAAATGTCATCCAGAATAATATCCCTTAAACCTATGATAATATCAACATTATCATAGATTAATACATTAATTGTAGATGTATTTCCTCCATTTGTGCTCTTTTAACTTGTAAAAGTAGGTGTAGTACTAAAGTGATAAACAACCTTTGTACAATCAATAAGACTGCTTTGATGCAACCAAGAAATGTATGTGATGCATACAGGAAGCCATTACTGTCCGGCGGATTAAAGAGGTGTATAGAAAGATAGTGATAGTGTCCAGGGCCAAGCCTTTTCCAGGTTGTAAAGCAGTTGCTAATGGATTCAAGTTGGATAAACTACCCTGTAGACAAGAGCTAAGAAGTAGGGTCCTCTAAATGAAATATAAAAGGTGAATTAATGTGAATTGGTTCAATTATCTTGATGCACTACATAGGGCCGTATTAAATGGTGGTTTTGATTTCCCATTGCAATATAAAGTAAACATTTAAAGCTTTCATTGTAGCATCCAATCAAAACCATGAAATGGAGACAGACCTCAGTGTGATCTCTGGATTAAGGAGCTATCACAATGGTACATAAAAAAGGTCAGATTAATTTGTTCACATTTGGAGATCCTGTGTATTTTTGGGTTTATAGAAACCATTCATAATAACTAATTAAAATGCAGGGTGGATGAGATGTATTTGATGTCCTCATGTATTGCAATTTCATGACCAGGCAAACAAAGTTGTTATCTTGGTTTTAATACCATTGTACTTTTAACATTTATTTCTGGTGACACAGCCCAGTAACTTATTATTCTGGTATTGGTGGTATCTCTTTTGTGCATAGACTGTAGTATCCTTTTAACGGCATCCAGCCTGAGCAAAACGTGTATGATTTTTACTACTGATATAAAGCTTGATTTATGCTTGACACGTCCACGGGGCCACGAGTGTTTGCACATCAAAATTGTGCCATTTTTGCAAACATAACCCCCCCCCATGTCGTCCGTGCGGACGAGATTTTCCACGTCGGGGTCAGGGAGCTGCGCAGAAATAAAAGGGAAAATGGCGGAAGACACCAAAGTTTAGCATTTATATCGAAGCTGCTCGGAATGTAAATGCTGTAGATGTCGCATTTCCTGGTTTCCGCACATCAGATTTCTGCGCGGAAAGTATAATCTGACTTTAAGACCTCTGTATTGAATTATTATTTTTTAAGTTGACAGATTTGAGTGCTCACTCACAGTCTTGTGATATTGCTGTGACAGTAATAATAATTCTGATTGTTCTGAGCTATCAAATAAGGCATTTCCACACTGAGAGAATGAGCTAAACTTGTATGTGTCTTCACTTTGCTGGTTAGGGCTCTGGCAAGTGATTTCATGTTTGGTCTCATTTTTGCTAATGAACTACTGAAGTCAATCAGCTCTAGCGTTTTTTGCATCTACTCTATTACAACCTTCTATGCATATTTCATTATGTTCATGTGCTGCTGGTGCCTCTTTGACCCTGACTCCAGGACAGTGTCTGCCCTCTTAACAGTGCCTTTTTGGTGAGCTGGAGCTGAGTGGCAAAATCCGAATGCTGTTAAATGTGAGCCTTAAGTTCAATGAAAGCGTGAATCATTTAACTGTGCCAAGGCAACAGCTGAAGTTTGTTGGCATGAGAAGGAAGTTGTGTGGTGAATAAGACATTTCTTATCTTATTCATAATTTGCATTTGTAATGTCTCCTCTTTTAAAGTTACAAAAGTATGTACTCACAGATGATGAATAAGACATTTCTTATCAAATCAAATCAAATTTTATTTATAAAGCGCTTTTCATACATATAAAATGTAACACAAAGTGCTTTACAGTGAATTAAAAAACATTGCCCTCCGCCCAACCCACATGACCAAACAACCCATCTAGATAATCACACACACAAAGACAAGCAATCACACACACATGCTCACACACGTGCACACTCAGACACGCACACACACGCACTCTGACAAACAGGAGGAGACTGAGTACAGATAAGCCAGTTGAGGAAGCACCACCATTATCTTATTCATCAAATGTTTGGGTCAGGGGTGTCCAAACTATGGTCCGGTCATGGTCAATCAAAAATTGGTCTGATGGCTCTGTAAAAATCTAAATGACCACCAAGCTGTGTCCTTCCTCTTCAAATGAGCCCCTCGGTGAAAATAAACAAGTTCTGACTTCCCTGTTTTAGTTCCATTATCTTGTCACACTACACTAAATATATGACATGATTAATTTAACCTGACCTCGAAACAACTTCCCATAAAAAACATCTATTCAGCACACGCTCACACATTTTTTTCTATTCTCAATTACACACTGTGACCTCACGGTGACATTCATTTACGTCACTACTTTTTGCGCCCCACAATCA